>JACXIV010000012.1:1445906-1733963 GCA_014737475.1 Bombus confusus
GAAACGACGTCGTCCAGCTGCGAGTCGAAGATGTTCCGAGTCACCGTAGCGCCGGCAGCGACTGCTGACTCGAAGCTTGCCCGCCTTTATGGACCAACTCAGCTAATCCACGAAGGTCCGAGTTTTTCTCGCGCCGTCGACGAGTCGATTGAAGAAAGAAGTGGAGTACCGATGGACTCGGCGACAAGTAAGGACGAGTTTGTTAAACGACTTCGAAAGACAATTGCCGAGGCTATCGAATCGTCCGCTTCGTTTCCATCGATCCTCGTGGGTCGTGTTTGACGCGGAAAAACTCTTAGGTCGAGACTCCTCGGTTCAGTTTCCGCTTTCAACTGGGAATTTCCTTCCTTCAATCTTCTGCAACACGAGGCCGTCGATCGATAATCTCCAACAGATCTAATGCTCTCAGGGTAGCCTACTTTTTTTCTACCCTGCGCCATCTATTCTCCCTTGCAGCTTGCTATTCTCGAATCACGCTGAATCAGCTTGTTTGTCGAGTTAAATTATCAATTGATGTTAAGCCTGGCTCTCGCTTATTTTCCAACTGGTGGTATTTTCTGAAGTTAAAAGATGGTTCGTCTTCGGGCGGAATATGAAATCTCGATTTTATGTTGCACGTTCCCTTAAAACGCTACAAATCTTTGTTAAAATTCGAGCATCGCAGCGGAAAGCGCACTGTCGTCCACGAAAGCTAACCGACAAGACATTTTGAGCGATTATTGCTAACAACAGCTGATTGTCGCTGAGAACGCACGAACGAATGTATCAACGAGCCAAGAGATTAACAATCGAAAGCAGTATTTACTGTCAGCATCTTCTCATTGTGGAATCTGAAAGAGCTGTATATTATACAAAATTGAAATTGCTTATTTAAGAGAACTTATTTAAGATTGTTTTATCTACGGTAGGTTAAAATGAACGCGATTTGTCGAAGCATCAAACGGTTTCGAATATTACTGATAGTCTGTCAGTGCCTGCCTATCTTATCTGTAGCTTGACAAGCAGACGAGCTGAGTATATTGAACTCCATAAATATAAAAGCTGCTTCATAATGCTCGATGCTTATAGATCAGTCAATCTTTTTATTGCATATATTAACTTTTGAGAAGAAATTTTATCGTTCCATAATGCTTGATGTTTATAGATGTCAATCTCTTTATTGCATGTTAGCTTTAAAAAACAAATTTTATCCTGCCGCGATATTACACGACAGCTCTAACGAAGCGTAAAATCGCCCACGGTCTTTCTACTTGTAATTTTGCGACTAATTTATATTCCATCGGGAATAAGTAAGTGTACAGGTATTTTTAAACGCCGGCGTAAGTGTATTTAGACAGCGGACAACGTTTTTGTAACAAATCGTCGTCCCTTTAAATTTGGACCACGCAAAATCCCAGGCTTACTATTATTAGAATGCGAATTTTCATGCATTTATGGGAAACTAGAATGCGAAAAGATGCACGCAGTGCACGTAATATGCAAAAGCATGTAAAATATTCAAAGTACAGTAGTTATTATAATTAGACTGCGGACTTTCATGCAAATTCATATTTCGTGAACACAAATAGAAAAACGTGGAAGCTAAACAAAGATTTATTTCGCTTACTGAATATTCCAACGAGAAGCTACTGTATCTTTTATATTTCAGACATGTTTGCATCCTGAAATTTCTCATATTTTCCCATATTTAATAAATAAAACAAATTCTCATTCCACCTTTTCAGTTATGTCCACAGAGATATAAAAATGCATAGAAATACGCCATCTATCTATTCCGAATTATCGAAAATTTTCATTGCTACGCTTCCACTTGAATTCCTCAACAATCGCGAGCGATAGATCAGATGAAACAGAATTATCAAATAATAGGATTGATGTGCGAACGTTACGCGTACGCAACAGCTTTATCTTGTATAATCAAAGTTATGTCCATTGATGTTGAATTATTTGAAATACGCGTAACGTTAAGTAAAATCAATATTAGTTGCGATATGATTACGTAGATGTGAAACGTGCATATGCGGTGCTAACATGACCATAGATCATCTGCTGCTTTGATTTTCTACTTTAATGTATGTACCTTGGCAGAGAATTAATTCTCCGAGATTTAACGTCATTTCATGATTCTACGCTCGATTAATGCAATATATCATCCATGATACTATGCATTTCGAAATTAGAAGTTCATCTGGACTTTCGTAATAATAAAGCTTTCACGATTACTTATAATCTTTTTATTCGCGATTTCATTACATATTGATCAACTGTTAGCACGCACAATAACTCATGGTGATTGATCGATAGCGATTGATCTTCGCGTTACAAAGATTCCCACTATGATACATTATACCGTTGGTTTGATAGAAAAGCGAGGTAATTAAGGAAAATAAATTTTGCAGGAAATTAATTCGAAATTAATTGGTCGATCATTTAGCAGTGGAAAAATTTGCTCCCTGTTACGGTTCAGCTAGCAGTCTTTCGATTTGGCAGTGCCAAAGAAAAAAAAAAAATGACTGGAAATGAGTGAATTGTAACATTATTCTTAAATACTATAATGTTGATAGACAATTACGAGACTATATAAAATCAAGGAAGAAAAATGCAAAATGGAATATATCTCTCCATCGGAATTAGGCCAGATGATTGCACTTGCGTAATCTGCGGTGAAGAAGAAGCCCATTTAAAATATTTGCCACGCCTAAAGAAACAAGCGTGGAACGTTTAATTCGCGGGGATCTACGCTGCTAACCAGGTTATTATCCCATGCCATTATCTTCTCTTTCGAGGCGAGAGAATCCGCAGAAAAAACTTTTCCGCTTCTAATTCAATCTTTATCGACAAATTTTTCTTGCGCGCCTCCGGCTTTTAGATAAATTATCGAGTACTCTCCTTTGTGCGTTTCCGCCTTGCGCAAGGTACGCTCAAATGATACCTTGAATGTTACAAATACACGGCGTAAGGGGGAATAATCCATCCAGGAAGACACAGCTTTTATACGCGTCTACGGTCTTCATTCAACGCGAAAAACTCGTTGCACGCTCACGCGATCCAATCCATCTTAGATAGCGTTAGTTTTTGACTGGTATTACGGTTAACTGACCTATCCACTGGACAATCGTTTCCATTTGAGCGAAAGTAACTCCTGATTGAGTATCCTGAGTATGCTTTTTTACGGAACCCATGCAACTGTATGGGAGCTTCGGACGAGAGTCTGTAGCATATTCTGACGTCATATTCTGGTTGGGTCGACAGTAAAATCTCTGTCGGTCGTCTCAGTACAAAGTACGCGCAGGTTGCAGATATTTCGTCAGCCATGAGGCGATGTGACGTTGCACAGAGAAATCACGTTGGTCGTTCGAAATTCACGGAACATTTAAACAACTTAAAGACTGCTTTTTTCGCAAATGTGCTAAATGTGTTGCAGACTTCAACTAGGGGCTAGCGACTTCAACTGAACGTCAAAGGTATCCGGATACCCGTAGACGACCGGATATACAAAAATTGCTCTGCTACCTCACGGGACACCCGAATGCATGAGATATGGTCGACAGAGTTTTCATATCCTGCAAGATTAGGCTACTGGCGATTTCAACTGAACATCTGAGATCCCCGGGCAGCCGAGTACCCGCGAGACAACTGGCTATACAAAAATTACCCGGCTGCCCGGCTACCCCATGAGACAGCCGAATACGTGAATACACGAGATAGTCGAGAATTTTGATATCTTCCGAGGTTAGCCTACCATACTGTGTAATATAAGGTACAGTTTTTCCTCGAAATAAACAACTCACTGTTCCCTCATGTTCGTCTAAAGTCGCCGACAAAGCGAAATGAGAGATCCGAGAACGAGTAAGAGGTCCGCGAAGACGAGATACCATAAACGTTTATGGTCAAATGAACAGTGACGTCGTTTGCTGGAAGACGAATAGAATATGTATAATGCTTTAGCACATCAGCATTAGCGATCCCGATGTGTTATACGCCGCTCGGTCGATTGTTTTATGATTTGTCGCTGTGTCGAGGCTCTTTCTCGTTTTTCGTATTCTCTTTTATCCCGTTCGAGAACAAAGTCGAGTCGAATAGTATTTTTGACTCGGAATGAGCAACTGGCCGGACCAGAGCATGTTGTTTATTTCTAGGAACAACTGTTGGTAGTCCGGTCTGAAAGCTCGAAAGGAGAAACCGCTGAAGATAAAGAAATGTCCTTTCAAACGAATCGACATACTGAACGCACATAATTCAGGCGATATCACCTAGGTGTAATTATGTCTGACATGGATTATCTTCTTGGGCATCTCTAGCGAGTTCAGCTCTCATAAGTTAGAAGTCCACTGTAAGTACTTATTCGAGATTTCTGCTTCTATTAACGTACAGTGATTGACGAAAGTATCTGGATATTTACAGAAATAGTTCTTGTGAGTTAGAAGCTTACTGTAAATCATTATTCGAGATTTCTGCTTCTGTTAACATACAGTGATTGACGAAGTATTTGAATATTTACAGAAATAGTTCAGCTCTCGTGAGTTAGAAGCTTACTGTAAATCCTTATTCGAGATTTCTGCTTCTGTTAATGTACAGTGATTGACGAAAGTATCTGGATATTTACAGAAATAGTTTTTGTGAGTTAGAAGCTTACTGTAAATCATTATTCGAGATTTCTGCTTCTGTTAACATACAGTGATTGACGAAGTATTTGAATATTTACAGAAATAGTTCAGCTCTCGTGAGTTAGAAGCTTACTGTAAATCCTTATTCGAGATTTCTGCTTCTGTTAATGTACAGTGATTGACGAAAGTATCTGAATAATTACAGAAATAATTTAGCTCTTGTGAGTTAGAAGCTTACTGTAAATCATTATTCGAGGATTCTGTTTCTATTAACATACAGTGATTGACGAAAGTATCTGAATAATTACAGAAATAATTCAGCTCTTGTGAGTTAGAAGCTTACTGTAAATCCTTATTCGAGATTTCTGCTTCTGTTAATGTACAGTGATTGACGAAGTATTTGAACAATTACAGAAATAGTTGAACGTGCTATGGACAGGTGAATTATACGCGTTATGCAAAATATTAAGAGATTTCATTAGTAGCACGATGAGACGCGATTATGCAATGCTGATTTTATTGCTGAAGTTTGAAATAAATTCGAAAGTGTTCATAGAAGTTATAGGGTATTTGTTACAAAGATACATTTCGTAAAAGTTACGAAGACATGAGTCGATTCATTTGAACGTTAGTGAGACTAACTTTGGCTCACATTATTATGCATAAGACGACCATTCGTGCTGTATTAAACTTTTGGAACTTAGTCTTTTGAAATGAATGTTTGCAACAAATGTCTCGTAACTTTTATGTACATATTTGAATTTGTTTCAAACTTTACCAACTTTAATCACGATAGTCATGTCTTATTACAGTGCTAATGGAGTTTCAGGAAATTTTGTACAACATGTTCATGAAAGTTTCCTGTTGTAAGTGTTCAAGTACTCGTGCCAGTCATTCTGTGGTATTCGTGAATGCAAATATCACGATATGAATGGATATAAAAATTTGTCAAATTGTTTAAAAGAGAAATGACGACCACTGACAGTGGCGTATATTTTCAGACACATTTACGCTTCTGTGATTCCAGCCATTCTCTTCGTCCGAAATGAAAGGACGAAAAGTTTTCTGAATTAGAATGGATTTAGTGATTCTGTATTAAACTGGATTTTGCTATATTTAAAAAATCGCAGCATTTTCACGTCTAACCGCCGACTTTTCATCTTCTGCGCTTCCTTTCCGTTATCTTCTTTTCTATTTTTCGAGAACTTGGGAAGGAAAACATTTTCGAAGAAAGAAGAAATACGCTATGGATGCTTAAAAATTTGCGATCACTGGTCGGTCCAGTAAATCTTGCCGTCGAAGTAATTGATAAAAACATGGTTTTCAATCAGCTAGCTACATTTTGGAGATTCGAAGCACAGAAGTTTGCGCACATACATTGCAAACTATATATCTTCCGCAAACAATGTACCGTAATTTCCAATTGCAACATCTATCGACGACCATAATTCCGAATAATCGCCATAACCGAAGCAACAACTTTCGTTCGAATCAATAATGTATCGCTTATTGGCTGTTAGACAGAAAACTCGGGAAAACTGCACGTTTTGCAAGGAAATCAGTACTTTCATGCACGAGCAAACACAGCACGTTGATCAAAACTAGACCGTGCATTTGTGTGCGGTTTTATATTTTCATCCACACAGCTGACAAAACAGATCCTAAATAACAATTTGTTTCGTCTGCAATGTATCGCAATAAAACTTTCGATATTTATATATATAATACAATATAATATAATATAATACAATATCATATAATACAATACAATATAATATAATACAATATAATATAATACAATATAATACAATATAATATAATATAATACAATATAATACAATATAATACCATATAATACAATATAATACCATATAATATAATATAATACAATACAATACAATACAATACAATACAATACAATACAGTACAATACAATACAATATAATACAATACAATACAATACAATACAATACAATACAATACAATATAATATAATATAATATAATATAATGTAATGTAATGTAATGTAATATAATATAATGTAATATAATATAATATAATATATATAATATAATATAATGTAATATAATAAACTATAATATAATATAATATAATAATATAATACAATATAGTACAATATAATGCAATATAAAATAATATAATATATATAATATAATATAATGTAATATAATAAACTATAATATAATATAATATAATAATATAATACAATATAGTACAATATAATGCAATATAAAATAATATAATATAATATAATATAATATAATATAATATAATATAATATAATATATATATACTTTTACATATCCTCTTTTTCAAATCCTCCATAAATGAGCAAAAATCCGCGGTCTAAGCGCAACCTTTTATCCTGTCGCGGTAAATATTCGAACAAACGCTTTCCTTTCGGCCAATGGTTCCCTGAATGGTACATTAACGGCAGATTACCGTGGAAAAATGGTAAATGCGATCGATCGGTATTGTTTGGTGGACGGGACAGAGGTTGAATGATTAAACGGGCAAAGGGGGAGGCATTATTATCGGGACGACAAGCAATTAACCACTTGCAGCAGTACGAATGAAGAGAAGAATGGCGGTACACGGTTATCCGCGAATTATTAAAGCGCTAACGGAAAACGGGCTACGGTACTCGCTGCGATGAGTAGCGAATTAATGGGCTTCGAGACTAGGAAGTCTTGTTTACGAGCGACACAGTTCATCGGAGCATAAATGCGGAGAAAGGAAAAGAGAGTCACGATCGAACGAAAGCCAGAAAGAAACCGAATGACGAATCGAGATTAAGGAGAATGGAAAAGAGAGGATCGCGACGTTAAATGTGTGTACAAGGTTCGCACAGAGGCCATTCTGCTTGATCATTATTGCTACATTGGAATCCGAACTATGCGCTATACTTTATGGCCAGACCTTTCATTGGGAGGAGTCGGAAACATTCTCTGCACAAAAGAGGAAGTTGCCGGATGCCAGCTGGGTATTACAAATGGGAATAATATTCAGCGTACTATGTATTTTTAAACACTGTAGGCTCCGTTCCCTGGGAATACAAACATCGTCGAGCGAACAAATTGAATTTATGATGAACATAGGTAGATTGTTATCCGGCCAGTGCTTCGTCTCATTCGATCTTTTTAGCTTGCGAGCAACTTTTCCACGATGTAGCGAATAATTGACTGAGCAAAGATGAAAGGAAAGAGATTCAAGGATCGTCCTTAATCGTCGTCGGAGAAAAGAAACCTACGTGCGTGTAGAAATATATTGATTTATGGAATTTACGTACGTTTAACATAACGCCGGACTCGAGTTTATGCGAGAAGAAATTTAACTTTGGCAACGATTAACGTTAATATAATACGAGAAGAAGTTTAATATTATGTAGCAACAATCTTCAGTCAATTTGTTAATTAAAGAAATTTTGTTTCGCGCTAATGATAATATCAGTATGGCGATTAGATATCGACCAAACGATGTAACATTTTAATGCTTCCGTGAAGCGATTCTAATTAGCTATGACGAGTAGAAGCATTCGTTGGAATAACGAGACTGCAAAATGTAAAGTTGGTTTGGGATTAAAGTTAACGTGTCTTCAGGGCCTAAATAAATAATTGCAGACATTTTCAGTCGAGTTAAAATAATTTCACTGTTCGATGTCATCCGAGTAGCCGTTATTCTTCTGTAATCTGTAGTGAAATAAAGAAAAGTAAGTTCCCCCCCGGTGAAAAGAAAATGAAAACCGAACAAGAAGATACGGAATAGCAATGCACTGTTTGTAATGCAGAGCATTAATACAATATGTTTCGCGGTATTTGATTACACGGTGTACACACAAAGGAAGAATGGCTTACAATTAAAGTGAAATGGAAAGGATTTAGTTTTCCTGATGTTCGCGGTTGACCTGTTGGATACGTGCGAGAACGCGTTAAAGAATTAACAAAACTTCTTGCAGCTAGAAACGTCGAAAGTCGCGCTATTGAACTTCAAATGCGTTAGATAATATTTGACACGCGATATAAGAACAGTATTGCAGTCAAATTCTCAAGAACATACTACCAGCTACTATAGTTACATTGAACAAAAATAATATAACGTATATAATAATATACCAAATATAATTAAAGCTCAAAACTGAGCTGAAACTATGGCACATATTTCTGCGAATGTGAGAAATCTCAATACATAACTCGAATATGCCGATATGATTTGCTAATGAGAAGTGAGAATGTTCGCATCTGTGTAACGATCGACCAACTAGAGTTTTCTAATTTCATTGTTTCATCTGTAGAAAAATCAAAGTAGAGAAAGAACTGGATTTGCTGAATTTTGTGGAGGAAATGTGGAATTTGATTATTGGATGGCCTAGTGTTATGAAGTTCGTGGAAAAGCAGGAAAAAGGAAAGCGCGGTAACGCGCAGTTAGGCGAGTGTTCACGACGAGCACGAAAAAAGATACTGAATTTCGAGCGTGTCAGCTGTAATTGGAATTCACGATGCTCCGTTCCACGGAAAATTAGAAAGACCACTTTCTACCTGTGTGTTAACGACGACGAGAAAGAAGTTTCCAAATTAAATGTTTAATTGCTTGACTTGCTGCTACATCGCCGGATTTACGGAGTATTGTTCTCAAGTTTTTGGTGTATAAAATAACTTGGGCTGTGTACAGAAGGGAAAGTAAAAAATCTTTAACAATTAGGAAATTCTGTATTACGAATGGAACAAAAAGCGAGAAAAACCAAATTTTCTTTTTGTGAGAGTACGCAGAACGTCTACGACTGAATTATTCAGGCATTCGATATACCGATGGATTGTTTTATAACGAAATTAACGTCGAAGCTGCTACGTATACGGTCGAATGAATCCTTCGACGATGCGAGAGAATGGCCAAGAAATCTGAACAGAAAAGCTTTCGAAGCAACTGATAGACAGAGATCATTGTGATTAAGTCCAGTAAATAATATTTAAAATTGCTTAAATCTTCGACGAATCGTACGCTCAATTTTGATACGCCATCGATGAGGTTTCAACCAAGTAAGAGAAATTTCGTACGATATATATCTTTTGATTTCTCGAGAAGACAGAGAATCTTGTATTTGACCACACATTGCATAGTTCGTTCATTTTTATTTATATATGTTACCAACATTTGCGCGTATTCTTACCAGTTATCCAACTTGCAGTCGCTCGAGATGTTGAACGATCTCGCTGAGCAGAGTCTTGAATAGCTAACACAATTTCCTACGATCGTAAGGAATTTTTGACTATTTTAAGATCTTTCGTTTTGCCGACCGATTAGGTTAACTTGATAGAAAACAAAGGCGAACTGAAGAAATACACTTCCTACGGAGAAGGAACAATTTCTGAATGTTCGAAGAGGTCTATGAAAACAGTTCGGCTGCCTTTAGATAGACAGAGGTGCGCCGCAGTTTCAGTGCAAAAAGAATGGGGCGCGCGCTCTTAACGCGGACAGTTTAACGATATTAATAAAAGTGGTATAGCATAGGCTGGGCTGCGTTTTCAGCGTGGCGACTTTAGTAATGTCTGCTTCGTTTACATTGTTCCGAGTGGAAGGCCGAGAGCGGATAGACTTTGTCTAAAACCGACGATTTAATGGTAAACGGCGATGCTGCTCTCAACTCTTCGAATTCGGGAAATTTCCGCAAGAATAGAAAACGTCAGAAACAATTTTCCCGCGTCGATATCTATTGACTTAATATAATTTAGAACTCGCCAGTCAGCTTCAGTGTCGACACCAATGCCGGCTTTCTAGATAAATCACTAGAATAAATAACTACGAGACGAAACTGCAAATAAACTTTCCTCGGATTCGATCGAAATATACGGAACGTACGTATACGACGTTAGAATTTTATGGAAATATACAGCGCGTATGTATACGTTGGCCGGATTGAAAGGCGTAATTATTTCACGAGATAAGCCACTCCTGCTTAAAATTCCAAGAAATTTCGACAACTTTGATTTGGCAAGCCGTAGACATTGCTCCATCAGCAGACTTGGATATTTATGCATTTATGAAAAGTTTGAATGTACAAAAGTGTACAGAATGAAAAAGTGTATAAAATACTAAGGTAGATTATTTGTTACGATATTTAAAATATAAAAGAGGTTTTTATTTAGCTTCCATTTTCTTAATAATGTTCACGAATATATATATATATATATATATTACACAATATATTTATTGTATGGAATATAATTATTGCATATAATTTTTTATATTTTTTATATTAAATTATTGTATATAAATATTGTGTATAATCATATTTACACAAACATTCACGGTCGAGTAATATTTAGGACTGTACTGCAATCTATCTCGTCCTTTTTAATTCATAGTTAATCCTTGCATGAAATTTGTAAAATTACACGGATAGTTAGATTTGAGTTCAATTAACTCAAGATTATGTATTTGGTAAAATCGATCACATAACGATAAAGCTTGATTTGTTTCATTATTATAGTTTGATATTTGAATACTTTATTAAATTGCTCTAATGTAATTTCAATGTTATGTAATTGCTTCTCTACACATGAAACATTGATCACATTTTTCAGATCTGTCTGCATGTCTGCACGTTTTGCTTGTGGCTATATAAAGCAGCATGGTCGTTTTCCTAATTTTGCTGGACATATGGTTCACAAAGTGTTTGTACACGATTCAACAAATTATAAAAATTGCAAGCTTAGTATTGTCCAATCCATAAATTCCGTAAGTATAAGTAAAAGATCATTAAGAAAAGTAGTCGAAATTTTACTTTTTTTTTGTGACAATAATTGGCGGTGAATAGACATTTAAAAGCACGAAGAAGTTTCAGTCGAAATAATATATTATTAAGCTTAGTATGAAGATTTATGACTTGATTTTACAAAGGTTAATGTATTGCTTATAATTATCAAAGTGATTAGAAAAGGTATTCAAATTTCTGACTTCTAAATTACAAAGCTATAATTTTATCTCTAATGCAGTCGTATAAAAACTCTAAATGACTTGTTATACAATCTATATTTCTATTCAAAGAAGATGCGAACATGTTCTTCTCATACATAACAATATCTGATACGTAATACCACGTTCCAATAATTACAGGCCATTAAGGACTGTTGAGCAAGTTAAAGGAGGAAGAAAAGATTGAATTTCAAATGTGACGTGATTAGAGTCACTAATGTTTATCAGAAATTCGTAAAAGTAACCATATAGTGAACCGTGCAGAGCACCATTAGTGTATACTGTTAGTTTTCTCTAGAACAGTTATAACTCCTTGTTACGAATCAGAGTTCGTATTCCTGCAACGAAACCGCGCAGATGATAATAAACTTTAATTAATCGTAATGGTGGCTGCAACTTACAGAACGCCCAGTGGCGGGAAAAATATCACGAATAAGATTGAGCCGTGCAATTGCCGAAACAGTCAGCTTACCTAAAACAGAAATAAAGTAACATGCAATTAGTTTTCATCTGTACGTAGATATATTATACTTTCTATCCGCTATTTTATATTTCACATTTGAGTATCTGTGCTTTTGTGGAAACTGCAGAAATTAATCGGACGATTAATTTCTCTAGAAATTTTGGACGACAAAAATTCCATTATAATTTTTCAAAAATTTATAGCACATTTGAATCTATGTACGTGTGCTAGATATTAAATGCAATGTACCTAATATTTATGTACCTAAATATATCATTCTTGAAAAATATAACACGTTTTGCTTATTGCTAGTACGTACGACATTTTTCAATTTATCAACTTGAGAAAATATATGTAAAGAATTTTGTTTCGATCTTAATTTGTGTGAGGAATAAACGCGAATTGAAGATTTTGAACGCTGCACGGGACAAAACTTTAAGCAAACAAATTTTATTTCTCCATTCGTAATTTCTCAATTTGCAAATGACTGGTGCGATCTTTTTATATATCTTATATTTATATTATCTTTTTGTATAAATATACATAACATAATAATTGTAATATATGTTATACATAAAGCTACTTTCTGCTCGATATAATTCAATTCAATGACTCTAATGATCAGACAATTCGTTCGGAATCAAATCGTCTGCTTCGTAATTTTGCTATCCTTTGCTATTCTCAATTTACGTATTTTTGCGTTGCGTTCGACGAACATAATTAGCAAAGAACGACGAAGAGACATTGTCGACAATAATTGATGTTCTATGATAATTTACGTACATCAAAAATGTTTGTATTAGGTTGTCCCAAAAGTTTCTTTCGTTTTGTGAGGAAATAACAGATGCGCAACATTTGTTGTTTTATACTATTTTATCGAATTACGTGTGATCCATTTTGCAGTAGCAGAACGAAAACAGGATCGTACATAATTGCATAAAATAATGTAAAACGAAATTTGTTGCGTGTCTATTATTTCCTTATAAAACGAAAGAAACTTTTCGGACAATCTAATATTAAGCGTAATGGAACGCGTGTAATGCGTTGATGCACTGAAAATACGGAGTTACGGTTTCGAGTGTAAGCGAACGTAAGTGTAACCCTTTATTACACGAATCTTCTAGTTTTCTCCAATCGTAGGTAACTGCGAAACTTTGTGTTTGATTTGAGTTATATTATATTACCGCTGAACCACTCTAGTTCGAGAGGAGGAGCATCTTACAGAGAAATAAACAATATTTCCGGAACTGACGGAGCACGATTGCCTGGAAGGAGATAATACCGGAAACCTGCACGCCAATTTACTGATACAGGGGAGTTTGTTGATCAAATTATCGATAGAAGCTGTGAGCGAGTAAACTTCCATCTAAGAACTTGAAAACTGATTTACCGGTGACCATTTGAGAATACCATTAATGGTGTGCGTCTAAGGATAGCTATTACAATACTAAGTACTTAGTTACATACAATATCGGACGCAATATTGTTAAAAATTAGGATAAAGTGTAGCATCCGGATTGCGAGACACTGCAAGAAAATTGAAAAAAAATTGTAGAAGAAAAAGAATAAAAGTGGAACAAAATGGATCGTACAAAATTCAATAAAATAATATAAAACAAAAAAGGGTTGTGCATCTATTATTTCCTTATGAAACGAAAGAAACCTTTGGGACAACCATATATTTTTAAGCAAATTCAAAGATCGCTTGTCTCAGTTGCCTCGACCGCGTTAGGCGTGGCCTGTACAATTAATTAACTGGATCAAAATAATCGGCGAATATTTCTCATCGCAGAAAAGGAAGCGCCCGCGTTTTTGCCGTGCTGGCTTTTACGTACCGCGTGACGACGTGTGCACGAACAAGCAACGAAGCGCAAAGATAGAGAGAAGAGAGGAGAGGTAGATCATTTAATAGGTTTGTATTTAACACGAGTTCGTGTGAAATGAACGCGTAAGCGAATTCCGATGGTGGCTCTAACGAGATAAATTTATATTACTGTCGTTTAAAACGCGAGCGCAGTAGCATCGCGGCGAACACGATCCTCTGGTCCTGCGCGTAGCACTTTCCTCCAGCATCGTATTATGGCTACATCCTTGAAGGATTCATTTTATCGCAACACTTTCGGCCCTAAAGTATCGCTACCGCTTTCGGTATCATTAATTTAAATCGTCGCCATTCTATCGATTTTCTGAAATTCTTCAATCCACGTCTGGTATTTTAAATGTACCAAATTGAAAAAAAAAGTATTCTCTAGAATTTCGCAAATGGTTAGACTGCGTTCGATGACGAATATTCGGCGTGTAGAGGAACGAATGATGTTTTTCTCATATTATTTAACACTTAATGCCGCGTGTACCACCTAATTCTGTCAGCCTTAATTACTCTGTTATTTGTTACGACACAGAGAAATGTTCAGACAAAAGTCGTAATATGTGCGATGAATAAAATATAATGCGTACGCCGTGCTTTTATCTGTTTAACTTTGCAACGACTTTAAAACGTCTTGTAAAGGCGACCTGCAAAGGTAAATGGATACCTCCGTTTCCCATTACATAATCTTCCTAACATTCAGACGTTTCTAACACTACAAACTCGCGTCTTTTGCGCCGTTTTTCGCTATCGAGATTTGAACTTTAAAATTGTGGAATTTATGAACGAAACTTGGAAAAAAAAATTGATCATTATCGGATACGCGGTCTCTTGGTCATCGTTGCTCACGCAAACGTACAACACAGTTACAGGTTGCCAATTTCAGCGAACTTGATGATTCTCGCTGGCAGAAATTTTACGTAAGAGCAAAAGTCGCTTGAAAACTATCCGACAGAAGTTATGTAAAAACAAATTGTCCTTCGAAATAATAAAAATTCTAGTGATATGTGTTTCAGTGTAAATATACTATGCATATATCCTATTAGGTTGTCTGAAAAGTTTCTTTCGTTTTATAAGGAAATAATGGATGCACAACATTTGTCGTTTTATATTATTTTATCGAATCACGTACGATCCATTTTGTTCTATGAAGATAAGATCAGAACGTTCGACAGGTTAGGTTTCATGTTCGTATAAAGACGCACCGTCGTAAAAGACGTGTCTGAAAAAGAAAGACACTTCTCCGACAACCTAATAGTTGCAGAACGTTCGTTCTTTTCAATTTATTTGCGGAAAACGCACGAAAAGGGAATAAATAGAAATGAAAGGTAAACGGGATAATAAAAATTGATCCTCGTGAAAGATAAGAGGAAGAGCGGAGGAGCGAGAAAAGAAAAAAGAGCGGCGCTACTGAAAACTGGGTGGCAAGAGCTCGCTCCGTTCATCGTAATTATTACAGAGCAATACGAGGAGAACGCGATTTCGGTATTTTTACACGTAGTACGGAATTCGTATTGCGTTTCGTTCGTCTATGCCGCGGCTATGGAAGCGTTAAATAAAAGAGAAAATAAAGATGACACGTGTAGAGAGAGAGTCGAAGGGGGATAAAAAGTGAAACGAGAAAGAAACGATCCGGCAGAGGGGGGGACAGACAGACAAATAGTGATTGAACGAAATAAAGAAAAGCACAAACTCGTCGGACGAGAAAGAAGAAAATGGAAAAGAAAACAGAGAGAGAGAGAGAGAGAGAGAGAGTGAAAGAAAACATCGCCATGTATCACTCGGAACAGTATCATTCGAATCGATGTTATTTGTAACATGCAAGAGAAGAAAGTTGATGATGCACGTAAGTACGACAAATGTGCTAGAAAACAGATACTATAGGAGTAGACACGTTTGACACGACGTTCAGTATCTCTTCGATACTTTAGAATTCGATCGGATAAATGCGAAAGTGATTGTTAGCAATTTCCGACGAGAAATACATTTCTAACTGATTGAGAATTATGGACGAGCTTATCGTGCAAATATATGCATATCTCTATTACAACAAAATATCCAAAATGTACAGTGTGAACAGTAGTAAATTGAACAGATGATGTAACAACAGATATATTACGATGTCGAAAGAAATAATCGAACAGTTATATGCTTATGCTGAAAATAAATAATTAAATTTGGCACAGTCTGTATAAGACAATAATATCATGTGTTTAAAAGAAATTGTGAGACACTTTTGAAGAATATTTTCTTACTTTAAATATGTAGTGCACAAATTTGTCAACTTCATCTTCACTTTTCTTATTTAGAACTTTTATAACTTATTAGCAATTTTTATGACTTTAGAATTTTTATAACTTATTTAGAAACCATACATCTTTTTACTTTTCTATCAGAGGAAATGTGGACTAGCAGAGAAAATTATTGTTAACAAATTCTGTCTGAGCTTTACTATATGTATAATGATTGCAATTGATATCAGAGCACACCCACGAGTCAAACAATAAACATATGTAAGAAAATATTATTCGATAACTGGAAACAAATTATAAAAATAGAAAAGTGGTATATTTTAATATTACACACGCTCAAAAAATCAAAATTATGCAATGAAATTCAATTCGTTGGTAAAATCAAGTACTTGGATGTCTTTGAAAAAGTTACTTCCCTCTGAACCAAATTATTCTTTAAAAAGCAGAACACATTTTCGTATTATACAATTACGCTTTCTTATGACCGTTTCTAGCGCCATTCGATCCTTTTTTTTATCAGAATAATGTGTTGAGCAGCCAATTCCACTCCATTTTCCTCTACTCGTACATCGGTTTTGCTCTCCTTCGTTTTTTGAACTTCTAACATGCTCCGTGCGTTATTAAAAACAGAAACTTCATTCTACTACCGCTAAGTCAAAATTAATTGATTGCTAAAACGCATCATTAAAGCGTACGAAAAAATCCAGCAACTTCCGACTTCCTAAGGCATTTTTAATTAATTAGAGTACATGTATCAGAGAAGGAATACTCGGCCGCTACAATAACGTCGCAAATAGCCGCGGTCGGAAATAATGGATTGCTGTTTTCCACGCTACAATTAATACGGCTGAAAAAGGAATACGAATTGGAGCAAGGTGTAACGGTAAAGGGGACCGTGAAACACATAATATATTCTTGCAACCAAGGAGGCATTCGAATAATGCAGTAAACGCCACAGATGACACGAAACTCGGCTGACACTCTGTTGCAAGACACATTGTGCACATTCACTCATAAGCAGATTACGCACGTGCCTGATGTCATCTAATTACCTGAGCCGACCTACATACCAGCCGATAAGTCGCCGCCACTCTAAATCGATAGGAATGCCGAAATTGCGAAAGTGCGATCGATCTTAATTCGCTCGCTGTTGCATCGATTTTCGCAATTGAGCTTTGGACACCGGAGTATTTTTAACGCGAGCCTCAAACTAATTTAAATACCGTTTAAACCAGATGACCCGTCTTTCAGGTTTTTCTACCTGCCACGGCTTTAATTAGTAGCAATAAAACAGCGATCTTGGAAATGGAAATCTTGCTCGACGTATGGTGGATTTTTTCGTAAGATACATCGAACATGCAACTATGTTCAATGTACGTTCGCAGCATTTTTCGTTGTATTTCACGCGGACGGAGATTAAAGTGTAAAATAAATCTACAACTTTCCGATAGTAAATCAATAAAAACACAATGCAGTTTTTACAATGTACAAATAGATGTTTCCACAAGAAGATTTGAGAACAAGTACAAATTGAGAAGAGTTCTTTATTTCCATCTTATATAATAAAAATTAGTAAAAGATCGATGAAGCTAAGAATCGCTTGCATTAAAATATTCTACATTGTATATTCTAGATGAGCCTGATATTTATGATATACTTGCAGTCATCTGATAAAAAATTCCTTGATATTTGATTCCTTGCAGGCATTTCGTAAATGGAAAGTATCTATTTTCGTTGAATAAAAATTACATACAAATCGAGGAAACTGTGTGAACTAACAAATATCATCTTGCGTTCCTCGTTCCCCGAAATAAAGCTGCGTGGAACTTTATGGTTCTAGATGTAGCAAACGTATGATTATTCATTTAAGAAGTACGTATATTACAAGGATAGTATTTCTTCTCAATCACGGCAAACGATATAATAGCACAGGAAGGATAAATTGTTTTAAATTGTACGGCTCTTTGAATGCGAAGGGAGACACTTTAATTGCATATCGATTGCCGATAACATTTTCCTTCGCATTCACCGCTGGCTCTGCCTCCCTCAACAAAGTAATGTTTATCGTTTACTCTTGTTCTCCCGTAGAAAAGTTGCTGCAGGCTTATTACGAAGTGATTGTCGGCGGTAATAATGATATGCAAAGCTAAGATACAATATAAAAATAAATATCGAAAGACGTGTTTTATTTCTTCATAGGTAATGTAAAAATAATTTTTATTGAATTTGTAATTCGTTTGCTTCGTACTCTGAGGATCATTTTGCTGTAAACTGTACACGTGGTATATACAGAGTAATTACGAGTCTTATAGAGAAGATAATAATTGGTTCAAGAAATGTCGCATTTATATAAAATACTAATGTAACGATTTATAAAAGTTATTTATCAGAGCTACGAAAGGAACACGATAAATTAATCGTTCGAGTTGCATGGTGTTCTTCGTGGTCCAAATTCAGAGAAGTTTACATACCGAAGATCTACTAAAGATGAAGTACATAACAAATACGATAAGCGAATGAATAATTCGAGAGCTAAAATTGGCCAAAGCAATGATCGAGAATCGCAGTGAACGTAAACAGGAAAAAGATCTTATCATCGTGAAGCTAAATTTTTATTATGGTGTTGACTATGTATATGAATTTTCTATATATCTACCTAAGCTTCTATGATCTCTATCGATCGCAATCCAACGATAAAATTTCGACCGAGAGAATAATTCTTAGCCGCTTGAATAATATTCTGATAAGGAAAGGAAGATATTTCATTAAAATGGAGCCGAGATATCATCTATTACAAATTATTACAATACACGTTACATTCTTTTTCCGTGTGTTTGAATCATTCCATTCACGCTTCTGAATTACTACATCCTCATAAATTCATCAACGTGCCTCAGCTTGCATCTGCACATTTGTAAAGCAAATTTAATTATTTGTAATGATCAGTAATTATATATGCACGCGTAGGAATAGCAACAACGGTTAACGCTAATTACTATCCGTTATGAATTTATTTATCCGTTTATTTATCGATTGTTAAAGGTTGGAAATAATTTCTTGGTGAGTTAAATTCAATCGCGAATATCGATTTCAGCCGGCCATAATACGGTACGCGTTAAACGAGCTGAATAATTATTGCACAACTACTTTGACCCGATACGCCCGACGCTGGTTGCGATCTTTCACAGAAAAGTATATTTTCTCGGTTGAAGATGTTGCCTGTTCGAAATGTTTTCTGGCGCGTGCGATCTTCGACGATGTCTGTAACGACAGGAAAGTTTCTCCGTGGAACCCGTTAAAACAATTAGCAAGAACAGTAGCGTAACTGTGGAGCAAAAGTTTTCGAGCGTTTGGTTCGCGAAAAGTTGGCAACTGTGGAAAGCACTGGTAATTGGCAATATTATCGAGTACTGCAGTTGATACGGCACGCCAACGTTTATTGCCAATTTCTTTTCCGTTGTTCCTGTAATTACGGCTGAATAAATAAAACAATCCCTCTGCCAATTAATTATATTGGACTACATGACAGAGTTGAAATCCAATTAAGAAATATCTAAGTTCCCAAATCTGTTAAGACGAACAAGTTTGGAAAAAAGAAAGATATTTTGTCGTACCTTCAACTATTTCTACTTTCTGCCTGACAATTGTCCTCGTTTTATTATCACTTTATCGAGAACAATGAATTTCCTTCAATTAATATAATAATGATTATTAATATATAATTCATATAATAGAAATATCTAAATTATTTCGAGAGAAATATTTTAATTTGCGGTGATCGTCGCCATTACGTTATTATCTTATCGCAGCTACGAGCGTAGAACTTGAAGGATGAAAAAGCTGGTGCGATGTAAAAATGTAATTTCCCCGAAAACTCGGCGTTATTACTCCTATTCTAATTATGCCAATTTGTCGAAGTCCTAATTTGTCGGATCAACGAGATAAAAAGCTGGCAAAATCGGTGCGCAATGTTCCTCGAAAGTGTCGATATTTTACCGCGCGTACATCTGAAAAGAGCGGAATGACGCTGAGCATGGGCCATTATTACCAATTGCGCGTAACAGCTAATTACCCGTAATTATGCCATGCGATATATCAAGCTTTCAGGATAATGGCGCGGTCCACGGCGGCGAACCGCGGAAAATTGCGCCGCGGTCCTACACGGCTCGTTCCGCTGTCAGTTTTCATTCTGCGGCCTACGCTCATCCTTGCCCCTTTTCATTCCCGGCGACAACTTTTTAATCCTCTGGAGCGCGGCTCGAACCCTCGTCAAGCCTTTCTAATCGCAATTACGCCGGAATGCGAACACCGGCCGACGATACCGCACGAAACGTGCACGCCGAGACTCTGGGACGACGTCTTTTTCGCTAGAAGAAACGAAATTCCTTCCTTGCGAAATGAACATGCTCTCGGTTACGGAATAAAACGAAAACACGTTGGCAGGGAGGAATTTCACGCACAGGATATGAATAATTACGGATAAGGGGAAGGTGTGATTAACGACGAGCAAAGAGACGTTCCGTAGGTTTATCCTTGTTTGTTGCCTGGATAATTACAGTGTCCATCGAGCAAATTTTGCACACAGGTGTTTCGAATGTAATACTTTTCAGAGCTGCGTGCACACCGTATGAAATGGAAAACGGTAAACATCGTTGTCGTGATGTAAATGGAAAGTCGAGTGTGCAAACAATATAATTGCCGCGCAAATTGATTCGCCTGCGTTTAATTTCCACCGATTTCGCGGCAACACAAAGTAATTTATTATTACTATTTGTTTTATTTACCGTCGCATCGTGCAACGGCCATCGACGACCGCGACTAAAATTCCTAGAATTTACATGGCAGAGGTAAAACGCAGCAAAAGTGAATAGGCGATAGCGACTAATTTTTACACGGGAAAAGCATGTCACTAGTGGACGAACCTATGTACCTGTCAATCAAAAATATTCCACGGTGTTGGTTAACATGTTAGTTATCAGAAAATTGGATACATTTACTGTAAAAGACTGTTGTTATAATACTATAATAACTATACTATATTATATTACTTATATATAATATACTTATATATAATACTAATAAACTATATATACTTATATGTATACATATTCGGAGTATACGTAGAAAACATTTATACATTTTGAAATTTCACTAAAATTTTGGAATTTCAATAACAACGTAACGAGACACGCTAATGTACATGGTTGTATTGGTCAAATTTGAAACCTGTATGTTTAGTAAACAATTTAATCGATAAAACATTCGTAAGTAATAAAATATTCAGTAAAAATTTAGTATACAGCACGAATGGTCGTCTTGAGCGTGTAGTAAGTGTCAATTATGGTGCAAATTTAAATTAACATCGAGATTCGATAATGCGATGGATACAATTGTCCGCTTAAATATTTCTGTATCTTCCGCGAAACGTACGCTTCTACTAAATATCCTGTAGTTTCTACGTACACGCATTCTCAGGTTTATCAACATAATGGATATAATCGATCGTTTAAACATTTTTCTAATTTCTCAGCAGTATGCGCTTGTACCAAACGCCTTGCAATTTCCATACGCATTTTCCGATTTTTTCCGCGTAACACGCGTTTCACATGTTAGAACACCTCCTACTCGTTACAGTGATTGCAGAAGCATAATCAATTTTACTTTGTTTGGTATTTCATATTATATAAGACACGAATGAATTAACGCAGTTATACAACGAAATGAAGAATAAAACCAGCGAGAGACATTCGATTCCCAATTAACATGAGCAAGTGTCCGAACACTTACGGCAAGCAGTGTATATTCATAAAACGTAGCCGCAAACGTCCGCGCACGTTTATGAACCCATACATATGCCGACGTACAGTTGGCGCAGGATATAACGCAGCTGACAGTTTCGGTTTGAGCGGGAAACGATTTGCGGCGATAAATTTCCCTGCAAACGAACTAATGGATCGATAGCGCGGATCAGATTAACCATGGAGCGTGTCGTTGGGAAACACTGAGACGGAAACAACCGCCCGAACTGCAGCGATACGCTTGCGAAGCGCAGTAAAATGGGAAAGCGTCGTTGCGCGAGGGCGGACATTTACGTCGGCGATATCGGTTCTAACGCGAAATACGAAAGACAGAGGGGATGAAAGTGGAGAGAAGGAACTCTAAAGCAACAGCCGGTTGCATCAATACGGCCGGCTATCTTTATGACAGCAACACGTTGTTCTACATCCGCGTTGCCTGCCGCTCGTTGACGCGAGGATTACGCGCGGACGGATATACTCGGAAGTTATAAATTACATCTCGCCTGACGCCTACGGGACCTGAATTATTTCGCGGGACATGCCCACGCAATATACATCATACGTGCGGAAAAGAAAGAACTTGGCGCGAATTACAAAGTTGCAGATTACGTATGCAAAGCTGTCCGATCGATCAACACCGCATGAATATGCTATGCGATACTCGTCGAATTTTATAGATGGACTTTCTGCCAGCGACTTCGTCTCGAGGGGACCAAGATTGCTTCTAAAGATTCCCCACCCGATTGTGTTTTTCCTCTATTATGTTATTCGGGAATCTTACGTGGATTTTGTATTTTTTATCGTGGAGGAGAAACTCGACCACCCGGCTGCGCTGTACGTTACATCAGATATGGAATTACCGATTCGTTCCAGGGAATAGAAGACACGGCGAATCGCGATAGAAAACATATAGAGAAAAGTACGAGAAGGCGACGAAAACCGAGCAACGCACTTCGCGCACAGCGAGACGCACGAGAGAATCGAGGGCTTCGGATTTTCTGAAAGATATTGATTTTCAGAGTGTTATAGGCACGCTGTGTGATGATTGATAAACTCGAAAAGTGGCCTGAGACGCGCGACGAAGAAGAAAGAAGAAACGAGAATAAAACAGCGACAGAAGCAAAAGCTGCCTTGAATATTATAATTAATATATAATATAATTAATATATATATATATAATTAAATATATAGGCAGGATTAACTGACAAATTAGGCTGAAATGCGGCGATAAGACGAGGAATAGGATAGAATAGAAAAGAATCTACCATGTCAACAGCGAAACATCGGAGAAATAGAAATATTACAGACTAAGCACGTACTAAGCGACTGCGCAATATATACAGAAACCAGACCAATCACATTGAGAAATAAAAAGTGGACAGGAATAACAACAGTAAAAACCGAAAAACAAATATGGGAACTGGCTAACTTCATAAAGGGAAACGTGAAGTTGAAAGCTTTCTGCATAAACGAATGGAGAAACCATAGAAGAAGGAACAAGAACGACACATCAAAGAGTGATATATGTACAGCGAGCCGTATAGTAAATGAAGATATAGATGTACTCAAACAAATAGGGAAGTAAGATTTAGCTTTAAGGAACGAGGTAAGATAGGAAGAAAATGCAACAAGCGTGTACATGTACAAAACGATTGCAAGAGGCACAGATCTCGGTACGATAAACGAATTTCGCATTCTATACCATATTGCAAACAAATTTTATATCAATTGTGATAAATCTTGTATATCTTGTAAATCTTGTATATCTCAAATAGATTGTAATAAATAAATCTTTTAAGTTTCAATTAAAAACGAAGCAGTCGTAATGTAAAATGTGTGACTTTTTTGTTTCCATGTTTTGCTAGCGATTTTGATAAAACATCTTAATCATCTCTGTAGTTTTTAAAGCAAGATCGTCATTCGGACATAAAAATTCGAAAACCGCAGCACGTGTAACGAAATACAATACAGTAAGATACATTCTATGTCGTATCATCAACAAATTTCTTATCAATTTCGTATTCTACATCGTATTGCTGATAAATTTTCTACTAAATGTGCGTTTTATGTTACATTGTTAACAAATTTCTTACGTTCAAAGAAAACACGAAATAGTGCTCGATTGGTATATGTGATTTCTTGTTTCAATTTTACACTAGGAATTTTTGTAGAACGTTAATCATCTTCATATTTGTTCAAGCGAGATCGTGATCCGGACATAAAAGTCCGGAGACTGTAGCACATAACGAAATTTTTTGCTAGGGGTTTTGGTAAAACGTTAATCATCTTTTTCTCTGTTGAAGCGAGATCGTGATTCCGATATAAAAATTCGGAGACTGCAGGGTAATGACGCTGAAGATCAGTCGTTTAGATACTCTGCCAGTCACCGTATAATTTCGGACAAAGCGTAAATGTTGATTAAAATTTTTAAGTTTACATTAATACGAGGCAGGACATTTTACAGACCGATAAATTCTATAAAAAGTGGCACAAAAATACTAGTACTGGCTTAACGTTTCCACTGTTGCTTTGGTTCCGTTATACTGCTCAGCCAAATTAATCTACGTGTATATCTTATAAGCGTGTATAAACGGCACAATTCGTTTCTATTTAGAAAATTAATAAAACTTCTTTCCTCTTTTTATTGTGACTATTAACGAGTGTTGAGAAATATGACTCAGAGATATGAAAGAATTCCAGTCTAAATACAGTTACGAAGGAAGCAAGATTCAGGTCAACACCATCTAATTTCCGTACAAGATTTAAATAATAAATTAAGGATCGCATACACGTGTACAAAGAAGAAGAGTTTTTTAAGGATCTTTCTTATTTGAAAGAATAAATAATATCGTTGAACAAGATGATCATATAGCTTGTTCTTGTAAATAATTTTACAATTCTACCAAAATACCATTCTGTAGTAATCAAAATTGATTTATACATCAATTAAATATCATTTTCAAGGAAAATTGAACAAATCTCGATTAAACAAGAGACTTGAAAAATGAATTTAATATTATTGATCTAAGTATTTACAGGAACACTAAGTACTAAACGGTATAAATCTGCTTGATGTTTTATAATAAATTTAGCCAGACACCTGGTGAATGTTCTAGTGTTTGAAATATTGATGTGATATTGGAATTTTTTATTAAATACATATATAGATACGTAATTATACGTCTACATCGATTTCCTTTAATTCTGGAGGGTCAATGGCAAGACATCTATTTTTTAATACAAGAAATAATGTAATTATACGATATATAATTAATAAAGGAAAAGAAATTTTGGAAATATATAGAAGGCAATATCGTTTAAGCTGGCCCATTTAATCGATAGGCAAACAATTAGTAAAACGCGCAGATGCATGCTCCGATAAGAGATAAGACAGATGATCGAACAATTAATTACACTTGTATTAAAATGTGCCGAGATCATAACAGTTGATACAAAATACATGAAATTATATATTGAAAATATATCAAAGGAATTCTTAGTTTTATTTTCATTGCTAGTTGACAAACAGTTATACGAATCAGAACATATCAAATTATACTCTTAATTTATGTCAATGTTATTCTTTCCAGAAAGAAATCAAATAAAGTTAAGTCCTGTCAAGCAACGTGCACACTACACATTGAAGTATTATGACCCAGAAAGTTGGTGTTTCCGCAGCATTGGAACAGCTGCTTGCCTTGATATCATTTCAATCTCTTTAATCATTGAAATAGTCATCATTGCGCGCGATAAGCTTTTCCCAACATGATACAAATTTGAATATGTTGAAGACAAACTTTCCGTACTAGCTGGTGCATTGCGAGTTTTCAAGTCATTGAAATAATAAATCGTTTCTAGGTTCTTTGATAAATAAAGTCATAGAAGATTAGGATTATTATTTAGGATCAGATGATGTATCTATCCTTGTATATCATTTCATAATTTTAACATGTATGATACAGAACGTAATCATCATTTTATAGTTAACCTGTAATTATAAGTAAAATAAAAATAATTGCAAACATCTTGGAAACATATTTTCTAACATATTCCAATATCGTTCACCGTTTTATTATAACAATTTTTTTATAATAATATGTAAAAATTATATCATAATAAAAGATATAAACTTCCATTGAAAGAAAAGGAAACAAATCGTTGGGCTAAAATTTATCCGCATCGTAAAACATCTTTATTTTGTCTAATTTTTACTTGGTCTTTTAAACGAATTGGCCAACAATAAACTAGGAATTTTTAAAATTTAGATTATGCTGTTACAATAGCTGTACGTATAGTAGATAATAGTAGGTGACGTTGTTTATCAGAATGAACTACATCTGTGGAAATTTAAAATAACCTTCTTCGACGTAATACTGAAATTAATTAATCGAAGCAAATAAAAACAAATTAAACAAAACGACGAGAAAAAATCAAGCAACTACGTAATATTTTCACCGATATTACGAGAAGCTCTGCTTTTTACACAGTATTGATTTCATGAAATATAACCCATAAATAAGATACACTGATCTGCATATCATTAAACTAAATACAAGAAATTCCATAAAATAAATCCACAGAGGAAATAAATGCTGCGATATCACGACTAAACGATGTAACTTATGTTCTTAGTTCCAGAGGAACACGGGACGAAAATAAAGCGAACAACGCGATAAGACAAACCTAAATAATTTTATGATATAAGATATTTTCATCGATATTACAGAAAGCTCTGCTTCTTCTCTATGCGATGATTTCATTAAATGTAACCCATACGCAAGGTACGTTACCAAATACATAGATCCACCATTGTTATATTAAATACGAGAAATTCCGTAAAATAGATCCACGAAACAGACGAACGCTCCGATTCCGATACCACAAGTATAAGAGACGCGACTGATTTTCTCAGTTACGGAGGAACTCGGGAAACCAGTGAGAACCGTTATCGTTTCTTTGCGTTTCATTGCTTCTTCGCGATGCAGAGAAAGAAAGAAGGAAAGCAATCGCGTAGCCGACCACCGGCAATTAAATATTTTCCTGTGAAACGAGTGCGAAAGTAGTTGCTCTTCTCGCGGTTTGCCCCGGTTTCCGCAACTTCCAATCTCCTGTGCATTTCTCATCGCGTTAATGCCGTGCGAGCATCGCGGCCCATCGCCGAACCGAACACTTATGGTTACATAAATAAGATGCGCCGTGCTGATTGCACGATTACGCGAGGAAATCGTTCGCACGTCCCTCGCGCGCGTTGCGCCACGCGAATCGATCGAATCGATCGGCCAACCAGGCTGCTCATCGACGTGTCTCGAACACCCTGGCTCTCACCAGGGAATATTCCAGCAACGTACATAAGTAGGAAGCGTTTCGGCGCGTCTTGCACGCAGACAGCCCGCGATTTGCGCCAACGTACCTTTGCCTTCTGCCTTAGGACGCACAAGCTCTTTGGTTGCACATGACGTTGCAACATGCACACGATTGCCCAATGCTTAATGCTGCTCAAGGAACGAGCAATTTGCGGTAAATCACTTCCCTCCGATCCATCTCTCTCTCTCTCTGTATCCATCTATCTCTATCTCTGTCTATCTCTTTCTCTCTCGCGCTCGCGCTCAATTTCTCTGTCTTTCTCAACCACACACCGCGCTACTTTCAACCCTCTTGCTGTCACGCTCGCTGTTTGTAGATTCTATTAACAGCACTGTTCGTAAAAAGCACGGTGAAACCTGTTACAGGGCAGAGCACTAAAGTTTCTGATGGCGAACAATGTTCGGCGACGTTGCATGCGGTGAAGCAATAAGAATTAAATGGGTCAAAAATAAGAATTACAGATAGACGTAAGTTCGCTGCTGTTTAGCCCTGCGGCGTTCTTTCGGTCATCTTCGACCCACTTATACATTCTTCCAACGTTGGAAAGTATGTCGAGCTTGAGCACAACACGCGAAAATTATTATCGACCTGTGTGATTCTAGTTTTGCGTCGAACATCTTCTTGGTACATTACAGATCCTTGTCGAAGTTATAGGAATCCTTGCTAAAGTTAAAGTTTAAAATATAAAAATACGAGCAGCAGCTTGGCGAGCAAAATTTCATTGTCTAATTTATTTTGCAGACAGATTTATTTAACTCGTGACACGACTGGTTGGGAAATGAATTTTTCAGAGGAATAAAATGGTAAAATCATTGGCAGGTAATGGGATACATTAATTAGTCTTAAGAGTATCCAGTTTATTTAATATTTGACTGTAGAATTTGATAACAGCACATCTATTAATTACGACTGATGAAGTGTCTTTTTAATCATGCCAACTTAATACTTGGATAACATTCTACGTTCTAATGTTTTATCATTTGAATTCGTTAACTTTTTAGTTTCTCCCAAAATACACCACAGTCCATATGTATTTGGACAGCTGGTGCAACTCGATCGAAAGGATGATATGTTTTGTTCTACTCTGAAAAGTTACAGTCGAAGAACGTTTCTCTAGCGTTAACTTTGTACCTCGTGACATAACTGGGGCCAGACATTCCACTAAATTTAAGCTGAAACAAGAGGTACATCTACAGGAGTATATCAATTTCACGTCTATCTGTAATGAATGGCTGACATTTCATGAAATCTATATAAACTCTCAGGGCGTGGGTAGAAACACACATTTCAATCGCTCTGAAGCTCCAACATTGAACAGACACTTCGCTCAGGTATCTTCGTTGCAGCAATTTTCATCCGTTTCCGTTACTGCTCTTTTATCTGTGTCATCTAATACTAAAACTATCATTCCTAAACTATATATCTGCTAACTGTATATGACTTAATATGATGTATCAAATACGACTGTCTGAAATAAGATCGAAGGCCAAAACTGGATCAAAGAGTTCCATTTGGTAGAGCGGCATGTATTTTTCGTACGTGTATTTGCAACAATTTGCGAACGCGTTAACGATAGCGTATATCGTGTCCTTAAAATTTATACGCAGCTTTCGTCCTCCTACATCTTACAGATACGTCCGATTCGTTGTATAAATCAGAAAAATCAGTGGCTGGACTATTTGGAAATTTCAACACGTGCATTCTGCAGCCGAAAACTTTCCAATTCACGCCGCAACGGAGGACGGTTTCGAGCGTATTAAATCTACAATCCGCAAAAGGAGGATTACAGCGAGCAACGACAGTTGCTTCTTCGAGGGCGAATGTATTTTATTTTCCGGCGACTTTTAAACTGCCTTTTGCCCGCCACTTTATGTCCTTGCGTTTCTGCGTGGCTCGATCCTTCTTCTCTCTCGCGGCTCTCACCGTTGCTTTCTTCCTCCGGCATGTTACCAGCCTGACACATCTCTTACATAACAGTCTGTGCTGTCGTGAACCGTGCTAGCATTGCTCTTGCCATTTGCGGCTGCTCGAGGGAAGCGCGCCACAGGCGACATGCACCGCACGTGCAACCTGCGCTTCGTTCAACGACCGTGTATACTTGCCTTTTCATTCCGCTTGATACACGTGGGACCAGCTATTAACTATGAAGGATTAACACACTGTAATAGGAATCGATATATAGATATATAGTCGATAAAAATTCATACTTTTGAAAATATAACTAATAAAAGATAGAAAATGGTAGAGAAACACTACGCTTTGAATGTTTTATACGTTTTTTCACGTTACGTGCATTTCGTTCAAATTTGTACTTTTCCCATAGACATGTACAAATATTATATTAGTTACGATTTACAGCGAGTCACGGAATTGTAACTAACTGATAACCAGCTGATAACTTTGAATTCGCATCTTCTTAGGATCCTTTACGATTTTATGTTGAACTAAACTCGACGTACTAATCCTCTTGATTCTTTTCGCTCTTAGAGCGTGGTAAAATTCATTTGCATTATAGTTTCATTGATAATCTAGTACAGTAATATAGCAATTTAATTTCATCTAGCAGAAATGCGTCGATAGATGTGTTAATTCATGTTTTGTAAAACCAAAACGTGTTTTGGGAATACGGTGCAGCTAATACGAGCTGCAAGCTATTGGTTTTCTCAAAACGTGACAAGATCTATTTATGACGATGATTCTATTTGTACCTTAGGCCCATAGTATTATATATTATCATAGATATTATATTCCTAAATTGATCTCTTAGTACTGTATGATATTGCTCCTTTATCATATTATTCATATTGCTTAATTCTTTCTTGATAATTAATATATACTTGCCCTAATGTTACAATACAGTACTGTACTATATATGTATAGTACGGTGCAGCTAATACGAGCATATTGGTTTTTCCAAAACGTGACAAGATCTATTTATGGTAATGATGTTATTTGTGTCTTAGGCCCATAGTATTATATATTATCATAGGTATTATATTCTTAAATTGATCTCTTAGTACTGTATGATATTGCTCCTTTATCATATTATTCATATTGCTTAATTCTTTTTTGATAATTAATATGTACCTACCCTAATGTTACAATACAGTACTGTACTATATATGTATAGTACGGTGCAGCTAATACGAGCATATTGGTTTTTCCAAAACATGACAAGATCTATTTATGACAATGATTTTATTTGTGCCTTAGGCCCATAGTATTATATATTATCATACATATTACATTCTTAATATCATATTCTTAAACTGATCTCTTAGTACTGTATGATATTGCTCCTTTATCACATTATTCATATTGCTTAATTCTTTCTTGATAATTAATATGTACCTACCCTAATGTTACAATACAGTACTGTACTATATATGTATAGTACTATACATGTACAGGGTGTACAGCGAAATGTGTTCACGATTTTTGAAGCACTTTCGGTAGCCCCAAAAAAATGTTTTAAATAAAATACGATCGCTCCTCTGATCATTCAGGTTCAATGTACAATTTTCTGTGAAATGGTTGAAGTGACTCTTATCTTTTGTCGAATGAAAAGTACTTTGATCATTTTTTATTATTGCAATTTGTTGAAAGCACGAATGTTATTGTGAACATCCGATCCGGCGCCCTATTGATGCAAATTTCACACGTTAATGTTCCTATGGTTCAATGAATGTAAGATTTCTCAACTCGAGGCCATCCAAAGGCCATAGTATTATAAGTCATCGAACTCGTCTTGACATCGGCTACAATGTTACGAAGACAAAGGTACATTGTGCCATTTAAAAGAGGCAAGTGATATTGCCAAGGCAGTGTGTGACAATGTCAAGTGGCAAGTGACAGACGAGTGGCATCTTTTGCTAACTTTAAGTATGGCAATTTGTAGCTGAAACAGATCAACTTTCGTTCGAAATATTTCCTTGTTACATCGTCGAAAGTCCTTCAAAAATAGTGCACAGCATTTCGCTGAACATCTTATATATGTAGATTGATAAATAATAGCACATTAATATGTAGATTAATATTAATATAAAAGAATAACATATAAATGTATATATATGTAGATTTAAGAAAATCTGTTTAATCGATGCAAATTATAAAACGAAAAAAAAAAGAAGAAACAAAGGATAGCGTTGAGTTTGAATGAATTTTAATAAAGCTGGCGGTTATTGTAAAAAGAGTCTGGAGAGGAAATATTTTTCGCGCTAAAAAATTATAATACAATTTCGGATTAAAGTGGCTTTGGGAATGGCAATAATCTCCATATACGTCTCTGGCCTTTAAATTGCTAAAGAATCAAAGTTCCATTACATCTCATCTTACTTTAGATTATCGAATTCTGTTCCAACGCAATGCAGAGGATCGATGGAATAGCAGAAAATTGATTAAGAATGGCGCGTGTTTTCTTGCAATTACGCACGTGTAGAAGGCGAACGTAACAATTTAACCGCCTTGTTTGCAGTCTGTTATTACATTGGAACGCTTTACGTGTTCGAGATCGAGCAAAGTGGAGAAGATGAATCGCGATGCAACATCATAGCCAAAATTGGATTATTCCGATAAGCAAATGGGCTTCATGAACGTGAATCGGCCGCGTCATGTCATAGGTATTTGGCTGTATATTTGAATTGGAATTCAGCCGTACGACGGCTTAAACTTCAATTATTCGAAGGACAGTGTATTCAATTAAAATTCAATCGTGCATTCGAACACAGAAAGACGTGTTATTAGAATGTTAGTATTTATATTAGAATCTAAAAAGATGATCTTTTCCGGTATTAAAACGAATAACAACAGGTCGTAAAATCTTTTGACGCGGTATTTCGTTTCCATGCAAATCGATCATAATTTGTGCAATTCGTGTTTGATCGACTACAATTTGGCTGTGGCATTTATCGTATTATTCTTCTACCCCCGCGACTAATTTTAAATATTCGCAATGACGCGGTACGCACGAAAAAATAACACATTTTCTAGATTGTGCTTCCTATTATGACATAAATGTTCCTGCCGGAATAAAAATGTAATTTTATTCGCAAAAGATACTTAGGATTAATAGGTTCGATATCAGGTAATCTTGAAAGTCACGCCACCATAATTTTATATTGTAATTTTAATATTGGATTGAAACTATATGATTCTTCTTGTAAAATACAACGTGTTTTCATCATCTCGAGAAATTCATTTTATTTATGAAACGTGTCTTTATACTTGTCCTAGCAAATTTACCAGACACTGCGTCTTTATGTATTGCTTATGAGATCATATGGCAATGAAGGCTTACATAAAGATGTTGTAAACGATTCGTGACAACTTTCACGAATGAGAAAGTGCAAACATATTAATAAAATCCATTCACACTTCCGTAAATAATTATGCAAAATTGCGTATAGATACATAATTTCTAAAAACTTGTTTATTATTTAAATTATTAATACTATTGACAAACACTGATACAAACAAAAGTATTATAGTTAACAACGAATAATTAAAGAACTTCTGCGATCTTACAAAATCGACTTCCTCGAAATCGAAACATCGTGCGAACAAATTTTACATTTACTTTTTTATAACTTGAAAATTCGTACCTGCCGATGTACACCTAGTATTTAATCGTATTCTAGTTATAGATAAGGCAGAATGAATTTAAAAAATAAAAAAAAAGAACCCATAATCGATACGCACATAAAAAATGAATATACATGTACGAACTTACAGAAATTCAAGCCAGTAAAACAAGCAAACAATGTGTCTGAAATTATAGACTGTTAACTGCGCTGCGTTGCTAATGGCCTCAGCTGTTGAAACAACGTTAAACACACTCATGTACATATATATATATATATATATATATATATATATATATATATATAAAACAAGTAAAAGGACATGAAAAAAGTGGTAGTTACTAAATTTCAATTTTTTTTTTCTTTTTTTTTTTTAGACGCGCTAATTAATTTCTAATTTTTATAATGAATGCCTTTCTGGAGCAAAAAATTGCATTCAAATAAGCAAAAAATGTCGGCTCTTATTGGCAAAAGCATCAATCATTCTGCGGGTCGATTCGAAGAGCCTGGCCAAAGGGAAGTCCATGAGTGGCGAGGCACGTGCGCTGATTTACGTCGTGAGACCAAAGCACGTGGCATCGCGGCAAGCTGAGAATTCTCACAATTCCCCTTTCTACCATTAACCCTGTTTCTCACCCTTCCCTCCTTCTTGTTTTATTTCCATTTCGCTCTCCATCGCATAAATATACTTCTACTATTTGTCTTTGCCTTTTTTTTTATCCATAAACCCTTCCGCATTGTTGCTTTCCTTTCTCAGCTCTTCGCGCTTTCCTTGTTATACTCGCTTTTGCTTGGATTTTTAACTTGACACGGTGGAAATTATTGACTTGGAGTATTCAATCGATCAAAGTGCTTCAAATCACGTTATCGGATCACCTGTACACTCATTCTTGATCACTATGCAGAAATATTTATCAAAATAACGAGCATATAAAAGCGGTGCACGCGAAGCATACTGGAGAGGAATAAGCAGGGAATGATTTCACAGATTAACACGTACGAATAAGTTTTGCCACTAAAATTCGCACAAAGGAGGAAGATACGAAACATTTTGAGTAACTATAATTTGATAGTCAAGGGCTGCAAGCGTATCTCTGTTTCTTTAGCTTTGCTTTATTTAACGAAACTGTTTGGCGATGTTGAAAAATTGTCATTTCTAAGAAAGTATTCCGTTGATTCGTTAGAACTGCAGCACCGCGGTTTTTCTGACTTTGTGAACTCAACAGTAAATGGTACAGTACAAAACAGGTAATTTCCAAACTGGAACGATACTATGTTGCGTATTTTGCGCGGATTTCAGAGACGCTTTCTGAAAGTTGCGGAAGAGGTATGAAAGGGCAGCATTTTCAGGAATCCGGAGAAAAAAACAGAATTTTCTTTAATCTCGGAAGAAGAGAATAAGAAAGAGCAAAAGATACAAGCTTGGCGTACTTATTCGCGATATAATGATAGCTAGGTTAGTGTGCATCGCAGATTTGCATGAAAATTTAAAGATACAGAAACGAACAAAATGCAAATTTGTAGTATATACTCATTATGATATTTAAATGATTCATACAAACTAATTTTCTAATGAAAATACCTTTGAAAATTGTAATTTGCAAATGCACGTGAACTGTTCGTCATTTTCGATAACTGTGGATATCATATTCGACGTTTCAGGTCGGTTAACGCACTGTTCGCGAGAGATGTGAATCAATATTCACGATTTTATGAACGTCGAAGAACATTAAATCCACGTTTCTCGTTTCGTTTGATTCGATATATATTTTTCAAAATTGTGCGGCACCTGGAATAAAATTTCATTTGCAGCGTATCATCGGGAATGTGCGGAAAACGATCGAGGATCATGTCCAAAGTGTGTTCAGCGCTGCAATCTTTCGAAAACCTCATGCAGATTCAGCTATCGTTTTATCCTCGCCAAAGGGTGCATGGAAGCATGTTGATTGGATATTATCCGGCCTCGATACGAACCAATCAACATGCATTTTCCAGGCACTGCGCTTGAAAAATGTTTAAAACATAGTTACTTGAGTTTTTCAAGCTTGAAAGTCTTTGGACTTTTCTTTCTCAAGCAATTACACGACAGATAGATATATAAGTTCTGCATTATAGCGTTTTAATCTTGTAGTCTTGCAGTTCATGCACAATGCTTCTTCCAAGATAGTCCAGCATTCGAGACATTAGAATCTATGATCCATCATCCTGGATTGAACACATTCGATCATCGTCCACTTACCCGACGTTCGAGCCAATTGCTCGATATTAATTCGCTGCGTAACAGTCGGGATTGAACGGCAACTATTAGTGTGGTTAATGCAAGCTTTGGACTCTATGAAGGCATATAATCCATACAATTTAGCTCTTGCTGACAAATTGTGCAATTTAATTAACCTTGCATTATAAACAAGAAAGGAGCAAATTTTTAATTGTAGTCTTCTGGTCCAAGTAAATTGTTCATCCTATGATTTTTACTTTTCATTCTATAGGTATGTATGTGTGTGTGTGTGTGTGTCCAACGAATCTAAGGAAAGAACGTACCTCTGCTTGGAAATCCTAAAAATAATACCAGCGAATAATTGTAGAGGAGAAAACACTCGTGAACACACACGAATCACTAGATCCACTAATCACCAGTCATCTTGCATAGATCGATCATTTGTGACTATCCTGCGGATATTTATGCAAATTCATATTTTTACCTTACAATTCAAAATATAGAACTTAGCTGCAAAATTGTTTTATCTGTAACATATTACAGAGAATATTCTATTTTGCATATTTTTGTTTATTATATGTATTTCGTGTGTCTGGTGTAATTTTGCGTAATTTTTGCATCTTCAAATTTATGAATATAATATAAATGCATAAAAGTGCGTGATGTGTTTATGGCATTGCAAAGCAGGTCTTCCCGAATCGCACGAGCAGCAAGCTCAACTATAAGCAACGCATTTGTAGTTTTATATTGCAAAATGACGTTTTAAGCAATCGCTGTGGCCATTACTTCTTATCTCGCGTGTAATATTCCGTCGTAACGTTTGAAGCGGGAAAACGATAGATGTTTTTTTTTTACAACGACAATGTCGTTTTATTCGAAAGAGGAAAAAAAGTAGAGTGACGGGTAAAGATCGTAGGTATCGCGAATAATAGCGTGATCTTAACAAAGAGCGATCGTGAGAGCTGTCTACGTGCCAAAGATGGCATTGAACGCTTTCAGTATTGTCATTTATCATGGTTTCGCAGCTCTTACAGCACGGCATTATGCGAATCCCCTTTGACTGTTATTATCGACGATTTTATCCTTCAATATATGCACGTCGTATAAAGAATTTGCTTTCAGTCAAAGAACATACGAACAATCGGTAGAAATATATCAGGTGATGTATTTTCTTGCTATTCAATAGGATTTTCGCGATTCAATTAATCTTCGATGTATTTAAATTTAAACATTTATGTATGTATGTTGGCGTCTCGGCAATATCTGCTTAATCGAGTCGCGAATATTTGCCGACGTAATGCACCAACACAAAATCAATTTCTTCGCTTCAAGCTAAAAAGTTGCTCGGCTAATTCAAAAGATCGGAGATGTTAAACTATTCAATTTCAGTTGCATCCAGGTCACACCACTACACTCGTACGACTATTTCGAATGCGATGCGAGTGCATACCTAAATTAAGCCAATTATCTTCGCCGGTTGTGACAGTGCGAAGTATATTTCATAATTAAACAATTTAAGAGGTAGCAAAGGGAAAATCCTCTACCAGGGAAGGTTTTGTCCCCATTTCCTCTCTGCTCCTTTTCGGGCCAACTTTTTGCAACTTTTTCAAACTTTTAAATTAACGCAGATTGTTAGACTATACGGATGATATGTAATTTGTCACGAGCCGAGGCCACGTGTGACGAGAGATTAACGACGAATACTTTACTGAAGAAGAGAGAGAGAGAAAAAAAGATGCATTAATTCATTACCGAGAAAGTATAAACTGCACGCGATAAAAATAAGGAAACCAAGGAGAATATTGAGCACAAGGACGAACCCGACTATCAGTGAGCCTTTGGAAATTACGCGCGGCTGAACGTGTTACCGTATCGGGGAACCGCAGGGGGCGAAACTTCGCGAATCACTGCGATGCGAAATTATGATGCCACTAGGATGAAAATTTGCAGATGAACTGGACGCGCGGTCGAGCAGCTGGCAAAAGGAAAAAATACGCAAACGAACGCGATGCGAGCGGAGGAGCCGCTTGGAGCTTGAAAAATGTATGGACGATCTTGATGCAAAAATCAAAGAGCCGTAGGAAGCAGACGAACCTGTTTCAATAGTAGAGTGCTGCAGGAGGATTAAATTTTCATAGACGAATCCCGGGCAAAATCGGAGAGCTACCGAGAGTTATACGTACGTGGGTGCGAACAAATCTGACGCGGAATTCGGGAATTCGCGGGAAAAGTTGACTTCGTTCGAGTTTCGCAGTTGATATGGCCAGAGCGTTAAGGCGAAGGTTGATTTTAGAGATTATAGGATAAAATGGTAGCTTTGCAGGATGATCGATAGAATCTTAGCAAATGTGTTTTGCTAGAACTTACCTTAGGGCATGCTACAAGTGACGCGATCCTTGGTTTTCATATACCGCGTGAAGATAGAAAGCTACCTGTTAACTGTATCAGCGATGAATCTTCCTTTTAAAGCACTTTTTATTTTTGAAACTATTTACAATTTTTTAAAATTCCGGTGGTAGCAACCAGCGCTGTTTCAAGCTGAACTCTTAGGAAAGCTGCATCACTCATGGAAAGAGCCAATGCATTGCAAATACAATCGGTTACAAATTCTAATATGAATATATTATGAGCACATTATTGCAGTTTAATATTAGAATTGGAATTTAATATGAATATATTACGAGTACAATAGTAGAGTTTAATATTAGAATTAGAATTTAATACGAATATATTATGAGTGTGTTATATCGAATAATACAAAAATACAATACATTTCCATCGAAGAAAATCTTCATCGTGAGAGAACGAATGAAAAGATTTTACAGAGTTTTCTTCCTTTTCACTCGGACCCAAGAAATCTTCAACAGGAAAATGTTCTGTACGTTTAACAAATTAGACAGACTGAATTAAGCGACATATTTTGTATAATAGAAAATGTATGTCCCTTCGTATTATGAATAATATGTAAGTTTCAATATATCAGTGCCAAGTAATATGTTTTTCCAAACGTTTTAATTTTTCTATCTTTGTAAGTGTCTATATATTCTTTGATTAAAACAATAGTTCTTTAGAAAGTGCTATAATTTATTATTTGTGTCACTTGAAGAACTAATAATAACCACGTTAACGATAATAAATTATCAATTTTATATAATATTTCTTCGTAATAAATTTGTACAATTTGCATCACTTTCAAGTGATTTTTTCGTTAACGAATTACTTACATGTCCGAATAGCATCGGTAGCACAGTTTTTATCAGTTGTATTTTAAGTCTACTGCTAACGTGTTGTCTATTCGCATAACGAACAATATTATAATTACGATACTGTGTGCGGAACAATGATTTTAGGAAAGTGACGAAATAATTAATAAATTGCACCGTGAGTGACCATTTTTTTTAATAAAAACGTTCTGTTTCGATTTAATTTGGATCTCTGCCTCTTGCTATCGGTTTTTTCTCTCTCATAATAATTCTTTCGAAATCGTTACATTCCATCGCAGCACTCGATACCTATCTCTCTCGTATGAATCAATTGCTTCTCTCCTCTCAAGTGCACTAGATCCTTTCGATATTTACTTGGCTCTCTGCATAAAAATTCGTTACTGCAAAACGATCAAACATCACCTATATTTCGATGGCAAACAAGAATAACAAGTGGCAGTGGCTAAAAAAGAGTTGAACAAATTTCAAGAAGGTGTAATTAAAATTTCCTAAAGCAGATTTTAATAAACTTTGTAAGTATAAAATTAAGATTTTCTAGAATTATACAAGTGCTCGTTCATTCGAGGATAATTATATTACGATGTCTCTTTTATCTGCGAAGTTTAGAAGTTAATAACGAACGATCGTTATATTATAAAGAAACCCTTCGTCACAGCGATAAGAAGATATAATACAGTCTTCAGTTTTGAATGTATAACACTTCCATACATGAGTAATCACGCATGGAATGCGTGCGTAATAGACGAAGTATGCAGCGAAGAAGTCAGAAAAGAAGAGAAGAGAAAAATGACCACAGACAGGAATGTGATTAGTGATTTTTAGTACATGAAACATGTAGATGCTTATAAAAGCTTGGAGCACAGCTAACGTAAGCTGAAGGTAACAATTTTATACGCATTTTCAATTTCCTGTATCTATGCATCATAAAAACTACAAATAGTTCTTTTCCATAATAACTGAACTTTTTGAAAATAAATTAGCCATTTAAACTAGTTGACGAATTATCATACGTGATAACTAATCTTTATATCTTTTTATCAAAATCGTCTGTCAGTTGACAAAAATGTTCATAATCTTACTGATATATCGAATGATAGCAATTGCAAATAAAAATGAAGCGTATAATGAAATTTATTATGAAGTATCGTTTATCGACGCGGGATATTTTAAATTTGTGCTGTACTTGAGAGCAACGTTATTTCTCTTCCTAAATTAGATACTACAAAATAATAATGAAAATATTCTCAGGTACTAATTAATTCGTTCTAAAGATTGTATAATACATTGCGATTTACTATTTACTAATGCACGTGACCACTAATTACAAGAAAATGTTTGTATAATTAGACGAACATTATACATACAAAGCAAACAAGTTATGCAATTTATTTCTAGAGTTTGTAAAATTTATTCCTATAGAGTGTGTGTATAATACGTAATACAAACATTTCAATACGGTACAGTAGGATAATTACATTCTTGTTACGTTATAAATAATCTGATATACTATTTTTCATAGTAAATCTTTGACACTAACAATTTTCATGACTAACTAATTTTTATCATAAATTTTCGAACCCGCAGATAGATGCCTGCAGACGCAATTTCACTACGAACCTGATTTTCTCATAAAATTGCTTGCCATAATTTCACTTGGTGCAGACGTAAAAGAATTTTTTTTTTTATTTCGGGAAGAATAAGCTTTTTTCGGTTTGACGTTAGCTTCTTTTGTTACCCACTTGGAAGTTCATTCATAATGTTTCCGCTATGTTATACCTTTCTATCACGAGATAAATTGCTGATTTACTTCTGTTCGAAAAAACCACGCTTTCTTTATACGATTCAACAATAACCTCACTTTCAGGTAAATTTCTTGCCAGTCATGATTTATAATCATGGGTAAATGTCAAATTTTCCTTTCCCTTTGCTTCTTTCCTATACTAAACCGCGCTTTAAACCGACTTATTGTTACTACTTTACGCAGTACACGTTGAAGAATGTCTATGTTACTTTTTCTACGTTAAACAGAACGAATAAAATTCCCACTTCTAAACGAGTGATTTTTACATGAATCGAAATGAATTGGTTTGTAAATACGGCGGAGGACAAAAGAAACTTTGAAGAACAAGCGGTACGAAAAATAGCCACGATTTTAGAAAACAGAATTATGCTTGACAAGAACAATTCAATTATGAATAGACATTATTCGTGTCCAGAACGGATGACCTATTTCTAAATCAATGATTTTTACGTCAAAGAAAATGAACGAGTTTCTAGATACAGCGAAGGACAGAAGAGAATTCAAAGAGTAAGCGGTGGTAAAAAAATCTGCATAGTTTTAGAAAAACAGCATTGTACTTGACGTGAACATTGAAATTGCGAATATACTCAACTGCAACGTGAAAGACCTGCTTCGAAATGAATAATTTTTCTATTAACGAAGACGAACGAGTTACCAAGTACAACGACAGGGAAAGGAAAATTTGAGGAACAAGAGGTAGCAGAAAACAGCACAGTTTCAGAAAACGCAATTACATTACGACATACACAATTAAATTATTCGTCTGCAGAGTAGACGACTTTTTCAACCAGGTAAGAAATGTTCAGCCCAAAGTTACACAAGTATGAATTTTTAACCCTTTCTGTCGGCCAATTTTTAATTTTTTAATTTGAAATTCCGAAGATCGTTGTGGGCGAAAAGCAGATCGCGCCGACGAAACGACGTTGCATATTATAATCGATCTTGGCTGGCTAACCGGACGCGGATTGCACGTTGAAGCTATGCAACGATCGAGAAATCTGTTCTCTGCGTGGCACAAAAAGGGAATCGTGCGTGCAAAATATCGCGGAACAGGCAGAAGGTAGCGAAACCGTGCCGAGGCGAGAACAGCAGGACGAGCGGACAGGAATAGAGAAGAAGGCGGCGGAGGCGGTGATGGAGGAGAAAGAGACCGAAATTACCGTGTAATGCGCGTTGTTAATACGTCGACCAGTTCAACGTGGCCAGCAATGAGTATTCTAGGAATACTAATTAACCTGCTTGTATCCGCCAAGTAGAGAAACTCGAAAGAGACTCGGAGATGACTTGATTAATAGACGACGCACACTTCGCGCGGACAGATGGATTGCAGACGCGATGACATAATTTCAAGAGAGGATCTGCTTTGGACAGTACATTTGAATGGCTTTAACAACGATTATGGTCTTTAAACGCGTGCAATTGATATTTTGTATCGGAACAATTATGCATTATGTTTGTCCCGAGGAAAAGAATAACGATGCAACGGTTAAGATAATTTACAATAAAATACATATTTATAGTAAATTTATTATTACGCGTAATGAAACCATTATTTCTCCAATTGCGAATTATTTACCGTGTATCTAGTATATGTATTGTGAACGTGAAGTTATACGAAGATGCAACTAATATAAGTCGAATAAACGTTATCTCGTGTACTCTTTATTTATAAAACTATAATTTTATATATTTAATTACTTTAATTTAATTGATCTTATATATTTATAATTGTAGTTTCGATGATACGCGAAAATGTAAAAAAAGTTCATGTATATTTATAATATATGTATATATTACCTATATAAAGAAATCAGTTCTACACTTGAAGATAACGAAGAGTAAGAATCGAATGTCATTTAAAAACATAACGCAGCATTCACAGTGCGTGAGCAGAACGGTGCAGATAAAAAGCTGCACAGAAACATGTTTTACAGGAAAAGTTGATAAATGTCATGAATTATTTAGTTTCCAATCCTCTGACCATCAGAAAAGTTACATATCGTTCCATTTAGAAAACAACTGCACTGTACAAACGCATCGATGTATGAAAAGATTACACATAATTTAACATTTTATTTTCTGAAATTTGTTCTGCCTCTGTTTCATAAGTACAGCTATGTAGCTCCGCTTAATTAGCGTGGATCAACCTGTACATACACGTCAAAGAAAATGTACTTGTTGTCAAAGAATTAAAATTGGCTTGATGAGATATGTAACATTACATCTAATAGCAATTAACTTATCACGATGATAATTAATTTGACAATGAATATTTTCTGAAAATCTGTACATTAAAAAAAAAAAAAAAAAAAAAAAAAAAAAAAAAAAAAAAAAAAAAAAAAAAAAAAGAAAGAAAGGGATATGCATACAACATTCAGTTTCTCTCCTATAACATTAACGTAAAATACCAATAGAAGGTTCAACGTCCCCAATCATTCAATAAAACGAAAAATGAAACATAAAGCATGAGACAGTAAATACGTAACACAAAAGCATATTTTTGTCAGATAAAATAGTGTCGCTGGAGTTGAACAATGGACTCGAAATATTGCATTAGTCACGTCAATCAAAAAGTTAATTCAATAATTCTCTCCGCTGTATCAAATATGAGCTGAACGTCCGTTTTCCCAAACAGATATATATATATACACCACCGACGATGCATGAAATATTTACACGACACGCTTGCAGGAAGAAAATGAACCAAAACCAGAATACGTTTCCGCAGCAGCTCAAAATATGCAGCTGGAAACTGTAAAATTGCAACTAATCCTTAAAAAAGAAGCGTTAATTGCCAAGCCAATTTCGTATGTGAAGACATGCAGAAATTCGGAAAGAAGAATCATGATAGAATTTAAAAAAATTACATATAGTAAGCCGAACAACGTAATTCACAGAGGCGGAGGTTTTATTCAATTTCTCGATGAACGAAATCGATTTTTCCAAGCTATGTAACGGCCAATGATTGTCAAAAATTTCCGGACTGTCGACAATGAAAGTTTCCTATCTGGTTCGTTTTCAATTTCTGAATAGGATTATGACGTGATATTATTACAATTTATTGCGTTGTCACAACTTTTGCAATTGGCTACAACAAATTTTTCGCTACGTGGACATATCAGAAAAAAAAAATTTGTGCCGACTTTTAGAACGGAATTCAGATATTCTGGTCTTTTTCAAAAATTTAGCAACTTAATTGAATATCTAGTCAACGGAACATCTTTTTTCTGAGTTTAAACACGCATGTTCGTTCGATTTCTCATCTTCGATGACGGATGGGCGTCTTGAACGCAGCTCGTCATCCAACCATGCATTTCCTCCTTCCAATCGTTTAAATCATTTTTTTTGCTGTCCTCTCGCTAACAACTTCGCGTGCGCTACAAACGCGTCAGCAACTTGTACAAACCAACGTCTAATTCGTGCCTTGTAGTTGTACTTCGATCGCAATTACGAAGTGCGTTGCCATTTTAATGGAATGAGGGCCGCGAGTTGCGAATTACAGCGTAATTGAATCACTCAGCGATTGTAATTCGACTATAAATCTACAGAGCTCTGATATCGAGCGCTCGGAGCGCGGCCAAAGCGCGGCAAGAAGTAGATTTTTCGCGGCAACGAAATCGAGGCCCGTAAACCGTCGGCAGACATGCAGAGGACTCCAATTAGAAGGAAGAAAAAACGCGCGGCGTAAGAGCGCCGCTGCTCATAAAACGGGAATCGGATGAAAAACCTTAAATGGAAAGTTCAGGTTGCAGAATCGAAAACACAGCGGAGCGAGACCGCGAAAGCATAGTTGCGACTGCCGAAGCAGCGGAAGATTACAGAGCGAAAAGGGAAGGATAACGCCGCGCGTTGTTACTATCGGCCGGTCGACCGATGGTCCGCCGAGAGAAGTTGGCCGCGAAAAAAGCTCAAGGCTCCTGTGACGGCCGCGCAAAAGACCGCGTCTGCCGCAATCAAAAAGATAACATACTGGCGTGCATCGTGTCCGGCGCAATCGGCCGACCGTGCAAACGCGAACACGTTCTCGCGCGGACATCACGCTCGTTTAATTTGCATAATCCCATAGCGAAGGACCGTTAACCAGAAAGTGTTCGCGCCGTTAGCACGGACGCTACGATGAAGGGAGGACGAGCCAGCGGGAAACAAAGCCGCCGAGGGGGCTGGCGAAGCGAGACCGACGAAAGAGCAACCGCGTTGATAAGGAGGAAAAGACTGGCTGATTAATGTACGAGAAGAGACACGAGGAAAGGTTAACGAGTGAGAAATTGACCAATGGAAAAGGGGGACGTGAGTCCCGATTTTAGGTCTCTTCTTGAAATCTAATTGGTGGTTCAGGTTTTAAATTACCGCAAATTTTTCCTTGCAATGTGGCCGAGTAACGAGGTTACGTATGGATTTCGTATTTTTATGAATATAATTTGAAAGTTGTAATCGAAGTGGCTTTCTTCGATTACTGTCACTTTTCTTACAATTGGTCAGCCTTCGACACGAAGAACTTTCATGACTGACGGCGAGAAACGAGGCTATTATAGATTTTGTATTTTTACTAATATAATTTGAAAATGCAATTGAAGTAGCTTTTGTCGATTACTTTTCTTACGAATTGGTCAGCCTTCGACACGAAGAACTTTCATGACTGACGGCGAAGTTAGGTATAGATTTCGTATTTTTATGAATATAATTTGAAAACTGCAATCGAAGTAGCTTTTGTCGATTACTTTTCTTACGAATTGGTCAGCCTTCGACCCGAAGAACTTTCATGACTGAGTCGAGTAACGAGGCTATGTATAGATTTCGTATTTTTACTGATATAATTTGAAAGTGCAATGGAAGTAGCTTTCGTCGATTACTTTTCTTACGAATTGGTGAGCCTTCGACACGAAGAACTTTCATGACTGACAGCAAGTAATGAGGCTATTATAGATTTTGTATTTTTATGAATATAATTTGAAAGTTGCAATCGAAGTGGCTTTCGTCGATTACTGTCACTTTCCTTACGAATTGGTCAGCCTTCGACACGAAGAACTTTCATGATTGACCAGCTTTTATCAAAATTCTTTGCGCGTGTACATCCTCTGCGGGCAGAGTTTTGCTATGGCCACCACCTGGCCATAAAATCAACGCAGTATCATCCGGTGTATCGTGGAAAATCGTTAGAAGAAACGCTGTATTTAAATTTGAACTTGCCGCGCGTTGGCCGCGAAACTCCAACGTATCCAGCCTGTCGCTTCCTCTCAAATGTGATGCAGCGTGCATACTTATCGTACAAATTGCTGCGTAAAGTCTATCGGGATACTTTTATTTGTCAAACGAGCGACGAGGCCTCGCCGATTCGGAATTCTCGACAGGAATAAACGGAAGAAACGTGGAAAAGGTGGCGCAAGAAAGCGCAAAGAAGAGGAGACAACTTGGAATGGAAAACATCGAAGAACCAAGGCGGAAGAGAGATTTGGAATGAGAAAAGGAAAACAAGGCTAAAAATGGAGAAAAGGTGGTTACCGAGAGGTTAACGCTCCGGCAAAAACGCGTCTAGTTTACCACCGATGGTGCAAACGCGACTCGAATCGACAAGCGATCCAGTCCTTTCTTTTTCCATTACGGTTGTGTATCGCCGATTCACTGCTATGTAATAAACGCAACAGTCGTCGGGATGTAAGTCTCATCCGTGCATATGTCAGCGCACCTCGGCCTTCGCTGCTTGTTAAACTCAATAATACAAAGACGCTTATTATCGATCGTCAATTGGCAGAAAGGGGAACACGTTTCGAACGAGTTGCAGGAAACACCGTGGTTGCTTATACGTTCCAAGTCTCACATATAGCTCGATACTGCCGCAAATACAATTAAGTCGTATTACGTCTGTGATAATGTTCGTGAAGTGAGCCACTCGCGGGCCAAAGTTCTTGAAATTCAATCAGTTTTTTCGTTTTGCTTCAGAGGTTAGAGCTTTGGCTCTACGTTTGGTTTTGTGGCTCGAACAAACAAGAATATCATTGGGCGATGTGAAATTCTAAGGTTTTCTCATGTATCGTGTAAAATTCTTATCTTAAAATCTTCTGAAAATTCTCTTAAAGTTTCTGGGAATTTATCTTCTTCGAATGATTTGAACAAAGGTAAAGTAGAGCCGCCAACGTTTCAAAATCATTTACTAATTTCGTTAACAATGTATAATTATAAATAGCAATTTATATTAATCGCAAATTTTAGGTCCTTAGTAAAGAATCACAGAGTATCTTTTCGTTTTCCATTCTTACGATAATAGTTTTCGAATTATGCCGATCGATCACGAAAATAATCGCGAGAAATATTATGAAGAAAGAAATAACCGAGGGGAATTAATACGAGTAGCTGAATGTTTCGCATAATTGGGAAGGAAACGAATGGAACCTCTGGCGGCGCTCTTTTTTCTCTTCTGTACTTACTTTACATTCAAAAAGTATCGCAAATTAGATGACACGGTAAACATGCACCGTGATACTTCAGCGGAGCTTACAAGCCCACGCAATTATATCATAAACGTGAATCGTCGACGACAGTGAGTCACTCGAGGTTAGGATCGTTCTCATGATTCTACGAACTACCTACATCAATTGACTCTTCATCGATCGTTGCGTCTCACGTAACATACAAACTATCGAGAGGAAGACTGATACATCCGATTGCTAATGATACTAAATTCAGCGTGCAATCTGAATGAGTATTTATTCAAGATCTCGTTATAATGTTAAATCTGCTTGATAATTTCATTAAGCTCGGCGACGTTATAAAATCGTATGAATTAAAACGTACTTCGTAACGAAGCATGGAATTACGCAACGAACAATTGCATTAAAAGTTGGAAAAACTCGCCGATCCAGTCGCGCTAAAACTGCTGTAGGAGCTGCGAATTTTTATGTCCCAATCTTGTTTTCATTTTGGCGAGCAGAAAGAATTTGCTATGTTTTTTGACGTAAGTGTTTATGCTTTTTAACGTATGCACACTCGAGACGAGAAGCCATGCATACAAAGAAGGCCTTTTTCGCTTTTACAAACTGCGTGTGAGGATACCTTTTGTGTTAGGAAGATATACATATTGGGTGGAAACTGGCCGAAAAAACGTAGCAGAGTGAATAAAATGTACGATATCGATCGATCGTGCGAATGAAATATTATTAGTTAGCGATTAATAATAATTTTATAATTTTGCGATGCAATTTCTGTCATTATATTTAATATTAGATGAAAAATGTACATGCACATAATTCCATATAAAAATCAGCGACTAATTCTATACAACGTGACGTACCACACCGCGATGAATTATATTTTGTCAATTAATTTTGTTGTCAGTTTGAACAATTTAACGTACATTATAAATGTTATCGATCTTTAAACGAAATAGCGTAATCTTTATAGCCGATGTATAATATTACGAACTTTCCTAGGTCCCATATAAAAATGGGGAAACTCTTATACGTCTGCCTTAACACACGTTGAATAAACAATTTAAGATAAAAGTAATATAAATGCTTAAAAAGCTCCAGGATAATTCGTTTTTTTTCTATCTTTGTACCAGCGATCTACCATCTGACTAATTGATACACAATATTTTACAGAAGCTTTGAAGAGAACGGTACTTTAAACTTCATATCTATTGTAATTACTTCGTCGAAATAGAAATATCTTTAACTGACAGAAGCACATTAAACAGCAGAACTTCCATTACTGCGGTGTATTCTGTGCTCCAATGAACAAACCAATTTCGAGTCAATATTGTACGGCTTTAAATGAAGCTCGAGCTTCTAAAAGTGCTGTTGCAATGATCAGAACACGTTCACCTTATTGGGCAAATGGTTTTACGACTATGCTGTATCTCTTTCAGCAAAGCTTTGATCGCTTTGAAGCACATTTAATTTCCAGTTCACGTTTTATTGTCTGTCGTGATTAAAAAATTGATCAACACGCAGAAACGCATGCAACAACCTGGATTAATTTATAAGGTAATTATTATAATGTGAAAGTATATATTATGCACAAAAAGCTATATAAATATAATTCTCGATGCATAAATCAAATAAATTTCCTCTTCGATTCAAGCATCGAAAATTGCTGGTACGATTATTGGAAATTATTCTGTTAGTACAAGAAATAGAAATTAATTTCTTCTTCAAAAACTGCCATTGAAAGAAATCGCACTAATCCTATCGTGGGAAAAATTTCATTTCTCAATATATTTTTCTTTATTCTAAAAATCAATACGATCAAATAGATGCAATTTTATCGTTACATTTAATATTACATGCGACATGTAAATCGTCTATTTTCAATTAATTTTCCCTCGTCAATGTGATCAATTTATCGTCTGCTCCTTGAATTTTTGTCTAAATTCTACCTGGAAATTTGTTGAACACGACGATAAATGTACGTCAGAACGTTGTCTTTCTTATGTAATCAAGAACAATACGTGGGCAAGGTCGTCATACGTAGGTGTAATTACATTGACGTTGTACTACACTTTCAGCGCAGCTCAAATTGAACGACATCATGTCGATTTTTCATCCTTACTCACAATCTGATCCGTCACACGTCATCTCCGATATCTGAATAGCAAGCTCATATGCCGACGATAAATCACATCATCATCTTCACGTTACCTGATCTCGATGCATCGTTGGCTCTGAACGATCTTCCTGACTATTGCGGACGAGTCATTGCACGATAGTAAAACCTTCTTATAAGAATGAGAAGGAAGTGACTAAACAAATAAAAGCTAGGAATTCAATCTCATACTTTGCAGTACGACACCGGAGAATTTTGAAAAATAATTAATCCTCGATTAAGAGACCGTAAACTGAAAAACAAAAAAATTTTACACGTGTTCTAGAAAAGAAAATCGATGTTTTCATATGCATAGTTAACATTGTTCGGATGTTAAGCTGTCAAGAGGTAATTTTAAAGAACGCACTATCGTACGTGGCAATGTTAGTAAAACAGTATGAAATATTATATCACAAACGGATTGTTTTTTATTACGAACACAAAATTATATTTATATTTATTTTTCCGTATTTCCATTCGTTTTATTTATATTTTATATATTCGCTAAATCCAGTTATCTATAAAACAGACTACTTGACTCGTTGTTACTGACGTAATAAATTCTGACGCGTATTGTAGCAACTGCAAGGAGATCGTGAAGTATTTTCTCCCGAATTTTTTGAAAAGCTTCTTCCATTCTGAACTCTGGTATTTTAATATTTCGAGTAGAATAGAATACAAAATTCGTTACATCAAATTCGAACGCGTTTTCTTACGAACCGTTTTCATTGAGTGTCGCGCGTTCTGTTACACCCTGTATATCTCAAGTGTAATTATAATTATACTAGAAAGAACGTACATCACATCAAAGACGATTTCGATGTAATATTCTTCATAAAAATTTCCTCGTATTCTCTAGCTTGACGATTAAGAAAATAAAGGAAGAAAGAGAAAGAAGAAAGCGAGATATTTCCATTGAATGAGTAAATTTATCGCTTGTAATGATGCGTTATTAGAGACGGATGACTAGAAACACAAACGATATCGTGCGCACCAATTAGTCGGAATCAAGGCCAATTAGTCTTAAACTCCGGATCCGCGCAGTTTGCTTGAAGATCGACGGATTGAGAAATTAAGGGGCCGATTACACGAGTGATACGGCAGAGGAATGACTCGATAATTATCGAATAATTATTACCCGCGCTGTCGTTCATGTGATCATAATTCCTTCTGCGCTCATTACGTTTAATCCCTTCACAAAGCTTCTTCTTAAATTAAAAAACAGATGGATCTCCTTTCATTGGAAAATTGTAAATATATATCTCACGTCAATAATTGCTTTTAGATAATAAGAATTTAATTTTGTAATAAATACTGTGCTTAATTTACTTCGCGTGTAATTACGATCTGTAATACGAATAATCTTTGCTGAATCTGCACTCGGCCAAATTGTATTATGTAATATTTAGCTTTAATTAATTCAAATAAACTTTTAACCAGCATAATTAAATTTACATTCAGCTGGCTGAAATCTTGCAACGATCACTCGTGCTTCGTCGCTGGAACAATGAAATATTTGCATACTGCGAACAAGTAAATAGCCTTAGATCGCTGAGAAGATGATCATGCTAGGCAGTTTTATATTACCAACCATAAAAATCGCGAAAGATGCAAATAGTTTCAAGAGAGTTTTCGTAGGTATAAATATTTCCCATTGCTGAAGAGAAACTAAAGTTCGTATGATCGAGCAGAGTAACGATGAAACTTCGAGGGTTGTGATTAATTTCTCCGCGTTATCTTTTTACGGTAATAACCTGAAGCCCCATTTCGAAGAAGCAAGTTTTTCTTTTCCAGAAAAAAGACAATTGAACTGCTGCGTTTTTTCCACGATGAACGGATAGAGGCCGGCACAACAGATTTTTATCCCACAATTTTTCTTCTAATAGCCTTCTTCCGCCCAAACATACCACGCCGCGGAGTAATGAAACGAAACAGCAGACTGTTCGGTGCTCCTTAAGAAGCATAACGGACGCCTGCGGAGTCAAACGTTCCCAGCAATACTTAAACCTCGTAAAACGGTCGGCATGTCGCTCTTTATTTTGCGCTAAATGCCCGTCATCCCGTTTCGGCTCGGCCAAGGAGAAGAGAGAACGGAAACGAGCGAACGACGCTCAGGCGGACTCCGACGAAGCGTGAGCTAACAGAGAGAGCCCGGCCGCGAACGAGCAAGATTCCTCGGGTGTTACCGCGGCTCGGGCGCGCTTTATGAATTTTACACTCCCATTATTATGTGATTACTGTAAAAAGGGGCACCGCGAGCTGGCGTTCCCCACGTGCGCGCACATTCGAGTCGCTTGCCACTCGCCACTCGCCACTCGCCACTCGCCACTCGCCACTCGCCACTCGCCACTCGCCACTCGCTGCGAGATCATTCCGCGTGCTAAACTGCCCTCCTAGCCTGCCTCCATTCGGGCCCATGCCCGTGCCATCCTCCGCGCCGCTACCAGGAAGTCAATTACGTAAAGTACCAAGCAATGAGAAAAACTCCATGCGGTTAGTGTACCGTCGTGCCACTTCCTGGTCCAGCGTATACTCCCGTCCACAAGCCACCGGACACCTGCCTACTTTGGGCAAAATTATTGTTGCTATGTACGTGCTTTTGGCCTTGCGTAATTTCCACGTTTCGCGTACACGCTAGCTGTATTTCGCGATACAGATTATTTCGTGATGGAAGATCGGGAAATATTTCGATTTGGCAATCGTGGATGAACGATAAAATCAACCTGGAAAGTCCATCGGGTTGGACAGAAAGCAATGAACGTCATGAAACCACATCGGAAATATGGCGTAACATGGATTATTTATAAGTTTCATTGGAGGTTCGATCCTTACCAAACTAGGTGGATCTGCAGGTACGTTTATCGTCCGTGAGGCTGAAATCTCCATCGAGAAGCTTTATTGAACCATCTTTGCACCATACAGTCATTCAGAAACGTACTTTTACACTCGCGAAAAATCATAATAAAAATGATAATAAAAATATGACGAATTTTCTTTTAAATCACACGTCCAAGTCTCAGCTTTCAGATTGTAGGCACATGCGTTTTGTGAGTTACGAACAGTAGCTCGTGTTTCTGCTTTAGAAACGTCAGAAAATAATTCTAATTGCCTAATACAGTCTGGTAATCATCTTATCCAAAGTAAGCCAGCGTCTGACGACTTAAGCTAAATGTACGCCGACAGATGATCAGCATCTGCCTTTCCGCAGATTTTCCACGAAAGGCAGATGCTGATTGATCGTGACACGTTTCTGCGGACAACTGTCTGTCAGCGTAGACTCACCTCAAGTCCGTCAGCGTGGACTCAGTTGAAGTCAGAGACTTGCTTGTTAGCGACTTAGCCACGATCACACAAACAGATGCGGACTCTCGCTAGGGAAATCCGTCCGAAAATTGCGTCGTGAGAAATCAGCGTGAAATGCAACAAAGCTCTCGTCCTTTCGAGATAGGCGAAGACAAGTAGAGCGTCTTTGTCTCCGTCTGAGACGTTCGTAGCAAGTCTCGCGCATACGCAGAACCTTCCTGTCACCACGTTGATTTTTCACGACTACATTTTTCCTACAGTTTTCCCTATGCCGCGCTATATGAGCCTCGAGGTCTGTTTATACGACTTAACTTTACGAACGAGAATGTACAACGCGTCCGCGCCGTGTTAAACCGAACCAAACCGAACCGCCCGCGCTTCTTGTGCCTCAGCTTTATTGCATTTTCTACCGTTCCGGCCACTCAGCCTCTCAAAGCACGATTATTATAAGGACGCTCGTTACCAGTCGCCTGCCGCAATTACGCGTTTCACCAACGATCCGTTAGGCGACCGTTCACCGCGTTTCTTCCTTTGCATTCAGCCTCGACACCGACTCATCCCGCCGACCCTCGTCCGTGAACCATATCTGTAGAGATTCATTGCCAGTTTTATTTTCCAACGCTGCACGTTCGATCGCCGTTGCAGGCAGAAGCTCGACGTTCTTCGCACGGCGAGCGAGGAATCGTAAGTAGAACGTAAAAATGAGAAATCGTGCTGTGAACGTTTCCTCCTCGCCGCTTACACTTGTTGTCAGCCGCAACAATCAACATGACCGAGCACCATTATTACGGCTAGAGCGCGGAATGCTTTTGCAATTTAAAACAATGAAGCCACGCGGTATCGCGAAATCGACAATTGCAACGTATCGGCTGGCCGAATGTAATGATAGAGCAATAAATAGCACACTGCGGGTCTCTAATCACTTTTGACGGAAATCGGCGCTTTGTCGAATAGCATCCAACACCCCGATGTAACCCCGTGCAGAACCGATCATTTCCATTAGAAATTACATTCACACGTGTCCTTTCTATGACAGCGTCGTGATATCTGGCTCGTAATACTCTTGTCCGATCCTGGACGCCGAGTGATCGTGGCTCAGGCTGCGTTCTCGGTGAGACAGCAACGAAGAACTTTTGTCGAAGCTCCAGTTGTTGGCCAGAGCTTCTCCGTGTTCCTTCGGATTTTTGTTTCCACTGACAAAGACTGTTGCTTGTTGCCTGTTCCCGCTCGGAGTGGTAGAGACAAAACACGCGGAGAAACGCATCTGCGCACGAACTACTTGTTGTTGGGAGCAAATGTTTTTGCAAGTTGATATTTATTGAGCACATGGGACATGTAGGAAGAACAGACGACACTTTGTTGCTTCGGTAAAAATGCAGTCTCCTTCTGAAAACGCAATTTGTTCCGCGCTAATCAACACCGCACAACCTATGGTTACATTAATTTTTTTAATCGTCAGCTAGGTCCTACCACAACTCTCGTGCGAGGATAGGTCTATTTTGGCAAACTTCGGTCTCCTTTTTCATTTATTTTTATGCTTGTGTCTACATCTTTAATTGTATGTAGTGCTGTGAATAATTATAAACTCAAACACATTTTCTGCGTCGTTTCTTCATTATTTCCAAGAAACCACTGATCATGCTTGGGATGTCTGATAATCTAAATGGGATCATGTTAGAGGATATCAGGACCTGTTGTATGGCGGATTATCTCCTTTCATGAGAGAAATTGAAGGTTAAAGGACAATTTTTCAACGAGACAATGCTCCTTCTCACACAGCCGGAGCAGAGTAGTGTTATCAGCATTCGGAATAGAATTATTACAATGGACAACACCGAGTGCTGATCTGAAACCGACCGAGAACCTGTGGCGAATTCTAGCGAGAAAGGTTTAGGATGAGAAGAGGCTACTTATAGAAAATATCGTTGAACGAAGAAAGAAAAGTGTAAAATCCGCGTGTGCGGCTATTCAAGACGAAACTTTGAACAAGTTGGTGGATAGTGTATCTAACAGATCAATGGAAGTAATAAAAAAATAAAGAAAAATCCACTAAATATTGGACGAAGAGGCAACACGACGAATACTGAGTTTAATTTAATTTTTTCCAGACTTGGAAAGAAGAAAATCCTCACTCGTCGTATCTTCAGTTTTGCTTTACATTACAATACGCAATTATATGAACGATCCTGTCAATTTTTTATTTGAATATTATGAAAAATCAGAAAGTCAGGTTCAGTTTATAATTATTCAGCACACTGTACACGTTAATTGTAACCTTCGCCCACTTTGTTATCTTATATGCCAAATTCTTATTTCCCGTTTTAACAAATAAGTAGGCAAACAAATAAATGAAAAGTGCAGTAAATAACTGCAGTGAAGATTCCACTGCCTAAGCTACTTGACCCAATTTGACCCATACTACCTTGACAACAAGACAACAAGACAAGCCATCTACGACTTAAGCCATATACTCAAGCGACAGACGCGTAACGTGTAATGCAGATCCGATGATTAGGTTCAGGAATTATATTCACACATGCAGCTGCGGTGACAACGCCGATGGAGTAATCGGAAAAACAGTCTACGAAGAGGAGGATCGTGCGTTTGCCTGGAGATGGGTGCTCAAGCAGCAGACGCGTAAACATCTGCACCTAACGTTAATGGGATCATGCATCGGCGAGGACCCCATTACTTTCCCGTGGCACGATATTAGCTCGTGGGGAAATTCCACGTAAAGACGAAGGATCGAGGCGGTGACATCGAGAAGGGCTCTTCCCTTTGCACTGATCCGTGAACGGCAAACGAACCGACGACGCACTTGCACGACAACGACAAAGCGAGTCTGTGCCGAAGACGCGAAATCCCCGTTTGCTCGCTATAATGATCATCCGAGTTTCAGGATGCATCAAGCTGAAACGCAAACACGCCAAGCCGCTCCATATGAATTGAAAACAGTGACATAATGCGCTGTTAATTAAATCCTAACAAACCTCACCGAGCAAGAATGCAGGAGGGAGCGAGTTGGAAATACGTTCGTTGCTTCGAATTTGCACTATTATCTACACGTAATTACACGTCGATAACTAGACATCGATTTTAATCGCCAGACCGCGGATTTTCGCGCGAGGCTATTTTTGTGAATACATAATATGATTAAAGAAACAGAAGAAAGAAACAGAAGGTAAATGGGGAGATCTGCTTTATCCAGTTTGAAGTTTTAAATTCGAATTTGGGTAATTTCTATATTTTTGCAAATTGCACGCGCATCGCGTGCGTTTTTACAGCTATAAATTGCACATAAATGCATAAACATGCGCAGTCTATTAATTACAAATCGAATAATGAATACTTTCACGTGCAGTAAATTTCCTGGCTGTAAACAGCTTCCGATATTATGAGTGACATTATTGTGTGATTTGGGAAGTTATTACCACTGATTATTATTATCGCGGACAGTCGTTTGAAATAAATATCGTTATTATTATCGCGTACATTCGAAATTTGGATAGAGTTAGGCGTTCCATGTACATTGCACGCCACGTTAATTTTGCGCGGTTTTGAACATTGCAGAAGAAAAATGCCAACAGATACGTTTTCAAAGTATGTTACTGTATTCATGCGTGAAACTGTTAAATTCGCAAAAATGCTGTTGGATTAAATTTTATTTTATAAAATTGTCTTTTTGGAAAAAAAGATCGACATAAGAAAGATAGATTTACGAATAAATCATTTTTATTTAATCAAAATATGCAGCACTAGCACAAATGGATTTTTCGGAACGAGATATCAGCTGATATATTCCGTTTAAAAAAAAAAAAGGTTCTTTCGTCTCTATGAATGATTTAAATTTCGCGGCTACCACTTTTTCTTTCACTCTTTAAAAATAGTTCTAATTGGTCGTTTCATACCTCGATTCAGCTAATTGTGGTACGATTATTTATGATATGTACAGCTGACTGAACTGTCGTGTACGATCGTATTTATCAATTAATCGTTTGGAAATCAATTTTTGACGCGTAATTTCAATTTCTCAAATATTATGCTGTTATTATCGTTTCGCATAAAAGAAGGAGTATACCTTTTAGACACGACATTTATTAAAATCAATTTATTAATGAATATTTTATCCTAATTTAAACTCCATAAAATTGTGTTTTATCGTCCTCTCGCTCGCGCAATATTTCCCAAAGACCAAATTAACATTTCAGTACGCTTCTGCTTCGCTGCGACCTACTTTAAATCCATATCGGGAAAGTATTAAATTCTTCGGAAATGTCGTATTCTTGGCAGTCAAATAGCTGTGAAACACATTAACGAGTATATTAATAAACGGTGGAAGCAGAGGTACATTGCGTTGAAACGATCTCTGTATCATATACACGCAAAAACAATTATCAATATCAAAAATTTAAATATTTAAATTAAAAATATCAGTGCAGAATTTGGCGATCTATTAGTGGATTGCGGATTTTCATAAATTTTTACATCCTTTTGCTCATACATAAAGAAATGGAATCAAAGTAGAAATTTGTTTCGTCTCGACATTTTATATATTTTTGCATACTCTATGTACATGCGTTTTGTGCACCTCTGTATCTTCAGATCTCAGATCTCAGATAATGCAGAAATGCATAAAAAACCGCGGTCTACTAGTATTTAAATTATTCTCATATCGACAATCTGCATTTGTTTAAATTAGAAGAAGAGTGTATCTAGGAATCACGTTTTATTAAGTGTTTGCTATAAATTGTCAGCGAAGGATGAGGAAGCAGATGTACGTGGCTGGGTGCAGTGTGCTCGAAATTAAGGGAGGTCAGGGTACCTAATTTATGGCTCTGTTTGCAGCCACGTGTCCTCTAAGTGTCCGAAACTGAAAGAACTGTTGCTGGTTCGTTTCTTGTGGCATTGGACATTTTCCTTTGGAAACCTAAAGCGGTGGGCGTCGCCGTAGGTGGCGTGACAAGCCTCAACAGTTGTGAACGATAATGTTTATGCAGGCCTATTCATCACTATCAAGGTATAAAAACTGTATTAGCCATTCATCAAATCGAAAATATCTCCTTCTCTTTATAACCACAGAAACTTTTTTTAATTACTATCGTCTGACTTGTAAAACTATGCTACACGTAATATGTACTTACGTATGCCACAAATGACGCAACTAGAGTTTTATTTCATATAAAACAGTGGACTCATTCCGATTATGTAATGGTATTCTGATCTCAGTTTTCCTGTACTTCGAGCTATTTCTTCAATATTTTTGTTATAACAGGAATATCATATGTTATACGAGATTTTATACTTGACTAGTAACAGTAATGAAGCTTTATGCTACTTTGATAGGGCAAATACTGAATACAACTTAGTGCATCAACTACAGCATGATTACGAAAAATAATATAGTAATGCTACGATTTAATCTAGATCTAATCTTGCATTACAGAGACTAAGGAGATTTTACGAAATTTAAATAAATTACGTAGAAAATACCGTAAATATGAAGTCACAGATAAAGTCACAACAATTTTCTCGATCCCTTTGAATATTTTATAATTAACATGCAACAGAATTGTACGAGATTATAAATATTATTACGGTTATACATCTCATTATGCAGTTCAAAATTGGTTTTTATGAAATCAAGAACTTGGACAGAGGACTCACTTGGAAGCAGCGTATTCGAAAGAAACAGGAACAGAAGAGATTACAAGCAAAGGAAGACACATGGGCTACATAGAGAGCACAGGAACCTAGAAACACAGGAAAAGACTCAAAACTAAGTACAGGAAGCAAACGTTTAATCCACAAAATAATTACGAGATCTATCTTTACCTACTGGATTCAGCTCTGGGATACGAGTCAGCAGTCGCATCAGAAGAATCATAGCACCGTGCTCGATTATTCTATGGACAAGAGTCAACGCCGCGTTATAAGTTAGAAACGGAAACGAAAATCCTTTAGAAAAGATCTCGAAATGGGATCAGCTGAGGAAATGATCGTAAACCACGTTAAAAGAAACGGTGGCTATCCGATCACCCAAATAGCGAAGCAAACAATCTACGCAGTCAACTTACTCCGAGCAGATTAATTAGAAAACATCCAAACGACTTAACAATCTGGGAAACTGTACAGACTCGAGGGAACATCCACGTGCTCTGAGTACAAATACGCCGCACAAAATCGCCGAATGTCGCGAAGACAAACCGCAATTTTTTAAAGAGGAGTTATAAGAGGGACAAAAGAAAAAAAAAAAAGAAGAAGACGAAATCAAGCATCCCATTGTATTCAGCTCGTGTATCGATAAATTGGCTTCTCCCGGGATCATTTTCCCAGGTCAGCGCTATGATGCATTCGTCCCGGTTACCCGCTGATTCATAACGTTTTACGGAGCGAACGCATTTATATTCGACACGTTACACAGTTTCAAATAGCTTTCCTTTCAAAAGTTTCAGCGAATCCCGCCGATACATACAGCGAAGTAAATAGCTCGGCTATTTTCGAATATTCGTAGAGCAGGAAACGATATGCGCTCTACAACCTACCACTTTTGCTATTGACTTGTCCTGAAAAATAGATGGAGCGAGTTGGGCGAATGGAAGAGGCAAGAGGGGGCAAAAATCAGCTAGAAATCTAGCGGTCGTATTTTCTGTCTGGAAAATCGAATACTTCTTATACGCAATTCGACGAAACATATGGAAATTCGAAGCTATCGAAACCACGTGTACGATTGAAACGTGGCTACGCGCAGGACTCGTGCTCGTTTGCATATCACTTATTGCTCGACGTTTTATTTATTCCCTTAATGGGGCTGATGCGGAATATATAGCAGTTGATACGTATATCTTATATGTAAATCGAAAATGTGTTAATTAGCGCGGCTTCCACTTGAATATATCAATTTCTACCAGCTTGTCGCGTTTAATTGTGCAATCAAATATCGTACAAATTTAATTAATAAACAAGGGATCCTTATTATGTAATTTTCAGCAGTATTACCGATTAAAATTCACATCGACGTAATCGAAGTACACGCGAGCGTTTTCGAGATGATAACAATGACGAAACGACAGCGAATAATTATTACTTCCGGTATTAAACGCCATTGATTTAAACTTATTTAAACTTAGCAGGAAATATTTAAAATTCACCTAGTTTCGGGTAGATGATACACGCGAATATTATTTATACGATCGGCGTAATTAAATGTAATTTAATGTAATTTCATGGAATTTGTTTTCTTCGTTGTATTTAACAATAAAGTTACTGAAATCGATACGGCAAAATTTTACGATTTAACGACAACACATTTTTGTTATTGAGATTCTTATTTTCTTAGAAATTGACAGAAACTACTTTTCTCTCCTGTAATAGTCTGCGACTTCGATAATTTCATTCGATAGCAAATAAATACTCTTTTAGAAGATTATTTTAGTTCAGTGATATCGTAAAATAAACAAGTTCGAGCCAGATGTCTCCAACGATTCTGAACAATGTTTGAACGAGGTAAGTATGCTAGATAGTTCGGAAGTAGAATATTCTCACATGAGAAGCAGTGTTTAAGAATTTCTATAGTGTGAACGGTGACATTATCTCGGTAAAAATAAAATTATTTCCAACAATATGCCAGACGCGCTTGCTAATTTGTTCTCGTTTCCAATTAAGGTAAGTAGGCTATTCATGTGGTCTTAAACGAATACCATCTTTCAGTCATTTGAACTCGCTCTTCGCACATGTTTAATGACGTACTTTTGTTAATTCTTCTTTTTCAGTGTAATGATATTAATGGCACATAAGGTCAGTAGAACTATCTAGATTGAATCTCCTCACTGTACAAATATTACAGAAAGTCATTTTTTTTTTTTTTTTGTCCTACATCTTCTCTTACGAAGTTCAATGGTCTATAGCTCGCTGTTAATATAAGCTTCCCTTTTATGTTTCGGTCGTTTAATATCGCAATATACGACAAGTACTTTCTGAATTAATTTAACTCTCGAAGACTGCGACGAGGTGAAAATTCAGTCCTTGCGAGAATGTTTGCTTTTATATTACTCATTATTTGCAATTAAAATAATAAATGTTTATTAATATAATAAGTTATAAAGCAATAGTTTTACTATTTTGTCTCTACAATATCGAATGATTTAGTATTTAATTCCATTTGGCTAACTTTATTAATTATTTCTTTTCGTTTATCGATGAATTATAAATAACTATATTGTGGTTTCTCATATTTTTCTCATATTCTTTTTTCGCACCTCATCCTTTTAGCAAATATTTTAAATATTTTAAATAATATAATTTATAATCGGCTCCGCGGCTTTTGCCACAAATAGCTTGAGCCGATATTTCGAATTTTTCATATGCAAACGATTTTCACACATGTAACGTCGCCTTATTTTTGTGAAATGAGTTTTTGTAGTGGAAAATATTTCCACCGAAAAGGAATATGAAAATGCAAAAATGTTCGTGCAAAATTGAAAATTTTTCCCACCTAAAAATTATTCTGCATAAATTAATGCTCACGAGGAATGACGAAAGAAAATATTTTTACATAAAACAAAATAAAACAAAATATGATAAAGCACAAAATAAGGAAAGAAACAAAGCTATCTTTAATTTCGGGAAAAATGTGTTAATTTTAATAAATGTATTTAGGAATACGTTTTTGAAGGTGTTTCTAGATGACACGTAGAAAAGTGAAAAATCGCAAGCCACAAAATGGTCAATGATGTGTATAATAATATATAAGTATATACACACAAACTCCAAAAATTCAGATTTGCTATTTCGTACGTCTGCACTTTTTAACGACAAATATAAACGAAAAACGATATAGTAATATCTCAATTTTTTAGCAGCATATTCTGTAAACAAAATTAAGTAAAAGATCTTCTATAAACCTATAGCTCTTGACTGTCTCGTTGAAAGCATACTATAACATTAAAACATTATTATAACAAAAATATGAAATGATTACAAATTGACGTTCTGTTCATACATTGCCGATATGTGTTTGATAGATTTACAGAAATTCTAATGTTTACTTGGTCAGGTCGTTGATTTAATCAATCAGTACGGCAATGATTAAATGGCCATTGCCCTCAAAGAACATCAAACACAGGAGGACCAATTGCCTGTCGTTCAGAATCACCAGATATTACGCCAATGGATTTTTACTTGTGGCGAGGTGTGAAAAAAACAATTTATCAAACACAAATTAATACATGCCAGGAGTTAATGCAAAGGATTCGTGACGTATTCGCTGCAATTAAGTAAAATAAACAAGAAATTACTAATGCAACAGAGTCTATTTATTTTCCGTAGATGCAGATTCTGCATCCATAATCGACAACATTCTGAAATGGAATTCTCCGCAGACAAATTGCATAGGAGAAACGTGGAAAATAAAATAACGCGAACCCAGAACCAATCGCCATGCGGTACCGAGCAAGATAGCAGTGCACTGTCATTTCGTATTTTTGTTACAACTTTTTAAACGAAGAATTTTTAAGAGCCCACGTTTACATAATATTCTTGCTTTCTTACTTTTATTCATAGAATATTCTGGTGAAGTTTAGCGGGAGAAAACCAGGACACCCTGTATACGTTGCACGAAGTAACATTTATGGAAAAAACTGTGAAAAATTTTGAGTAAGTATATGAGAACTTACAACTTAATAATAGTCTGCATACGCTGTCTTTTTGCCAAGCTGTGTAGTTCCGTTATCACGTTACGCAGCTTCGTAATCTAACTCGATCTATCATCCACAAATGCGCATCGATTATTCATAGCCGCGTACTATATTCGCCATATAAAAGCCAGTCAACATCACGCCACTGGTGCAATAAACTGCGTAGATTAAACGAGCAACGAGGAAGAAAACAAATACTCGCAGCGAACGACACGTACGCGATACGCACGTGGAACGTCTTGATCCCTTTGCAACCTGAGCTTCAGACGTATGTGCATTAACAGCTTATGTAAATGCATCATTTAAATAAAGGAACGAGTATATCATAGTCATGGTTGTCAGTCGATTTCGACGAAACAAGCTCCTTAGCGAGCGTATCCTAGCGAGGCATCTTCTGCTTGTTCCAAGTAAAGCGATGAAATTACACGAGATATAGTGGCGGATCCGCGAGAAACGCGCATTAGTACCCCTTCTGAAGGATAAATTGGACGATGGAAACAGACAGGATTTTTCTTAACATTTATAGAGAAAACCGATGATATTTGATGACCCTGTAATTCACGCGGCCTTGGATCTCCATTGGAAAAGAGGAAGAAAATTTGGTGTCGACACACTATGAATTTTAGTAACTTTTGCGCTACATTGGGACCTGCGGCGTCGGAGGATCTATTATCCGAACAATATTTCTCGCTCGCGCAGTTTTACTATTTAGATGTCGTCTCTGCAATCTCATATTTTTCCGATTATTTTAGTGCGAAGTTTATACAAGCGAATATACAGTGTCCACAAACGAAGCATATGAGCTCGCTTCAAGAGCCAGACAAGAGCGCGCCGGTATTGGGAAAATTGCTAAAATCTTAGTAGATCCACGATTAACGATATCAGGGTACAGTTAGTAGTCAGTAGTTAGTAGAGAGAAGTAGAGGCACTTTAATGCAGTTGAAAAATAGATGACCAGGCTGCGCTGCATAGTTACAGTTCCCACAAAGAATCATAATTTCAATCATAATTTTATTCCCATAATCGACAATAAATATACGAGTATTTAAATTTGTATCGGGCGGAGAAGTTTTGAAATTTGAATAAACATCGCTACCAGCGTTTTAAGTGCCGATAAGCAACGATGAATTTGGCGTGTCTTGTTATTTCGAAGCGATTGTGACGTTGGATTGACAAAACACGTTCTTGCATACTTTGCAACGTTCTTGCGTCATTCTTTTTGAAACATAGAATAACAGCCACAAACGAAGACGCGTGCTAGCTGAAAATTCTCCTAATTCGGTTACTGGAAATTCTACTGTACTGCGAAAGACACGACGAAGCCCATAATTAGCGCTTGTGACGCTGTCCCAGCGGAAACGATAAAAAGAGCAGTGCAATCTGTGTTTACTCGTGTCACGAAACGTACAGCTGCCGGCGGACATCACTTTGATCATTTACAACTACGACATACGCAGCAGTTTCATCACATTGTTGCTGTTCAAGGTCATCTGAAGCTCACGATTCAGCCATGCTCAAACGTATCATTTCACTCGCCGCATACATATGCAGACGCGATAGAAAAACATACTACACGTTTCCCGGTAATATAAAACATACCAATGACCCGGAAAAGCGCGGAAAATATGATCCGCTGAGAAAAATTTTGTTTTTCAGGATATTGCTTCATCGAGGCCATTCAAACTGTGCCACGAGCGTTTTTCATGCCATGAAACACGGTGATATGGCCTTCTTTGGCTGACATAGTCTTTCTATTAGATTTATTCATAGCTCTTATCTGCTCTATAAACGCAAAAACGTTGCTGAAAATCTGCAACGTGTTCCTGTATGCAATTGCAAACGTACGCAATTGGTAGAATCGCGAATCCCACAAACGCGTGTCTTTTTTCCTTTTCCAAATTCTTTCCCAAATTTATCCGCGTTTGATGGAAAAGCGTTGGATCTTCGATCATTTGTATCATCGTAAATGTGCGAACTAAAATGTCACGGACGTGTTCCTTGATTTCATGTCGTTTAGGAAGTTACTTTCAACCGGAGGCACAGTATCCTCATGATGAAATATAAATGCAATTTTATGAAATTACGGTGTCTTTGTGTATTTCTCATCTCGTAAACTTTCTTTCGTCGGCCAATACATATTCCTTGGATTCTATCGCTCTGAATATAAAACAGTCAGCAAGAGATTCTTACGACAACGAATTAATCCAATTAAAACACGAGCGTATTTTCTCAATTAATCACCTTGCTCTTCTCTTTACGCGCGAATCCTTCGCGCCAGTATAGTTTTAAACGACTCAAGATCCATTCGTTTCCTCTGCCGCTGTTCGGAAATCTTTCAGACTCTCAGCGCCGCGCGGCGATTTACTTGCTTCTCTTCGACGCAATGCTTAATTTTTATAAACGGGCAACGCGGATAACAAGCAGAAAAACGGAGAAAATGGTGGCGCGAGAAGGTTCAGAAGCAAGATTTAATATGATTTTTAAGAAGTTTCTTACAGAGAATAATCGGAGCTGCTGAAGGAGCAGTTGAAAAGAATTTCGCGGTCGACTGAATAATAATCGAGAAGTATACGAAAGAAACTGTTTGGAACTGACAGTGGCATGGTATTAAAATCAAACGATTTGACATTTTCCAAGAGCAAGGTTATTCCCTGCAACCAGTTTAATATCCGGTAACATTTAAATCTCGAGAAAAAGCTCTCTCTGCAGTGACCCATTGACCTTTTTCCCCAGCCCTTTATTCTCTTTCTTTCCTTCGCTTTTCTTCCCCGCTACGAAGTTCAGTCGCGAATACGAAAAAGGTTCGAATCAATTGAGAGGATATATTTCGATACTTGGACACGATCGCAGCCATAACTTCTTAATCGCTACTTCGTTCTCTTTCCCGTTCTTTTCCCTGTCGTACGTAGATTTTCTTTAAATACGGATGAAATATGCAAGAAGAAATTTAGTTTCTTAGAATGTTGCTCGCCATACCGAGAAAACTCGATCTTGTTAAGCAGATGAAGCTCTTCTTTACCTTTCTTTTGATACTGCGATTAAACGTAATTTAAAAGATTAAGAGAAGGATTTTACGTAGTTCTGAATACGAATCTTAACTCCGTACTGACAATTCGCGCAAACTTGAACATAAAATACACGTACAAGATAATGTACGTTTCACTAGTAAAAGCGTAATACTTTTACTTCGAACAATAATAAAACCTTTTCTTTAAAACATTCATTGGCACACTGCGAATTTTCATACGCTCGTTGGAAATTCGAAGATGCAAGAAGCATAGAACGCAAACAAACCATAATATTTAACAGGTGCCTGATATAATCCTCCATCTATAGTTCCATCTTTCAATATAGTCAGAAAAACATCAATTTGCATAAATATTCACGATCTAATTATTAGAAATATATATATATATATATTTCTTGCTAAACGTATTATCTTATAAGCGTTGTAACCAGCTCACGGCAGATTTATTATTCGAAATAAAAGGTTAATCGAATTAATTAATCACGATCGTAGATGATAAAGTTTTGGTAACAGCAACTAGTTTGTACCTGATATAATCCTCACAAAAACATGAATTTGCATAAATATCCACGATCTAATTATTAGAAATATATATATATTTCTTGGTAAACGTATTATCTTATAAGCGTTGTAACCAGCTCACGGCAGATTTATTATTCGAAATAAAAGATTAATCGAATTAATTAATTACGATCGTAGATGACAAAGTTTTGGTAATAGCAACTAGTTTGTACCTGATATAATCCTCACAAAAACATGAATTTGCATAAATATCCACGATCTAATTATTAGAAATATATATATATATATATATATATATATATATATATATATATATATATTTCTTGCTAAACGTATTATCTTATAAGCGTTGTAACCGGCTCACGGTAGTTTTATTATTCGAAATAAAAGATTAATCGAATTAATTAATCACGATCGTAGATGACAAAGTTTTGGTAATAGCAACTAGTTTGTACCTGATATAATCCCCACAAAAACATGAATTTGCATAAATATCCACGATCTAATTATTAGAAATATGTATATATATATTTCTTGCTAAACGTATTATCCTATAAGCGTTGTAACCGGCTCACGGTAGTTTTATTATTCGAAATAAAAGATTAATCGAATTAATTAATTACGATCGTAGATGATAAAGTTTTGGTAATAGCAACTAGTTTCCCTACGCGACAGACATCAAGATCTATGTACATATATCGACGCAGCCGTTGGCGCAGAAGGTAGATTTTCTGTTAAATTTTAATGACAGTTTCAAAGTTCGCTCATGGAACAGCCGTTCGAGCTAGCTTGCTTCCGGGCATTTTGGAAATTAAATTAGATGGGGTATCGTTATGCCGGTCCTTGCAGCTTGCATATTCCTTGCTATTTAACTGATTCGGTTACAAGCAAACACTGTTAATTCTATTTACAATGAACGTCAAACAATTCGTATCTCGTAACTTCGAATTCTGCTTCGATGTAAATCATCTCTGTAGTCAATCCACCGCATCGTGGCTCTGCTGCGTCCTGTGGATCGTCTACGATCGAATTAGGATATCGCTGAAATTCCACGAAAATGCGGAAGAATCGTTACTGACGCGTCGAATGTGTCGAAATAGCAAACTGAAATATCGCGAGTCGTTGTGTCAGCTGACACTGGAGCAACATCGAAATGTAAAACATTCGAAGGCCGCAGGAAGTTTAAAAGCTACAGATGAACAGCGAAATGCGATAAGCTGAAACATTCACTGCATTGTTCAAAAGCATCCAGACACTTGCTTGTTTCCGATAACATGTATTTTAATTGCAAAGCTATACCCTACATATACTCTGTATCCGCGAATCATTAAACTTATAATCATAACATACGCCCATAAAGATAAAAATATGAATTTGAAACACGCAGTTGGGTTATAAAATGTTACAAAGCAATTAGGTTCGTTTCTAAAAATCTTGACGTGGAAATTTCTAAAAAAAAAAAAAGAAAAAAAACATGGGAGAGCAAAACGTTCGTAATTGTCAAGCCTCGTAGAACTGTTTTGTCACTTGGCAAGCTTTTTATCTGCAAGTCTGATTAAGATCGCTCGTCTAAAGCGAATACGATCAGAGAAAGTAATATATAGAGAAGAAATGATCGCCGCTTTCTAAGGAAAAATTCAAATTTATAGTCGGTTAATTGGATAAAAAGTAGTAGCGAGTGGTACTTGCAATTAATAATTCACCGTTAATTTCTACACTTTGATCAAGTTCAAGTACCGTTACACGGCAAATAGACGAAAGTGCGCGGATACTTACGAACGGTAGTGCAGGTACTTGCGCGCGTTATGAAGTTTCTAGATCGTAAGAAACGTTCAAAGAATCTGTTAAAAACGAAAAACAAGCAGCTTTTATCCAACCGTATACCTACTCTTCTTGTAACAGCGGCGATGCTATTAATGCAAAGTAATTGTAAGCTGAAGGAAGAATGTAAATCATAAACGAAGAAGACATCGGCCAACTTTCTTGTGCAAGTGTTCCAGCGATCGCGGTGTTTTAACGAGTCTCTCTGCGGCAACGAAACAAGTCAGATCGATTACCGTGCGCCACTTCCACGTTCCTGATCTACTTCGATTGAAGCGCGATTCTCTGCGCAGGTTACTTCCCACAAAAACAAAGGATTGCCGTGATTAAGCAAGAAATAACTAACCACGCTCACGAACTGTAAGCTAAACATCCGCGCCACACAGCTCCGCGGTGAAACTAACGAATTAATCGAACGCCGCGATACTTTGCTCTTTAATCGGTGATTTGGTAGAAAATCGAAGAATTGTTCAGCGAACGCGGAGCACGCTAGACCCTGGCATTGTTCAAATATGTAATATGTTTGAGCAATGATTGTTTGGATTATTTGGGCGTACGTTGTTAGGAAACAACTGCGCGTTGGTTCATTTCAACAGGAAAAAATTGTTCTTCAAGTTGCTTTGTCACTCGGTTATAAGACGAAGTAATCTTTTATTTTATTTCGACGATTCGATAAATATTTTCTGATGGTTTTACATCGACGCTTTGAACTGCGTCAGAGAGAATAATTGCCTGAAATTGTCTCGTGCACGAAAACGTATGTTACTCGATATTAAACAATTTAAACGGTGGAGAAGTAGAAATGCTCCAGGATTACGCAAATATGAAGGAAGATTTTGTTAAATATAACGCTACACTGTCACCATCTGCCTCTGTGCGGAGATTGTTTTTGTACGAAACGACCTTGACTCACATAATCATGCAATGATTACATGCCATGCAATATGGATGAGTCTCTGACGAAATATTTGAAGCAGGAATGATTTCAAGGGCAAGCGTGATTACATTACGTTTAGCGATCACGAATCCTAAGTTAATTATGGTTTATTGTGGTCAGACAGAAGTTATTCGAGCGAAACAACGGACAATCTCGTCGCAACGTCTTCCGTCACCATTACTCGTTATCGTATTGCAATTAGCTCAAATAAGAAATTATTTAAAATAAATAAAACAATAAATTACGCTATGGATTTTCCGAGATCGGTCGTGTTACGCGCTGCGTTTCGCGCCTACGTTTCGTCAAAAGCACGACGTCCGCCAACCATCGTGAGAGCTTACAAGCCGACGTAAATTGATAAATTAACAAATCGATCCCTTGCAAATAAAAGAAAAACTCGAGTACAAATTGAGTCCAAAAACCGCGTAGAAACACCACATCAAAGAAATTACCTTACCCCAAATCACCCTAAATTGCCTGAAAGAAGGCCAGGTCTGCCACGAGATCTAACTAAAAGACAGCAAGTGGAAATTGTCGCTAACGAGCCAGGCGTCGACGCGACATACAGTCGAAATCACAGAAAGGTATTCGTCATTGCAATTTGCTACATTTATCGTACTCCAATTTGTTACGTTAATCGTATTTCGAGTAAGTGTGTTTCGAATGCTCGAGTCTGATCCTTCGCGCCTTAATCGACAAGTTACTAGAAAATAGAAGGATTATCGAGTGTGCTACAGCTGTACTACATCATATGTAAAAAGCGTGATATTCCGTACTAAATGTACCGGTTCGACGTCAGTGTGTACGTATTTGTGAAAGTTTTACGGTGTACCACGGGTGTACCACGAGCTGGCGCACCTGGTGGCCGATTAATTATCGAGATATTTCGTATTGAAAGTGCACTAGTGCGCGCGTGTACGGGTGTAGCATCGGCTTGCATGCGTGCAGAATCAAGTAGCCACAGACTGTGCGATCCATGGTCACAGCGTTGCTTGTAACTTTTGCTTTTTGGCGACGTGCACCTCGCGAGCGGAACCTTGCTACGCGCGAGCTCCTACAAAATGGAAAGCTCGAAGCGACAAGTCCCCGCGATATGTGATATATAATTTACGTAAGAAAGTTGAGTGGAAAACACGCTGACGCGTGATTTAGTGTCGTGAATTATTATGATACAACGGTTATAAAGTATTATATTTTTGCAATGACGTGCACAACAGCCGTAACTAAACGTTTAATGGGATGTTATTGTTGGTAGAGGCCTTTAGGCAAATTTTATGTGACAATTTGCGAATCGTGATTCAAATTTATGGATTCATTAGTATGGCTCGTAATTCCGAAAATAATATACAGTCGCGCAATGTACGTAGTCTTTTTAAATTCAAATTATTGGGGGACAGAAGTTGTATAAGTCGCGGTATCAAATTTGCTACCGAACGAACTTACACGTGTATTCAAAAGAATAACGAATAGCTTTTATACCCCCGTAAAATCACAAAAGACATATACGTATTAATATCTCGTAGGTCCATGGAAGAATCAATAATGGGCAACAATATTTCTGATATCGATAGGATCCAAAGTTTCCAAGTCGCTGATGAAATTTCGTGTCTAAGCTTTTACGAACTAAATTGAAGAAAATTTTCCAACCTTTTCGGAATTTTATTTTCAGGACTGGGCAAACTCAAAGTCGTCTTACACGTGACCATTGAGTGTGACCGTAAAGACATGTCTTGCAACTGAGCACATTTACGTGTTACGATATTGTAAACGAGAAACGCACGCTCGTATAATTCTGTCTGATCACAAGCGACGAATTTGACTCTCTACGAGAGATACAATTATCGAAGAACAGAAAATATACGATACATGAAACATTTTCATGCTATTTCTTGCGACTAGAACTGGAAGAACGCGAGGAGGGGCATGGAAATGACCAATAAACGCATCGTATGATTCTACCAAGCGGTAAGATTACACTAAATTTTCTGTGGATGCTCTTTACTTTCGTTGCGAAATTCGTCGAGGAACTTTTATTCGCAGCGATGCCATTTTCCACTCGATTTATAAATTGCGGAACGATATCGAAACGCAGTCGCGATCGTTTGCCAATTCCAATAAGATTCGGCATGTGGATTTTCACGAAAAGCACACTCCACGGCAATTGCATCGTCAAAATCACGAAAATAGCCGCGGACGAATCTCGGAGACAGCGCAATTTTCTGATTTAAACTCTTAGATATTCAAATTCCGCCGCGCATATATCCGCGGATATCAGCAGAAGAATCACGGCTGCTTTCTCCACTTGTTATTTTCCTGTAACGTTGCAGAAGCGATTAGTTTCATTGGAAACATCCAATATAACGTATCCTTACGACCATATTGTATCTGTGATCTTTACGTGCTCATTTCACTGGTTTCTTTACGAAAAGTGTGCGCGATAAGTTGGAACAATGCGAAATACGTGAAAGCTATTTCTACATTTTATAATGTACGAAATTCTGTAAGAATAAACTTCTCGTCTGTTAGAAATAGAACTCATTTTTTAAATTATTTTGTTTATTAAGGATGAAAGCAATTTTTTCAGTCGTTAAGTTTATCAAGATAAAACTCATTCTTCAAACCACGTATTTAATTTGCTAAAGAGAAAGCTCATTTTTTAAATCACTTTGTTTATTAAAGATAAAAGCAAATTTTTTACACCATTTAGTTCGTTAAGATAAAACTCATTTTTTTAATCGTTTAGGCTATTAGAGTCGAAACTCATTTTCTAGATCATTTTATTATCAATTTGATAAAATGAGTGACTTTGAGTGAACAAAATAAGCGAAGTCTTGATGAATGCATTTACTTGACTACTTGAAAAAGACATTTATCGAGCCAATGAAAAGCAGCGAGTGTCTATAAGAGAACAAAATAATAAACGTAGATACGGATAAAAATCTTGTAAAAATATTAATTACCTATTATATCGGTACTACTTTTTTTAAACATGATATTATTCTACACAATTTGAGTAAATATTAAAAATACATAATTCAAACATAATTCAAAGAAAAAGATCATTTTCAAACCAAGTGAAAAATATATTTCTCAGAATGTGACAGAGAAACAGAGTTACTATGCTTTCTTCTACGCAAGTACGATCATGTAATCGTGTAAAAAATATTTATTACACGATGCACAAAGAATACGATAGAAATATTTCAGTCAAGCTAAGTAATTCGCCTAATAATTTCTCAACAATTTTTGTTCATCGAAATTGGTAGCATTCCTTTGGTGGCAAACAATTTGAGTCATTGTTCCTAGCGTGACAAACAGAAGAATATATTCCGAGTATTAACGGCTGAAGCTAATTTTCCACGAGAATATAACTTACAAGTCCTCATCGAAAGATAAAAAGTTCGTTCCCGTTGTTAATATCCTCAATTCAGTTGTAACGTATCAAAGTTCAACATCGAATCTACGTTATTTTACTTTTCCCAACCATGTTTTGTCATTTCCTTATCTGGTTCTCACCTCTTCCTTATCTCATTTCCTCGATGATCTTAAACAATCCTGCCACAGGCTACGATAAACGCTTTCTCGTTGGGATCGAAGTACGCGACATATTCTCATTCCTTCGTTGCCACGTTATACGACGCTGACAGTGTCTCGGTAACGCCCAAGTTTGTCTCATCGATGCAAAGTTCAAGATTGATTTTCGTTACGTCGAAACCCGACTGAATAACTTCAACCTGCCGCATCTATTCCCTGGCTAAAAATATGCTTCCAGGTAGAAACGACAACTCGCGATTGCATCAAATACTGCAACAAGGCCGCGCGCGTCGTCAAAGACAAATCGGACCGCTCGTAATCGCCTGGTCGATACGCTTTCGTTCCGTGGAAAGGGACGGATAAAAAAGCGATTGGCTTGCGGCAATGCGCGAATCGCGGCTGCCAAAAAGGAGCAGCGCAGGATCGGCGAAGGCCAATGTCGATCGGTCGAATAAAAGTTGGCACGCTGTTTTACGACTTACTCTCTCCAACGAGAGTAAGTCAGCTGCCGCTCCGACGGCGGAGGAAGGGGACGAGGACCATGAAATCGTCGGCGAAGGCAAAGTTGCGCCACTGTGAAGTTCCTAACCATCGACGCAACACGGAACAGGGGGCGAGATCTCGCAATTAACGCGAATGGCAGTAGACCGAGGGCGGTAAATCTGTCAGATCTCGAATAACGCTTCAAGTTTTTACCGGGCCCCGGCCAAACGCTACCTCGAGTGGCGCGCGCTTCTCGAGTGTTCAACGCGCTCGTAGCATGTCGTACACTTTCGACGGATCCTGTTGCGTTATGGAACGAGTGGCTCGATGAGGGTATATGTGAAACGAATTAATCCATATTCGTGGTGTGCGCGGCGTCTCACTTCAATCGACCCACGCAGAACGTTTCTTACGCCGAGCGGTTCTTAGCACGTGGTCGGCGGATTTTGCGGGAGGGCACGAAGCCTCGCACGCGCTGGGTGTATTAAGAACTCGATTAAGTAATATTTAGTACGAATACTTGGTACTATTATTTGTCTTATGTCGAATCTCTTTCCTGCAGACAGGCTGTTCAGGTGCTGAGACGAGTGTTTTAGTTCTACGTATTCGCCACGTTACGGGCTTAAACTTTCAGTTAAGTCGTGAGATAAGCACTGCTGCTGCAAGCTGTACGTTATTCGAAGAAACGTCTGAAATGAAACTTGCTCTGTTTCGAGGGCGGCGTCTTATGATAATCAGCAGATTCGTTCAAGCTCTCAAGGTGACTTTTGCCTTTTCACGCGGAACTATACATTCTCTTATACGCGATTCGATGCAAAAGAACGGGGGCGAAAGAAAGTTTAAGATTCGTACTTATGTATAATAATTAAACTGCGTTAATAATATCTTTGTGCCGAACGTTTTTTACCGCGCGAATAACGGTCTATTCTGGAGATGAATAATATTTATTCATAATTTCAACGTTCTTGCCTGATGCGATACTATTTCCGAAAATCATGATGTTTCCTGGCTCGTCCTTTAAATTGTCGTTTGTCCTCCACTGTACTTGCGTTGGTCGATTAAAACGAGACACCTTGTATGTTTGTTTTTAACCTCGCTATTCGTGGATTCCCGTATCATCGATCAGCAAACTTCCTAATCCAGTTCGACCAAAAATAGTTCAAGGTTTAATTCCCACAAGCAATGTTTTAAGGAAATTATGTGTACATAATACTTCAGGGAATTGCGACTGCTATGTCAAGATGCGATGGAGATAGCAAAATCTACTTACCTAATAAATCTCGCGCACCTGATTTGCCAACGAAATTCAAAACGCGATCTGTCGCGAAACTATTTACACTCAATATCGATATAATTATTATTCATCCTTCAAATTATTCCCCATTATTCTTCAAATTATTACTTCTAAGAGGAATTAAAAAAATTCAAACATTTAGCTCGAGACAGTCTCGAAATGAAATTACATCAGAAATTAGGCTACCTTCATAGGACAGTGCTTGTAGAAAACACCGCAAGTGCCAAAATTGAAAAATTTCGATTTTTCATCGTAAAATGTTCTACGCGTCAGCGAGAATACCGCGGTATAACATTAAAATGCAACTTCTCTTTGTAAATGGTTATTAATAACGCTAGAAGAAGGTGTCATAACGTGTCTATAGAGAAAAGTATAAGTGCCAATAAACATTAGTTAATAGTTTCTTGGCTTCTGACTATGTCATTTAGCTAAACGAATGGAACATCGAGTTTTCTTTACAACTAAAAGGTGGAATAAATATACACGCTTTCCTACAGATATATCTTTCTTCTTCGTGAATTTCCATAAGTTTTCTTTTCTTCCTGGAAAACTTGTTTCTTGCCACTTACAGTGTTTTCTACAAGCGCTCTTCAATTTTCTCACCGCCAAGGACACTGACTTACAGAAATTATTATAATACGATATTAAACCTATTATTTCTCTGATTTCATGTAGATACGTATCACGCGTGTATGTCATTTTTGTAACATTATATTTTATATGTTTCTACGTTACGCTTTTTGCGGATGTCGTCTGTTGGAACCCCTGACGTGTAATATGAAAAAAAAAATGTAACTATCGGTGTAAAAACGTGTGTGGTTTCGTCACTACGCGAAAACCACGGCAAGGTAAAAAAAAATCTATCCAGGCCATCGCGTCGAGTAGAAAATTATTGTATACAGCCGTAATTGATTGTATTGCGTATAAAAAATAATGGAACTTTGTTCAAGCAGATCTACCACGTTCGAAAAAACGCTAGGAATTAATCGCGCGAATAGCCTCTGTAAAATGTAGGTACAAAATATATTGCGGTTATCGGCTTAATTTTTAAACGACAGTATGCTTATCTATTTTTCATCAAATTTCTGCTCGTTATTTTGAGTGATTACGCACGTCGCGATAATCAGACTCGTTCTGCTTTCCATGATGCTTCAACGCTAAATAAACCTATATTTTTAAATTAATAAATCGATTCGTTACGATAAAAAATGATGTGCAGACCTTTAACAGAAATATGTGTTAACGCTTACTGACGCCGTTCGAAGCGAGTCATCAATCTTTTTACGACACTTTACTTAAGACAATTACACAAACGCGTATTACATCGCGGATAGTCGAATAACTTTTCTAAAATTCAATTATCAGTACGGTGATATATCGCGACGAGTATCGAACTGTACGTTATTGGACATTAGGCGACGGCTTATCATTTTCAAATTTAAGGAAATTAGTTTCGACAGAGGAAAAGTTTCCCATGAATTCTCAATCGCGCTCATCGCTGCCGAATCTTTCTTCGTTTAATCGATTCATGACTGTCTCCTTGGAATAATATTCTTATATCACTGACCTACTTTTCTTTTCCTGTAATCAATTTCCCCTGAAACAGATCATTTCTGCTCGTACACTATGGCACAGTGACGACAACGTGAATTTTCTTTTTTTTTTTTTACGAACAATACGTTACATTTGTTACAAATTATACGAGACACATGTTGCGAATGTCGTTCGACTTTAAACGCACTGTTATGAAATTCATTACCGAGAATATCACAGACTCTTTTTGCTACGAGCGCCACATTATAGCGATCATGGCGATTTTGGAATTTCCACAGCTTCACGTAATGCGAACTTCGCCAGTCCGAGTATCGAAAAAATCTTTAAACTTCAACGACTTTAAACGTTTCGAGGCGCGCAAGAGAAGGAACGTTCCATCTCTTTACATAAAAGTATAATCCGTTTTTGCCGCGGCTATTTACATATTTGTGACGTGCTCTGGCAAAAAGAAGATATCCTGCGAAAATGACTTTCCGAGATAAACGCGTTTGAAGTTATGCGCTTCTTTAAAGTTATGCAGTGGGCTTGTCTGTTTCGTTTCCAGCTGTGTTTCCTTTAAGGCCGATCAAAGTATGTTTATGTAGGCTCCACGTTACTTTTAAGCGCTGATCAATTAAACATGCTTTGTCATTCTTCTTAACGCAATAAGTAAGTGTCTACGATTATTATTAATGCACGATTGTAATCGTGAATTCTGAAGTCAACAATTGTTGGAAACTTGGGATCGGTCTCGTCGTACAGAGCATATTTTCGCCTGTAAAAAGCACAAGAAGGGCAAAATCGATTTTTGTCGCATTTGTGTCTCCAAATTACAACCGACGACATAAAAATTCTCACCCTAAACTTTTATGTTGGTTATTAGCCATCTACTAACGCGTAACAATAAAATACGTCGATCTTTGCAATTCTTCCAGTTTCGATCGCATTTTTAATAGCACGTTGCGCTTTGTTCCGACGTTTCCAAAGTTTCGGGTCAGACGCGAAAATTCAGGTTCGACGCACGAAACCCGAAGAACCACGAATACGTCGTAAAAATGATCAAACATAATTTTTGAAGAAATGTACGAGATTATCTGATTTTACCAAAAATATAATGCGTTTTATAGGACCTGCAGACATGTTTGGAATAATTAAACAACTTTAGAATAATAACTGTGGAATTGTGCAACACAAATGTGCAAAGTTAACGATACACAAATACGCCAGTTAATACGCAGTTAATAGAATTGTAATCATTCTGCTGAAATACTGCTGACACGTGAGTTCGTGCATGCGGACAGACGCGGACAGCGCGCCACGTTGTAGAGCGAAGTGAAACTTCGAGTTTTGCGCGATTGCAGCGTGCAATGTTAGAATTAGATGGATACGGAAGTTCGCTTTTTCTAAAAGCGACGAGATCTTCCCAGAGTCGAGAGAATTTTTAAATCGGCGCGTCCGCGCTGCTGCTCGCCACCGGGCGTCAAAATGTCAGTTTTTAAGGAAAGCGGAATTACAAGATTTTCTATAATTAGCGCGATATACCGCTCTGTTCTGTTCGTTTTAATCGCGCAAAAACTTTTACTACCGTTCGATCTCTACTCGCTGACAGCTTTTTTCTGACTGTCGTAGCACGAGGAGCGCCAACTGCAAAGCCATAAAGTCATAAGTCATAACGGCGAGCAGGTAATTTAGAACTTGCAGTCGGAGCGCCTATTTGCATCTTATGACTCAATCTGACCGTTTAAAAGTGGCTTACAAATGAACGGAATGATTGAAACAGATCAATATTCAAGCAACTCATTACATAAATCACGGTTGATTATATTCGTCTCGGGCAGACCAGAGGCAGAAAAATTACATAACCAGAAGCGTAACAAGAATCGCAGAAGCGAAAATACAGGGATAAATAACGTTAAGGTGGTAAAATTAGCAATCTGCTTGGGCGAGAAATTATTCAGAGGAAATGACAGATTAACGTTTAGTGAGTCATTTTCTACTACATTGAATACTATTGATAGTTTGCCTGCACCACGCATAAACCGCAATGGTCTGAAATTAATTTAAGGAGCATATACACTGCCTCGTATATACCTCACATACGCGGTTTCGATTTTAGATTTAGTTACTAACCTAATTAAGTCACGTGATATTGTTTCCGCAGTACGGAATTAATTGTATATTTCATTTCGTACCAAGTTCAGCCTGAAATTCTGCGCCAACCATGTAACGTTTACTTGATAGTGTAAATGAATTTTCAAGCGTGTAAGTATGAACGAACGGAATCACAGTTTTGGTAGAAAATATTTTGCAACGCGTTAAAATCTCACTCGCCTTGATCGATATAGTTTCGACGAGCAACCAGCGTGAATAAAAGAATGGAAAAGTGTTTGGAGCGCGATGTTTCCAATGGTACGCGAACATTTCTGATTCTACTGTCAATCATCATGCAAATTGATATTTTTATGAACACTGCTGATGAACAATATTGATAGAAACGCTGCATCTTATGCGGAGGTACTGTTTACTCGAGAAATATCGTAATGAGTACTTTGACCCTTTTATATATTTTTCTGACTTATACGCATTCTGCGTATTTTCCAATATTACAATTTTTCATAGATGCATAATCATCTGTAGTTTACTTAGAACATAAATGTGCTATGATATTTATAAATCTCACATTGTAATAACTTTTTTAAAAACTAACAATTTTCAAGCATAAGTAAATAGGTCAATCAGAAGTACAAGTTGCAATTTAAAAGAAGACGCAGTTTATTTTCTAAATGCACCGATAGAAATTCATAAAGTTACAAGTATACAGGTATACTTCGTTTGGAAGCATTTAATATCGTTGCACGACACTTTGTTTTGTCTGTAAGCGTTTTAACGATATCTTCGGTTGCAATTGCGCGGAACGCTCTGTAAATTCAAAATTAATTGCGCGAACAGAAGCGACTCAACCGTGCGAATGAAAAAGTTTGATCCGAAGCGTTTTATCTTCGTTAAACTGGCGCGTACGTTCCGCTAAGGTTTAAAAATGTAAATGGCTGAATTTGCAGATTTACAGGCAAATAATAATTGTATCCGCTTTCGTATTGTCGCTTACAATTTGTAATCTTCTAACGTTTGTATTTCTCTTTCATATTTTCACTTGTACAAGATGATTTATGTTTTTAAATTTACTAAAGCAATTTTCAAAACAAATATTGGAGGTTGCATAGCACGGGCGTAATAGTGACAGCATGCGCAAGCATTTTTCGTTTGCAAACACGAAACACACGTTCGAGCCTCGCCTGTTACTGCAACATAATGTAGCATGATTAATACGAAAGAAGGACAAACTCTGTTCGTTCGATGAAAAACAAGGGGACATAATAGTTTCGTTGCGAACAACAAAATAATACACACGGCGGACAAAAGAACATGTACAGCTCTGTCGTGCACGTAATAATTAAAATCCGTTGCAGCGGCCAAAGCTGATGAAGTTGTGACGATGAAAAGACAAAGTTCAATGAGAGCAATAATTATTATGACCCGTTCGTGATGCGATCCGAATAATGTTATTTATTCGATATTTCTGACGTTTGACGATAATGAATTATGGAATGTTAAACTCATCGGGATTTTAATCCCGGGAATTGTACCTTCATATTTCATTACGCGAAACATTAATTACACGAATTGTTATGCAGCGAAATTGCACGATTTGAACTAAACAATCGGCCAGCGCAAATAACAAACGTACACCTGCAGCCAGCTAATTTTTATTCAGGACTGCTCGATCGAGTTGTTTCCAGCACCGTTGCTTGTATTATTGACAACCTTTTTTTTTTTTTTTATCTCTAGACTCATAAAATGTAAATATTGGAAACGAGCACGTGTACGCTAAAACTGAACGTTTTAAAGGTGAAACGTTTTAAGACACTTGCAAGAAGTACGGTAACTCTCAGAAATGACCAGGAAATGATTAAAATCAAGTAAAAATATAAATAAGTTATTCACGCTGTTTGATGGCCACAGTGTGCGAGAGTAAAACCTACGTGCATCGTGGCAGAAAATCTAGAAGACGATTGAACGAGCTTTAAAGACATCCTGATTATCAGTCAAGTACAAGAGAACTGAAACTGTACCGAGCTCCTCAGCTGTTTCTTATTATATTGTTGTAAAATAATAGATTGCTGTATATAAATAAATACTTACGCAAGGAGACCACCAGCGCGACTATACAGAGCGTCGAAGAAAAGGATGCAAGATTTTAAGGCGCAGTAAAGTCGTAGTAGAATCGATATTTATCATTCATGAACGTCGTGAGCGAGTTTCTTCGTTGGACGTGAGCAACGATACTGTTTCAGAAGACCGTTAGCTCAAGGTTCTCAACGCAAAATTGTTACTAATATGTAGGAACAGAGATTACGTAAACGCAAACCAAGTGAAAAGCTTCTCTGCTGTAATAAGTGTTCCGACGTGTTTTCCTTCCATCGCAAAACTGACATCTACGTATCACGGGTCGTTCGTGTTGACGACTTTGAGTCAACGTACTTGTGAATCGATCTCTTTGTTTACGTTCGACGAAAAAACTCGCCCGTGACAACGAATGTCGGTGAACGAGAAAAATCGATTGCAGGACCTGTGTTGATTAGACGTTTTTTTTTTTTTTTTTGGTTCTGAGTGCTATAAGCTTCTTTTCAAGTCTTGGATCCTCTTTTTGAACGCCTTGTACACTCAAGGCTACGCGGATATTTATCTATCTAGTTGTAGTGAAAATCCCATATTTGTGTCTAATAACTATTGAATTAAATACCTACTGCATATATTTCCACCATTTTAACCAGTTCTGCTACTCGCACTGTGAATTTTCCTATTGCATTTTCCTTTCATTTGAGAAAATAAACGAAGGTATTGTATTTATTCTTCTTTAATCTCAAACCCGATTGACATTTTAAGTAATTCGTTCTAAGATTTGCATGTAATTTACCTAAGCCTCGACTCAACGAGTTACTTAATCTAATTGGACTCGTTCCATGTGGAAACATTTCTTTTATCAGAAACAAAGATCAAATAATTAAATGAAATTAAAAGGGAATGTCATATGAAATGAGACGTTAATTAAACCATATATCAACTTGTCTTTCTAATAAACGTTATAGAGAAAATTAAACTTTTATAATCGTGTAAGTTTTTATGTATCTGCAATTCTTCATTATTATATTCTTCCTATGAAATTTGTATAATATTTTAATGCAATACATGTAATTCGCATCTGAAGTTAATAATACCTATGTATGTTTATCACTCTTATTTTTAACTGAAGATTTTACTATCGATATCTTTTACACTATCATTTTACACACATATCTTTTACACTTTCTAATCTCATGAAGGAATAGCCTATCCAAGCAGATGTTTTCCGCGAACGTCTTGTATCCAATTTCTTAATTACCATACTCCCTGTTAATAAATTCCCTAATTTAAATTGATAATGGCATCCCTATTAATATAGATGAACGTTGCAACTACGACTGGCAAGTTTAAGACAACTAAGGACACTTCATAATTGATTCAAATAATAATTTAATGTCAGCGGTAAAGAAAAAGCTGAAGCAACCAACTCATCGTAACTTCAATCGGGTTTGCGTCGCATTACACGAGAAGCATCTAATGATTTCATAATTATAAACGTAAAACGTATTTTTTAGTGGCAGAAGGCGTTGAAAATCTCGGTTTAACGAACAAATCTCGCCTCCAAATTAAATTTAGTCATACTAATTGCGCTCCGCTGAAAGGAGTATGTGTTTCAAAACCTAAATCATGTATAACGTAAAAAGATATGCATAAAATAAAATACTGACCCGGTGAGTCTGAGATAGATATAGGTGAGAGAGAAAATTTAGCTGAATCTCCTATTTTGAAGTAAAAATAACGAGACAGTGCGTGACATCTAATGAACAATCGTATTACTTTCGATTTATGTAAAGCGATACTTATCTTACTAATTATTAAAAATTAATATATCAGAAAAATCATTTAAAAATTATTGTTTAAATTAATCACAATATTATGTACATAGCGATAAATATCTTCTTCAGATTATTTTGTTACAAGTTTCGTTAAAAATGTATGCCATAGCTTGCTTCATCCTTGCAGATGCCAATAACCCGCTGCATACTGAAATTAATCTTATCATATCGTAACAATACGACAACGAAGAAATATCCTCGCAATTTCTTTCTTCGAGTTGACAACTCTGTGCGCGTCTCCATTGTAATGGCGAAATCGGAAGCTAAAGCTCGCAACACGCTCAAGGATTAGAGCTTACGAATAGTCGCAGTAATTAGAGAATCTCAACGAACAACGATACAAAATTTGCCCGTACTTATAAACACGCCAGTTTCTCCTGTGATCGTACAATTAAAAAACATCAGGTTTGAAAGAAGCAAGTGTTCGGACGTTTTTCCGAACAACTAGCGTACAAGAGCGGAACAAGAAGTGGTGGCAAGGGAAAACGAACACTGCAAAACAGAGAAGTTGCGTGGCGTTTTAATTGCCACGGATGGCATTATGAAAAAGTGGTAACGGGAACGCGAAGTGGCCATGCATGGATGGCGATTACATGAGGACGTTGATCACGCATTTAAATTATTATCAACGTTACAATTCGCCAGTTTACAGACGATAAATAACAGCCGCGTTCATAATGAAACATTTTCACCCGTTAGCTACTACGCACCCGCTAAATTCTCCTCGGCTGGAATTTATTCAGTCACAATTCAGAACGCGCGCCGCAGAATTTATTTCGCGCTTACGTAATCGCGATATTTTCTCGGCGGTCGCAGGAAACGCGGTCTCCAGCCGTCAGAGCCTCGTTCCAATCGTAATATCGCGGAAAACAGATAATTACGAACGAGTTCTCGCGACACCCATAAATACTCGCGAACCATTCACCTGCATTAGCCAACGATAAACGAATCAACCTGGCTTGCTCGTTTCTTGTAATTATACACCTCTTCTGAAAGAAGATTACAGCGCGTTCGATTATGCTACTGGCTCCGGCGTTGAGCTCGCTGTGCAACCGCCGTTTGTATTTCCAACTTGACAACCGTTTCACTTTCCCATTAATCGTGCGAGGCGATACGCGCTGACAAATTTTATTGCACGCGCGTAAATGTCTGCCGTTGGTAAAAAAACACTGCGCGCCCAAAACCTGGCGAGTCGGTAGATCAACGATTGGACGAGGTAATGCGCATTAATCGCTAATTGGAGCCTCGTCGCCAACTACTGGATAGCGATTGTTACGCCAAATCTTGCTGGTACACGCGACTATACTTGTGGGCCACATCGTTCGAGTATGGATGCACTGGTATCATTAATCATGCAAAGTTTCGTATTGAGAATTGCGAAGAAATTTCGACGATCAATTTGACGAACATTGACGATAAAATAGATCAATAATGATCAGAGCACGGAACGTGTCCACCTTTGGATCGGTGGACATTTGGAGAAGAATAACTACAAAATAATAACTACGATAGATAATATATTTTTCTTCTTATTTATCATACTTTCCCTATGCAATTTATTTTTGGAGACATTTGGCAGATTGATGCAGCCGCTGGGATTTGTAGCACGTGAATTGGTGAATCTCCATCGAGATTCCATTGCAGACCAATGCATATACGTATGTATATGCTGTACACATTCATACCTTTGTAATGACGGTACTAATCGATCATTTATGTCGAAACTGGGTCATATGGGTGTTTCCTCTTTAATCTTCTAGAGATGTGCGCTTCGTAAACAACAGATAATAATTAGATTAGTAGTTTGTTGGTATAATATGATACGATTGGTTTCGAGAAACTGATAGATTCGCATCGAAATATTGGCACCCGCACCAGAGAAACAAATTATGGCACAGCGATTTTTAAATAACATCTACAACTAAACATTCTGAGGGAGATTATAAGTCTTTCAAGGTAGACATCGAATAAGAAGGTTTCTCGCAAACTCGTAAAAAGACTATCCTCGTTAGTTTAAACAGTAACATTTAACAAATTTTATTAAAAACCAGTAAATACACCGATAAATTGTATTATAATATATTGAACAGTAATGTATCGTTGGTAAATTTTGGGACAAATGATTGAAGCTTACTATTTGGTGATTCTATAAGAAGATGATAAGTGTTCAGCGTATAAGAAGATAAAGTGTTTGAGCGTATGTGTTTGAAAGTTGATTATAATAAGTATAATATAATTATAATAATAATTATAATTATTGTAATAAATAATATAACTAATAAATTAGAATAAATATAATAACTATAATAAAGCTGGCAAATAGAACTTCATCCACAATGGCGAGCGAAAGAAAATTTAAGAGACAAGTGCTACGAAAAGACACTAGGATTTTACAAAAAAAAAAAAAAAGGAAATTATGTTTGACAAAAGTAATAGATAACTATAATACAGAATATCTCGGCATAGACTACTGTTTCTAACATGCTAAAGAATATTTAGTACAAAAGTTATTGGCATTTACAAAATAGCAATTTCGAAGCTTCTTTTGTCCATCGCTGTGTTTGCTAAATGGTTTCGCTTTACTATTCGCGGTGCTGCTGCTGGCACGCGGAATTTTTTCTTTAACAGGGTTCAAATAAATCGGTCTCGTTAGAGCTGTTTCCAACGAACGGACGAAGCAGACGAAGAGGTTGACACTGTTCACGTAGCGTCGTAACAATTTATCGACAATAGAACGAGGCAGAAGAACGAATTCATCGGGCCTGAACGTACGTTCGCGGTCTTAATTACGATTTAAACGGTAATTAAGTTTCCGATAGAATCACAATTCCAGTTGCGCGTTGCAGCAGCGCTGCACTGCGGTTTGTTAAGTTTTTCTTCGTAACGCCCCGACTTCCCTCCACATTGTTCTCAATGGTTTCTAAGAATTCTATTCATTTCGCTCTCGCATTAGCTGCGCTTAATTTCCCAAGTTTGCTTTTTATCAGACTTCCTAGGATCTGTTTAAGTGCTTTAAAAACAAAACAAAACAAAAAAAAAAAAAGAAATAAACAAGATAAGTGCAGCAATGATAACAGATACAACTAAAGATCACGATTCCACGCAGTTATGAGAAACTTAAACATACAAGAATCCATAGAACGCTCGCGATAGGCAAATGCTGGATATAAAATATCCAAAGTATAGTGTTCTTTATAACGTTCAACAGGTAAATCAAATTCTCGTCTTGATATTGCACTTTCAATTATTACATCCATGCAGAATTTGCACCAAAACTACGAATTTGCGTGAAAGCTCGTGGTCCAGCTGTGATTCAAATGAAAAAGCTATATGCAATACGAGAATTAGCATCTTATTGTTAATTTAAGTGATTTTAGTTTGGAATAATTGTTTTTGGTTTCTAGTAATCATTATCGATTACAGAAATTGGGTTTGCTGACGAATAAACATTATCAGCGATGAGAGCATTTTCTGCTTACACATAACCGACTAATTTAATTAGACCATCAAATCATTAACGATGACGAAATTTTCCTTTCGGCTATCGATGATAATCATTATCGGCGAAGAAAATTTGTTTGGTTACTGATAATCATTACGCGTGTTGGAATTTTCTTTCCTATTCACCGATAACCATTATCGGTGACGAAATTGTTTCTCTATGACCATAATCAATGGTGGAATTTTTTGGGGCTACCAGCAGTCATTATCGATGCCAGATTTTTTTTTTTTTTTTTGTCACTGGCAATCATTATCAGTATTTATTCACAGATCGTTATTCATCGTAGATTTCTTTTTTATCCCATTTTTTTGAGCAAAATGCACCGGTACTGATGTTATAGTAAGATATTTTAGAAAAGGTATTTCGAATCTGCTTGTTTACTTATATTTCACACAGAAAGGAATGTTTCTCGCGGTTTAGCTGTTGGAGTAAAATTACTTATCTCAATAAACACCTTTATTTCGCATTTTAACGTATAATCAGCCACAAACGACCACAGAGACACGCGCTTTTGTCAGAGAATCGTGTACATTATATTTGCATAACAGCAGAAAATGAAATTGAATTTGCTTAACATATTAACACATTTGCAGCCGGACGTAGGAAATATAAAGCATTTGCTCGCAGAAGTTTTGAAATGGAATTACACCAGAAATTACGAAACTTCTGTACTTTACCAAGACTCTAGGATTATAAGATAGTAATACAACGTTAAATCTATCTTTTTGTGGTTTCATCGCGGTATAACAAGTATAATACGCGGACATTTTTACGAAATTGTACTTTCTGTATTTCTACCTCCTTTCGATATATTTCGTTACGTGGGCGTTGCTGGTCTTCTCCGTAATTATCTACATAATAAATTATATTCTCTTAAGCAAGCGTCTAAGATCGATTAATACAAATTTTAACGTGGAAAATAATGCTACGGTAATGTTTCACAGTATTCGAAATTTAAAAGCTGTGCATGGACTTTCGCGGCTGGCCGTAAACGTGTTTTTCAAATACACGTACCAATACATAGTTGCTTGAAAATATTCTCTTGAGAAGATTAATTATCAAACACGTGTTTCTATCTGCGAGAACACGAACGTTATGGAAGTTAAAGATATTTCTAGTCCTGTCGCAATAAAACTACGAGAAAAATAAAGTGATGCTTAATAAATCAGATTCGTTCAGCAGGGAAAAAAATTGAACACGACAAAATGAAACCTATTTATACTGGAAGTTTTACAATCCGATAGAATAGAGTCTATAAATCTAAAATAATATGAAACATCGGGGGCAGATATAGCCGAAAAAGCATGATAAATAACAGGTAGCGTCACTAAGGAGAGTTAAATGCGTTAAAATATCGCTGATTAAGCGAATAAAAACGAGCGAGCCCAGCAAACAAAGAGGCTACTGAAACACGACTGCCTTTCAGATCATACTGGGCTTTGCAAACAAAAATACATTACTGTTTCGTTGTGAAGCGAGGCGTAACATTTTTAAGCATTATGCTTTGCTGTAACCAGATCTAATGTCTCGATAATGTATCGTTTGGCGAACGAACGCTCGATAATTCGACCAACGAGGAAACGATAGTAAACGAATGTCGTCAGTGTATTTATATTTCGTTGTTTCGACTTGACACAGTTTAAACCTCACGCTGAATTCAACCGACGTTTATGAACTTTTCGAGACATTGTTTTCTCTCAAAAAATGGTTCAAGGCGTTCAAAAGAGAAATGATCGTGTCGGATCAATCTGTGTGATATTTCTCCAAGCGATAAAAAACATGCGACAACTGAAAAACCTACATACAAAGTTCGAAGCTGTTTGCGAGTGCAAATTTTTATTACGATACAATTCACTCGATCAAGTGTGCGATAATACGAATTCAACTGAAAAATAGTTATAGTCAGAGCAATCAGCTTGAAAGGAAAACATTGTTTCGCGGTCGAATAATCTGTCTCTCTTTTTGACTTTTCACGGCAACTGCGTACCATCTTGATTTTATCTATGTCGACCTTGATCTCGTTTTCTTCCAGTTTAATCGAAATATTCTACTTAAAATATTCTGATTGAATTTAATTTCGATATATTTTAATACTAGTGAACTATTACGAAACGCATAATGCCACGGATATCGTAATATGGACATTGATCAATTCATTAATAATTTTAAGTTTGGTAATTATTAGTATTGATAACTTTCACAGTAAAGTAGCTTTTCTCGGATTTTTTTATGTTTTTTACTGAAATGTCAGCTATAATTTCGTCGCAAATGTTATACATTTACTTTCGTGATAGAAGCAGGAGATGTGTTATTATACTCGTAGTACCTTTTCATTAATTGTAAGATTTCCGGTGAGATCGATATCAGAGATGCAACTTAAGACTAACCTAAATTTTCTTTCGAAAATAAGCAACGCATAGTTTAAATAGGAAATTACAAGGGAAAGGTAAAAACTTACTTATCATTATCATCGAATGCGAAATAGAATCGTCGGCCAGGCGAAGATTGTACGCGTACATCGATGCGGTTACTGTGTACTTACCTGAAACAGTTCAAATATAATTATATTAATTTTCTATTATATGTAATTACATAATTTTCTACCATATGCTGTTAATTGCATAAAACAAATCATTTAATCAAATATGGCTTTTATTAACTATGTATTTGATTAAATCATCAATTTATGGAATGAAAGAATTTGGCGTTTATTGTTTACCTTTTATTAATTACAACGTTATAAAACGCAGATTGAAAATGGTACTTCTTGTTTCGATTAAAATCACCACAATGTAATATAAAAACAGATGAATATTGAGAATGATGGACGACCACTTATAACGAGAAAAATAAATTTCAAAATTTAAGTGATAACTTATTTTGCCAAATAATATAATAAATCTTTCTATTTTTTGTTATATCGAACTATTAGAAGAGATAGAAAAAGCTGCTCTTTTAATCCTCTAGAGACTCAGCAGCCAAATTTTCTGCGCCCTCAATTAAAAAATGTAAATTAGAGAAAGTTATCCGGATTCTTGGCACGATTAGTTGCTACGTACATTCGATTCAAGTTTTTTTAATTATCTATGGAATAATTAAAGTAAATTTCTACGTGTGTACGTGTAATTTGAAATGGCGCAAGATTAGAAATAATTGCGATAATCAAATGTTGAATCGCATTAATTCCACCAAACTATCAACTATTAAAAGGACCTGAAGCAATACGAAACGTTCGAAACTTTCCATTTCTCACGTTGACTATCACGGGTATCGTCGGTGATTCACCTCATTAAATTTTTCATAATGATAAGATAAATTTTATGGACTATCAAATTTTCAACAATGTGAATAACTTGGATAACATTGACGTAATAAAGTGTGTAAATATTAGGTCGTCCGATAAGTTTCTTTCGTTTTAGAAAGAAATATTTGTTGTTTTATATTATTTTATCGAATTACGTATGATCCATTTTGTTTTATCAAGATAAAGATCACAAAATTCGACAGATTAGGCTTCATGTTTGCATAAAGATGCATTGTTGTAAAACACGTGTCTGTAACAGAAAGACACTTTTCGGACAACCTAATACTATCATACAATACTTAATGCAATAAGATATTCCTCCTGCAGTAATATGATAACATACAAATATACAAAATAATGTAATTTTTTCAAAATTAATTGTTTTATGTCGCAGTACGTTTCAGTCTGTCGCAGTTGCCACAGCAAAGTGTATTAAATTCGCGAGGCAGTCAGCGTATTAGCCACTTGGTCTACGTAAACGTATCCTCTGACTCGACTTCCATTGTACCAAGATCTATAAGGAACAGATCTACCATATAGAGAGTATTATCCAGGATGCGTCACCTTCCATTTTTCTTCCTTTCCTCCTTTCCATTACGCTGTCAGAGGAGAGAATGGCTTCTAAGACCTCGTTTACATCAGACTACTTTTAGTTGAGCGATTGAGTTGGCCGACCTTAAGTCGTTCAAATTCATCCGTGTAAACACGGTGTCAACCAAGTTGAAGTAACTCCTTCGAGAAACAGTCGATTCTTCTATCTTTGGTTGAACGACCCGGCCATTTCAACTACAGTTGCCTAATGTTTACGGATTTAATGGACGCTATACGAAGCTACTGCAATAAAATCTACGCGAAAAAAATCTTCGATTACCAATCGCACGTTCTACTGGCGATCGAATGACCTGGTCAGTCCAGCTGGACTTGCCTGATGAAAACAGGGTTCGGCGAATCATCGTAAGAAAAATCTGCGCGACAATAGCTTCAAGCACTGCAGTCAATCGTAGCTGACAATGGGACACTTTAGTTCGCAGACAGAACGCAATGAAGATACGAATGTCGTGCCGACCATTGAAGCGTTAGGCCGAGGGAAAGAAGCGAGAAAATTTAAAGCAGAGAATAGAGTGAACGTCAGCGAACGTCAGAGACGAGGCACGGTCATTGTCTGTTATTCGTCTTCGGAGACAAACAAGCGAAACAGGTATTGCAAGCAACGAAGATGAATTGCCGCGGTTGGGAGCCGCATCTGGTTCACCTAGCTAGGCCACCTCCCGTAGGAGTTTCTGGGCTCATATCGCGATCGTTACGTGGGATACGTGTATAGGCACATACATATCAACCTCCACTCCGTTTTATGTCACCTGGTTCAAGCACTGCAACAACGAAGATAAATGGTCCCGTTCTGATTAAGACCTCGATACTCAACCTGGTCCCTTGTCCTTCGCTTCTCTATCGTATTGTCCTGTTCCGTCTCGTTTTGTACGTCTTTCGGTGCAAGACTCGATGCAATCAATGTAATCCTGATCGTTCGATAGGAGGAAGTAGCCTACGAGCAGCGACCAGAGATTTGTTTTTCTGTTGTAGAACTTATGAATTTTAATGAGGCCGGACTGGTTTTCAGCGGAAAAGCGCGCTGAGCGAGACATTCGCTGTTTACTTTTTCTCGGTTGACCAAATTTCTTTACTCCGGAAGGAATAAAAGCAGCGTATATGGTAAATGGCTATGGCGACTAACGATATTTATGGTAATCGGTGGTAACCTCGAAGGAAATTTTACGATAATCGCCCAATAATTACTCTTTTTACATAAATTTTATCGTTTGTGGATAGAAATTATAAGTAATGCTGTGTATTTAAATTTTTCACCAGAGCGATAAAAATAAAATGGGGCAACTGAAATACCGTTATCCCGTATTAATTAATGATAAATTATTTTATTTACATTTACAATTAATTTACGTAGCGAATTCATTTATAAATTGTCGAGATGGTTTTCTATATTTACAAACTTTTATTATTCAGTTTCACTTCTTGAAAGTTTCGTTTATAAACTTCTTGTCATTTGGAAAAACTAAATGAATTTTTTTTTTTAATATCGTAAAAGATGTAAAACAACAAATATAAGATAAAGACATAAAACAAGTAAAAGTATTTGTGGCTATAAATATTTTAAATTTTACTTATGTATCGATTAAATACCAAAAACCTGTGGTAAAAAAAAAAAAAAAATTAATGGAAAGACCACTGCAGAACTTTTAATGCTCTGATGTTATCATTGAAATCAATAACAGCACAGAAACAATCTCCTGCATGGGAATTCTATTCTAATAAACACTCACAAAAGTGAGTGACAAATAATAAATAATGAAAGTCTGTCATTTTTGTTGATAACGTTATTAGCTAACGGTCTTGAAGAAAGTGACTTATCCTGCGCACGCACTATATATATTTGTATTTAAATAATACCATTTGCATGTAATATGCATATAACTGTAAAGCGTGTCTTCGGAAATTACGGAAAACTATTACGTTGCTAAAATGCATGCACATTTTAATGTTATAGCTTTCATAAAACACAATTAAATTGCATATATAAAATAATATATTACGCAAATGACTATATGCATCTTATTGAAATTCTAGGTTCGTATGTGGTATAAGTATAGAAATCTTCAGGAGAATCGTAGTCTTCTGTGTATTTCGAAGACGCGAATAACGCATTGCGGTATAGCAAACTTGGAGAGATCGTCACGAGGAAGATAAAAAAATGAAAGGAAGGTATGCAGTCCTGAGTTATCTTCTTAAATATAAATATTTGCGTAGCTAGATGAACATTAATAACTGATTTTCGCGAGATTGCCGGCGTATCGCTTCGCGCATTTACTCGCCTTTCAAGCGAAGCTTGGGTCTCGTCTTATCAGAAGTACAGATTTAAAGGCAATCTTGTCGCGATAAACGTTCTACGCTGATAAACGGAATAGAGTGAAATTCTGCTAGGTTCTGGCGAGATGGCTCGCGTCGTACGTAGTAAGCATTTGTTCAACGTGAAATTGACCATTAAACTTAATGCATGCTCAGAATAAACTTAATGTTGCCCCCGTAAACGTGAATTTATTACAGAAGCTAATCTTGGCCAATAACTTGACAATTTTTAAAGCACATAATATACTTGTAAATACGTATGCAGTTAGGAGGAGAAGTATGTAAGCGAACAGGTAGTGGAAATGGGTATTAATGAAGTTTGATCGAACCAGCACTCAACCAGTGTCATAAACTGAACTTTTATTTATTAGAAAGCCTTATGTCTCATAGTACATCGATTATTTAGTAAATAATTGAAATTACAGCACAAGTGCGATTATGCGAACCTGTCGAGAGACAAGCTGGTTCATATAACCAGGTCGTTCATATAATAGGAGTCCACTTATTTCTCCCCACCGCCTATGATTGTTCGTTCACATAACAGAAGCTCATATTCATATAAGAGGATTCCACGAAACAGTCGCTGTTAAATGCATAATAACGTTACAGACTGCCAAGCATAAGAGCGTGTCACATAACGCGTGCCCCTGTTATTTACACGTTTATTGTTAGACGTTCACGTAAGTGGATTTAGTCGGCGACAGTTCGGGTAGGAGCTGAGCTCAAGTTCAGATAACCAGACACTGCTACAATTTCGTTCGTATCGGCGCAGTTCCTCTTTGATATTTGTACTTTTTCTCCAAACAGGCAACATTTAATAGAACTTCGTTGCCGCGTATATTGCTACTTATTTTTGTCTCCAGCTGTAGATAGCAATTTTAAAGCCGCCTCATACACGGTGGCAATTTTCTAATCGCATTATGCGAGGTCCTATTGAATTTACGTACAGGAAGTATCACAACGCGTGCAGCCCACTCCAGGAGCGGATAGGAGGCACGAAAACAACGAAACAGGCTCATAGCTATTCGTTATAGCGATTTCTCTTCTTCAATAGACCAACAGATTACCTTCGCGATTTGCTCATATTTAAATGGACAGGTGAATTTAAATCCACTAGACCTGTACTTCTGGGGCACTCGAAAACGATTATGTATTCGACACCAACTGCCAGCGTTGAAGTACTTCGTGTATACATACGACAAGGTTGCCAACAGATTCAGCTAGCACATAGAATTTTTGAGAGATTGCGAGATACTCTGATAGGAGGACTGCAAGCTCGCATACAGACCGTGGCTAACAGCTTCAAGGTAAGCAGTTGCGGATAATCGAAGCGCAAAAATGGCTGTAAATTCGAAACGAGATCGGATAGAACACACGTTTATGCGAACTTCTTTCACTCCTTTTGTGCCTCCAGTCCACTCCTCAATTGGGTCCCACATACTACGATACACCTTGCACGTGAACAAAACTTCCATTTACATGAAATTTTCCGAAGAATTAAACGTCACTTAAAGAACAGCAGCGTAAATGTTGTCTGGTCTCTAGCCGAGCGACGTATGCCCCCAAGATCCTCAAAAGGTATGCGTAAGAGGCAATTTATAACCAGAAAATGGAGCGACTTAGTGACAAGGAAAAGATTGCTGCTCCGTAATAGCTTTCGTCGATGGCACATGCTCGACGCTGGTTTCTGCGATGAGTTATCAAGCGGATCCAAATATTGTAGATTTTTCAGAAGAATACGGTTTGGCTGGAATGCGATAGCGATCGTGAGAATCGAGACGATACTTTCTCAGTCACACTGTGTCGCAATTAACAGCGATCGACATCATCGCAGACTCTCACGAAAGCTAGAGCAAACATCTGCGAGTCGATTCTTCAACAAGCAGACAAAAGACAAGGCGACTGCGTGCGACACTCCTTACGAGCCTTTTCTAAGAGTTGAGACTTTTCTCAGACATCTCACACGCACAGATCGCGATACGCGAAGATTGCCAAAGCACAGAGAGCTAGAACATGCGATATAGCACTGCTCACCTACGTAACAGGCTAGCTGGAAATATCCAATCGATCATTTGTTTCTTAATTAAGAAACTGAGAGAGAAACCGACAGACTGACACAAGAGAAAACCAAATAGGCTGAGCAATATCGTGTCTTTCGTGTAGATAGAACAAGTCGTTGCTGTGTTTCATTCGAAAGGGATCGTCTGATGAAGTACCTGACAAAGCACCTGACGAACTCAAAATGAGCAAAATCGGTCTTACGGTACTGGTTGTAGTAAAATTTATAGGAACCCTACAAGACAGTAATGTCACATAATCGGAAAGTTGGCTTGCGACGCGATTGAATTATCCTGTCGCTGAAAAATACACATGTTCCATCGAAACACTCCTGGAGGAATGATATTACAGACGTTAACATTTTAGTTCAACATCGGTGCAAAAATCAGAGTAATTTCAATGTTTCTACTTCTCAGACTCTGTGTTCAATCTTTCAATCTGATTATAGTAGCTGCAGCAGGCATACTTTGTTGCCGCATGAACGCACGAACCGCGCTCAGAGCCAGCAGCTTTGCATTTTGAAAACGTGCAAATCCCCGTTTCGCTCGCGAGAAGTCGAAACAATCTCTGTTCGAACTAATTGCAACACGCTTTGTTCGGACAATCGAGTTTCACGAATAATTGAACGACTCGGTTTCCACGCGAGAGAAGACCATTTATTTCGAGATATTTTATAAATATTAATTCTGGACACGGACGAAAACTTCTGTGCTTAGACGCAAGTAAAAATGTAACGATCTCCTTCGGTTTTCATCCCTGTTCTAATCCTTTACGAGCAACCGTGCACGAATTTTCCACTAATCGACATTTCCATAATCCATCATCCAGTTAATCAGTGTTCTGATAAATAATTGAGCTTCTACTGTATCAACAAGATTAGTTATACATAGTTTGTTACACGTAATCAATTACTTCTTGTTTGACAGCTAATATGTAGTACTTACTTGATTAGAGGTGGATACGCTACATATTATCATTATTTGGGAGAAGATTGCGGGCGAAGGAGCATCCGAATCAAACGTAATTCCGATTGTCTATGGTAATTAATAGGGTAATGATCAAGCTCTAATTATTTCTTCCGCTCTGTTAACTCCTTTGCTACTCGATTAAGCCAAGTATTGCAATTGACTGTACAATGAGGTACCGTTACATCTTGCTAATTAATAATACGAAGCGTAGAACACACGAGTACGAAAGTATCGTTAGAAAAGTTAGAAAAAAGGCCAGTTAATTAAACGAAATAGGTGTATCTGCGGCGTTAACTTCGAGCAAATCATTTCCATTATGCCGTAATGTAGTTTTGATTAATGTTAAATAGGTATTAAATTGGACATTTACATGAATTAAAAGTTAGTTTCTACGTACGAGCAATATTTCCTACTAAATAAATGGGACTAAATTGATTTTATTTGCAAATTTCAATTCATTTGATTTTCAATAGCGGTTATTCTTCTTCCACTATAATCAAACAGTGCTTTCAACTGCGACTTTCAAGTCAACAATACGTTCTCTACACAATGACCATAGTGTCGATGCATGTAAGAATGTCACGATTACATCACAATACATTCCATTGCCATGTAACATAGAGTTCATCGCATGTCTGTAAACCTTAGCAAGCAGTAATTTGCACTGCGCTTACGTTTCATTTATGCTTCATCATTGCCCTTTATTATTACGTACCATTCTTTTCAATCGAGAGAAGAAAAATCGACGCTTGCATAATACTGCATCGGTGTGTCCTACTCGATAAGTATTGTGATATAAGTGAAGGTGAGGTACGTACATCAAGTCTGTCTTGCGTAAATCTATTCTTAAGAACTTCCAGTATGCTGTGCATATATATAGACAGTGGAGTTAATCCGTCAAAGACTCTGCAATATCTGATTGAATTCCGTAACATTAGTATCGTCCACTTCTGCATATATCGATGCTGGAAATCTCATCGATTCACTGCGTAACAAAATTCCTTCTCGTAATACTAATTTTTCAAAAATGAAAATCATTAAGAGAACGACTTTCTGTTTGCGATATCGAATCTCTAGCTGTCGTGTTTGATATTGGAAGAAAGCAGGATTAGCAACACACAATTCTTCTTACTTGGCCTTCTCTCTTCTTCGCGAGTCTCCTTGGCTTTAATACGCAACGATTGGATTTAACGTGCTATTTTGTTTTCCAAAAAATGATATTTCCAGTGAAATATTTATTTTCCTCCGAAGTTTTGTTCCCGTTCACGTGGCTGTCTTTATTCAGCTCGTTCGATGGTGTGTTACTAAATGGCCTTTCAATTCGGAGCGTACCTAAAGGTCGTACGTAATTACAAGACTGTGGATTTTTATGCGTTTATGCAAATTCTGAAAATGCAAAAATGCGCAGAATGTACGAAATACACAAAAATATACGAGCTACAGTAGAATAAGCGAAACGAAGTTTTAATAAGTGAAACGAATCTCTGTTTGACTGATATATTTTTCATCGTGTCTGTAAAAATATAAATTTGCAACAAAATTCGTACTCTACTAATTACGTATAACCAAATATTAATTACGTACTAGCTAACCGTAATTACACTATTACGTAAAAAAATTATACGCAATCATTTAGGATTATATTATCTTTTTAAAGTATTTTTTAAGGAAAAAACAGATATACGACAGATGAATTTGTTCGACACAATTAATTATATTTGTATAAGTGATGAAAAATACCGGGAAAGGATTGAACGAAAATTCAATTCTTCCAACTGCTGGAGTTAAAACGAATTAATTTTATTGGCGAATTTAATGAGAAACGAAATTTATTTACCATTCGTTTTTATTTTATATTAACGACTGATCTACTACCTGATTATGAAATAAATGATTAGTTAGGTCGCGTGAAATGTTTCATTGGACAAGTACATGTTCATAACTTCCAAACACGAAGATCTTGCAAAATTGTAAATGTAAATGAATTAATAAGACATAACGAACAGATATCCTATTTCTCTTATATAGTTATTTATGAATATGTATAAGTCGAAACGTAAAATAATTAAAGGAGCTGAGGAGAGCTCTGTATAAAAGTAGTCCACGAAACAAGATCCTAAATGCGATAAATTGGGTCAAACGTTTCAGTTCCAGTCCTTTAACATTAACTACCTTCGAGTTCATAATTATAATGGCTTCTAAAGAACGTTTCATAATACAAAAATATTGAAAATAATTCAATCATTTGACAAAGAAAATATATTCAGTCGCCATATATTTCTTTGCTTTTTTCCGCCCAGAAAACTCAATTTATCATTTCTAAGACAGCAACTGATAATCGTAACATTTGAATGACAGAGGAAGAACTATGAGAAAAGAAAAAAAAAAAAAAGAAAAAAGAGATCGTACAGCAAATATCAACATTACACGAAGATACGTATCGCTAGAAATAAAGAAGCGCACGCATTAAAATTCACTGTAACACAGATACGCATACTTGAAAGTGACAGTTCAGCTTTTCTGTATCATCTGCGTGCAACTGTGCACGCGTCTCACAGCCGTCATTTATTTTGCTGAACACCGTGCACTGACACGAGATAAGGAATGAAATCCAGAGGAACGAAGACGACGCCTGTGCACAGGATATGAACCGTCACGGTTGTCGTCGTTCTATTCTCACACGGTGTCCATTTCACCGGTAATCGCGTGCGCAGGGCATTTCCAGGCGAGCATTTTTTCCTTCGCCGTTGAAAAAAAGCCAACCTCGATCGACATCGACTGTCACAGCGGGAAGAAAGATATCGACGATCAATGGATATCAGGCGTTCATATTTGATAAGCGTTAAATCCGGATGACAGAGGACATTGACGGACTTTCTTCGAATACAATATCTTTTTCGTGCATCTAATTAAAAAAGAGAGAGAGAAAAAGAAGAAAGGAATAAAAGTCTTCTGGCGCGTGTAGTATAGTACGTTAAATGGATCTTTTTTATTCTGTCTTACGTTGTCAAATTGTGCATACGAGAGTGTATTTATTGGTCGTGCTTAAGAGAAGGTTTAAATGATAGGAAATACCAAATATCAGCATAATATTACAGAAAAGAAGTCCACCTGACAGGAACAATTAATAGATGTATAATACATAGCAGCTACAGAGAGTATTTCTACACAATTCTATTCATTATAGCAGTTATATATTAATTGATTAAATTGAAACATATTAAATTTCATATCAATTTAGTAGTATGTTCATATGACTGCAAAAATGCAATAAAAACGAAAACTGGAATGGAATCTGATAAAAAGAACGCTTCAAACGCACTTATATACTTCAGAACAGGTAACTATTACACGTTAATACGGTACAAAGTGTGTATTACAAAGTTACAAAGGTACAAAATCATATGTAGAAGCACGATATCAAATATATCGATGTTAAACTTCCTTTTGATCATCACCGTAGTTCACTGGCCGATGAAAGTATTTGTATCGTTTGATTTTAAATATTGTTTAAAGATCATATCGTAAGGTGAAACATGAGTATCTCAAAATTGTGTGTATATGTTAAATATTAGCTAGTCACGATATATTAAAAAAATATTATTAAGAGTATTATTAATAATTATGCAAATGTACGTATAGTAAAATGTAATACGTACAGCTTGTTGGTTTCTCTAATTTCCTAAAATACCTATTAGAAATGTTTCATTATTGAAACAGCTGACAAGACTAATAAATACCTTGTTCTCTATCCAATAAGTTATATTGAAATTAATTCCAAACATACGTGCGATATGGTATGTTAGATCTTTAAAACGGCAAGAGATGTACGAGAATTTTATTAAGCGAAATTAAATGGCTGCATCGTGTATTATACATAGCAATTTATATGCATCTACTCTACAAGATATTTCAGACATTTCCAGACTACAGTCACCTTATTTTAATCGAAGCATTTAATCGAAGCTGGTGATTGGCGTAAAAAAATTCTTTTCATATTTAAAAAAAAATGTAGTGCATATGACGTAAATAGTTTTCAATTCAATTTTAAAAGATAGAGACGAATCTCTACGTGCAAAGAAGACACGTGCATCATTCGAAACTATTCTAACTATTTTGTCTAATGAGATTTTCGCCTACGTTATACCATTTTCAAGTTACAGTCCAATTACGAGAATTACTCTATAGAACCAATGCATTTTACATTGCACGCTGAATTCCTATAGGCATTTTGAAGTTATGGCACAATTACAGGGGCTATTCCATAGAATCAATGCATTTTACATTTCATGCTGAGTTCTATTGATAGCCCAATCAATAGAGATATTGGGATGGATTTGATCTGACCTAACGGTTTCTTTCGCTGAACAAATCGCTGCCAACTATCATAGGGAATGGATATTTGGGGCTGCGCTTCTTGAAAAGTTTCTGCTGAATTCGTGGACATTCGACGTAGCAAAAATGACAACTTTAAAAACGCACTTTTGTAAAAAAAGTTACTTGTATTTCTTGTTCATTGACTCCCATCCCAACAGCTCTGTTAATAATATTCATTGAGCCAGTTGTAACTTTATTTTATGAACTTTATCTTGCAATTCAACCATATTCTTCTATACGTCTCGTCAGAATCGCAATATTGCTCGACGAAATTAAACTGATCACTAGACTGCAGATTTTCACAATTCGTATCTTTGATAATGTAATTAAAAACGTAGGACCTGAATAGGAAATTGTTTTATTCGCTGTACTACCAAGCGTAACAGAAAACACTGTACTCTGGACATTTTATGCACTTTTTGCACCTTCCGTGAACTCCACAGTCTATTAATTACAATTCTCCAAGTGAACGACACGAGGAGAACGATTTACAAAGAAACATAACGCGCAAAGGTTACAACGACGTGGACTGATATAATCAAACGTTTCCAAACAAGCGAACAGCCGATGCAATATTTAACTTGCAAGTACTTAGGAACTTCCACGGAATGGTGCATCCGCCATGAAACGCTGCAGTAGTAAAAAGAAATCGGCATCATTTCACGTGACTGGGAACGTTAATGCGACTTCAAGAACCCGTTTCTAAGAGCAACGATACGCTATCGATGTCTCACCGGTAGCAGCGCGCTGATATTTGTTTCAATTCGACGCCAGAGCTGCAGTCTTCGTGCCTTCGATCAAAGAACCGCTGAGCATGCAAAAGAAGAGCGAAGTAAGAAGGTAATCTAGCAGAGAGATTGGTGAATATGTAAATGAGCAAGAAGGGAAATGAGAGCTCGAAGATGGAAAATGACGAAGATAAAAATATTGGCTTGCTCTGTCACGGAATACCTTATTAGCAGCTAGGATCGGCGAAATTCCTGAAAAAGCTCACTAACGAATATGTGCAAAGAGATATATAGCAATCCAGTCTGCTCTCCCAAACCACCATGCAGCGGAAGAGGTCGAGTAAAGCTGTTCAGACTGCTAATTGGACACACAAGACCGACGCATAAATTTCTGTTACAAAGAGAAGCTCCTCCGTGGTGCGATCCTTGCGACCTATCACTTACGGTATAACGCGTAAGTCTGAAACGCACGACATTAGATGAACCACGCAACAGACTGAAAATCCCCAAGGAACTCAAGGAAGTGTTCAGTTGGGAACAAAGAAAACCTACTGAAATGTATCAAATCAACAGACATGTGAGACGAGATCTAGCTATAAGCAGAATGTTAAAGAATGAAAGAGGAAGAAGAAGGAACGAATAGCGATGGGCTTAAGTACGTTGCGAGTAGATACGAATTAGACTAGATTCGAAGCTTCTATTAAGCGTTCAAAAAGAAAATAGGCACTTTTCAGTAGATTCGAAGTTGAGCGCGACAGAGTGAAACCCTCTGTGAGTACTTTGAGAAGCGAAAAATTCGATCGATTCAAAGGTCTGGCGAGCACGGAAAATTCTGCATTCTCAGGAAACCTTTTCGCTTGGTTATCGTCGAAATCCGCTGTCGTACGTCGATCGTCATCCCGTACAAGGAACGAGGTATTATAATACATAGTAAACAGCGTTGGAATCGTTTGAAGTGAGCCTTGAGCAGCGGATTTGTGCGTACACACTCAACTTGATCCCATTGCTAGAAATAAAACAATAAAGTAACGTGCCAATATAAATGAGGGTCACGATGCGATAAATATCCACGAACTGCTCGCAAGTGCTCTCTCTCTACCACGTTATTACGCATTTTATTTCGATAGAATCGTCAGCGGATGCGATGAATTTTCCAATAAAAATGATACAACAGATCTGTCGACGATTTCATATTTAACAATTTCCGCCGTGCTAGTCGATCAAATATGGGTTTTCGAGTCGATATACGCGATAATGAAGTGTTACGAGAGCGATAAAGAGAAGTAAAAACACACGAGATCATGTTAATACGGATTCAGAGGGAAAAAGATATCGAAGAGAAAGAGAGAGAGAGAGAGAGAGAGCGCGATGCAAGCAGTAATGAAGATGAGCTGTAATTACGATAAAACATTGGGAATTTTGTTCATTTCTGTCTCTATTAATGTGAAACAACAGGTTTCAAGAGTTTATTTTGAAATACAGACAAAATGCATTTGCCTTCTTTAGCAGAAATTATACATTTTTCTTCTATCTCGTTGTATCATGCGACAAAACGGCTGAACAATAAAAAGGTCCGACCCGATAATTAAAAGTTGGCCGTGGTAACGTAATTAACAACGTGTTGTATATAAAGCGTCCACGCAATGTATTGTACGAAGGCTATTGATAATTTTATTGACGCTACTAGCTTTCAGATGCACATAAAACTTCGAATGTCGACTGAGACACGAATGAACTGATCAAACAATACAGAACGTATTTTTCTCTGCAAAAGCCGGCTAGAAACGATTGAAATATGAATGAAACGAAAAACTCTGTCAGTAGAACGTATCACGAGTTTTATGAGAGGAACGCCAACTCGGGAAAAAATAAATAAAGCAATATTATGAATTAACGTTGAAACAGACATTTAGCTGGTTATTAAAATATATTAAATCCATTGAATTATCATTTGGTTCGTGTTACAGAACAGATAAACTGCAGACGATACCTACAGATGCCTATGACAATTGGAGGATTAAAGCGTATTTAAATAGAATTATTGATTTCGTTATAATTTTCCGAAGAAAATGAAACGTAAACCAAACGAGTGAATCTACTTCTGCTTTGCCTCTTCTTCTCGTAACACTCGCGCGTATAACCTCAGATCGTAACTTTTCTATATTCTGCATCCAATTCGTTCAACATATCTTCGATAAACTGGGAGTTTTCAGGCCGATATCATAATTGAAGTAAGACACAAGTTTTGAGAATGTACAGCCAACATTACAAGAAAATCTGACAACGTCTACAGAATTGGTGCAACACTTTCCGTATACGTACCATTTATAAGGCTCGGAAAAGTATTCGACCGTACGCTGAGAAGCGTTATTTTCGTATCATTTCATTTTAATATTAACAATTTAACATTAATTCAGTTTCATTAGTTTTTAATTTAATTAATATTCGATAAGCTCCCATATTTATTTATTATTTATTATACAGCAGTACCACTCAACATTTGTGTATTATTAGACTAATTTGAGGAAATGAAAATATTGAAAAGTAAAATATTGAAACAGCGGAGAACTGTACGACGGTCGACTGACGAAATTTCGAAAATGCCGCGCATCACGAAGGATTAAGGAATTAAACTAACATTAAGATATACCACAGAGGGGAACAATATGCACACAGCGCCGTTATAACTGCGCTGGGAAGAAGTAGCGACTACTAGACCACATATCAGATTTGACGATAAGTTGAAAAGAGGAGAGTGCAATATCGCAAAGCCAGCTTCGGGCCCGGTGAAAGGAAGCAAAATTCCAAGAGGTAGCGCGAGGCGCAGAATCTTATCGTCCATAATGCATCGAACGTCTTCGAGTACCAACGATCTAACTCGCTTTCAGAAATACTCGCTTAACGTCGCGTTTTAACATTTGAAATTTTCATTAAAAATTAATTTCCCACTACAACATCGACGTTGTTGCATCTGGCTTGCTTCAGCGCGAAGAAGATAATTCAATACGAACAGTAATTTGATTAATGTGGATCTTTGTAAACGTTAATTTATAGAACTGAAGTGAATCTTCTCGCGAAGAAAACTGATAATTAACGTTGATCATCTAAATGAATGATGATACGTATTAGGTAATACCCATAACTAGCCTGGGAACAGTCTGCACTCGAGCTGCAGAATGCAGGATTTTCTATAGATATGCGAGACGATTATTGGTATATTGCATTCAGATCGTTCATTCGCTGCGTGCAAATTGCTGGACGCTTTATTCGTGAGGCAATAAATCACTTTTTTTCACGGTGACAATATTTGCAATAAAATAAAGGCAAGATACACAACGAACTGCTGATGAATTTACACGAGACATCTAAACGTAAAATAACATCTTCTTCTGTGCAACTTCGTTCCCAAATAGAACCGCTGATAAAGATTCTTCGAATACGCGTCCATTTTACATACGATTTCATTTACGTCTTCGCCTAACGGATGCCATTATAGCGTGTACTTACACGTGTAATATATGCGTTTGTTATATGTTAGATAGTAAAGGTATTTTTCTGTTCGAATATACAAATATTCCTCTAAAATAATGTCAAATTTAACAGCGATAACTTTTGCACTTAAGAAGTCACGTCGAGTATTCTGTATAATGCACAGAAGTTACAAGCAGAAAATAACTGAAAATTATGTTTGCATTTAAAAACAGGGAATAATACTATGGAAAATGTTCAGAAAACTCTACCAGTACAACTATGTGGGAAAAATTGGAATAATTTTTAGCAATTTCTATATTAGAGGAGAAGAGACTTGACCAAAAAGCAGTTGTTCTTCGTTGTTCACCTGGATTACGTAATGCAACAGCTCCAAACAACGGAGATTCGGCAATCGTTTGCATTCGGCATTCGCATTTAACAAAGGCAAACGAAAGATGGGGATAAAATAGTAGGAAAAGCATGCGTTTTGACTATAAATTTATCTTTCCGAAATTCCAAATATATTTCCATTTTTCTACTATAACATCGCAATTTATTAACCAACGCATTATACAAAAATTAATATTTCTCGACGAATTTGAATTCCATTAAAAGACACGGCTGTTTAGACAGCCATATCACAAACTCCAACAATAGCACGTATGGAGAATATAATTCAAAATATAATTTAGTGCTCGGATCGTAAAGCGTCACTATTCAAATGATAATCAATGGTAATCAACTTGCGTCAATGAGATCGTTAAAGGCATAACCTAATTACATGTAATAATCGTCGTTCGAGTTACTTGTTAGCTCGATGGATATGAGAAAAATAAATAAAATTCCAAGTTACTTCGATCGAACCTTCCTGATTAATCACCGCAGACGAGTTAATCTCGTGCCATGACAGCTGAACAATTCGTCGCTGGAACTTACAACTCCGTTACGCTCGCGTGTGGATGCTATCTAATTTTCAAAAACAACACGCAGTCGTCATTTGTGCGGAGTACGAATTCAGCCCACCGCTTTCCTTGCACTTGCGAAATTCCATTCGCAAACTATGCTGGAAAATTTAATTTCACGCTTGCGATTAACTTTTCGTCAGACACGGCTATCGCGCTTTACAGATGCAGCCACTTCGCGCTAATAATCGAGTACTAGAATTACGCGCGACTAATAAACAACACCTGTGCATTGCGATTGTTATAATTCCTTTCTTATCTAGAATATCTTAGGAACCCTGACGTGCGCTCCATTGTGGTGTTTCACGATTTCGTAAGAAAATATGCGAAAAGTGCGAGTGATATAAAACGTAGAGTAGCGGAGAAAAGAAGCTTAACGTTGCTGAGAAGTTTATTTGTGTATATGTACATATTACTGGCAATCTTTGTATCAGATATGTTTCACCATGTTGTTGAATGTCGCCTATTCTGTGATTATATTTGTTGAAAATCCTGTCAAACATGCTCTTGTCAAATACAATCTCGTTTTGTAAAATTATGGTATTTTTTGTACATCTAAACTTTCTTTAAACTATAATATAATTATATATATAATAATAACTATAGAAAGCCAGCCAGAAACTCTTCATTTTTATATATTGCGGTATATATTTTTATGCGAAGATTGCAGGAAAAATTTCTAGGTTTTATCGTCATTTTATGACCAGCAATATTTTGATTAACAATATATATAAAATAATTTATAAGGATAATTGAAAGACGATTTTAGTAACGCGAGACTAATTCACGACTGTAAAAACTGCCTGTAAAAAATGGAAATGTGACTTGTCCTTTCGTCTTGCATTCTTCGTATGTTTTGTTTTCTATTTGAGAAACCTCGATGAAGGTTTATGTATGTTAATGCGATAAGACACGAAGTATGCCGAGTTTACAATCGTTTGAGAAACAATTCATTCCGTTCTTTTACATAAAGGATAATATATTTTATTTACACTGAAGAATCTAGTCTCGTAACAATAAAATCGACGTATACAATAGAATATTGTATAATAGAAAAATCGTACTGACCGCACGATGAAATAAAAAAATAAAATAAAATAATAATAGCCAACAACTCTAAGTGTAACCGTTTGATTTCGCGTACGTCTATTCAGCTTCTGTTCTATTGTGCGTCATGCTTGCATAAAAATTGGAAATTTCAGGATGGTTTCATAGTTATGGAACGCAGTGTACCACCGCGAGAAGAGAATATTTCAGCGAAAAACTGTGAGCTTCTATGAAGCGCGCAACAACAATACGTCCGATCGACAAGCACTTTGCAAATATTATATCGCAAACAGAGAAAAAGGAAAACCCTCAAAGGTTGCACATTCTACGTTATTCCTCTACAGTCGAGCCAAAAAAGAAGTTACAGTTTACTACGCAGACAATAACGTTGGTTGCCGTGTTTTTCCTCTTTTCAGTCCACCGCGCGAGAAGTGTTTGCGTATCAACAATAAGATAAAGGTCACAGAGGGGGCAGAAAAATTGATATAGCGAAAAATACTTTGGCGAGATCGTTACAGCATGGGAAAAGCGAAGGCAACGCAGGCAAATAGGTTCCCGAGAGTATTTCGTCATTCTATTAACCCGAGAAAGGTTGGAAGGCGTGGAAATGCTTGAATTTCCTATCGAAGCCCGGCAAAGGCCAAGCGAAAAGTCAGGCTTGCCTGCCGGATGCCGCGTACAGCGCGCACGTAAAATCAACCACGTTAGTTATTTCAGAGTTAGATTGCCAGTTAGGCACACATACATCAAGCATTTTCGCTGCGAGGCCAGGCCGCGGCCAGCGTTACAAATGGAAATCATTTAGCCGATCGTGTATCTGTGCGTCAAATTTTCACTGCGAATCGAGTGGCCGATTGGCATTCATGGAATTCGGCCAATTCGTAGATGCCGACGAATCGATTCCACGGGCAAATTACTCTCGGTTTTTCGAACGCGGAATTTACTGCGGAATGCGATTATTCAATGGCCCCTTTGTGCTGCCTGGCAAGACGTTTAACTCTTTGCGATGGAATATCGCGAAAGCGGCGACCTTCGAAATTTGCATTAATAAGTACGATAGAACTTCGTGTATACGAACCAGCTTTCGTTCGTCGTCGGTTTACGCGAACTCGCTAGCGAGCCTCTATCGTTCGAACTACGTTCGAGCGTATTTTTAGTTACACGTAGGCAGCAGGTTCCTTCCAGGCACAAGCTTTTCTTCGCAATTTTTGCTTCGTTACCGTGTCTAGTGACCTTACTTTCGGTAGATAACTCCACGGTAGCTCCGAGTTGATTGGCGAATTGGCGCAGACCAAACCGTACTTTTAGTTACACGAACGCGTATGTATTCTAAAGTCGTACACGTCCGTGAGTTTTGTCCAAGTTCGCATATCACTGAAGATAATTTGTGCGGAAACCGTTGTCCGACTTTATTCGTCTGTTACATCGAAGCTCATCGAACTGATCGGTTAGCCGAAATATTTTGTCGCCGGATGGATTTGGATGAACGAAGTTCCACCGTAGCTGATACAACGTATGCATTGGAATGTCACCGGATTAAGTACAGTGTAGCTGCGATTATGTGAACCTGCCGGGAGATAAGTCGGTTCACGTAACCAGGTCGTTCATATAATAGGAGTCCACTTATGACTGCTCGTTCGTATAATAGAAGCTCATATTCATACAAGAGATTATTTATTATAAACGTTTGCTCTGAAATATATAATAATGTTACAGACTGGCAAGCATAAGAGCGTGTCGCTACTGTTTGCATCTTGCAAGGAGGCGGCAAGAACTGCGAAATCTCGAGTGAGTTGGTTGTACGTGCATTGGATGCTTTAGACCGATGGTAAAACAGCGACAAAAAGATTGGAGCGCGTGGCTCTTTGTATCGGAGAAATTAATAGAGAAATTGTGTTCTCGATACCGCAATTTCTTATGTTTCAAGTGTTTCTATTACAATTTCTGCGCGCGAAATTGTACAAATATAGCAGTGCTATAACGAATAAAAACAATCAAACAGTTATCAAAGTAAATCGTAAAAATGTGATATTAAGAAAAAACATAATATCAGTGTTAAAAGTATCCGTAAAGTGAGATATAAAAAAATTTCATTTTTTTTTATTAATTCCTCGGAAACAAAGAGTCATACACTTGAATCCTTTTGAATCTGTTCGACCATCGAATGCATAGATTTCCTTCGCATAAATGCATTTCTTCTACACGGAATTCCACTAATGTAAACAAGCGCAATTATGTAAAATTAAACTCGTGTACGTACTAGCATAGTGTGTACCAAGATATTACTTCATGAGTGGACAGGAGGCACAGAAGCAACGAGAAAAATTCATACGAACATCCTGTTTGATCTTCTTTCAAAATTAGAGCCATAAATCATTGCGTTTCCACGCGATACCTTACATCGTCTACGCGGAACGATACCTCGTTAGAAGTTTAGGTGCCTAAGGGAGTACTCTGCCAGTTTTTGATCGTTCTATTTTGTCCTGAGAGCCGGATGGCACGGTAAACTTGTTTCGACTAGTCGATAGCGTTGTCAGAAAAATACGTGGACCGTGTAGGGTTAACCTGTTCGCTACGAGTGTCGACTGCAGTTGACGATCGCCAAAAGCACACAGCCTGTTGTCACCTCTAATCGGCTGTTCGCATCCTCCTGTTGCGTGGTTCCGGCCACTTGGTTGCGAGAGGTCTGTCGACTCTTGTGCAATTTCTCGGCTTATATAATTATTAGATTTCACTCGTTGTCAGCTTGAATGTGAAATAATTATAATATTGCGGCACGGTGACGGGTCGAGCGACATTACGCGGCGGATGGAAGAGCGCCGTATCGAAGAGGTTAAGAGAGAAAACGAGGGGAAAAAATGATCGGGCGCGTCGGGTAAACAGGATTCGTGCACACGGCGCGCTTTACAGCTCGTTCGCTTCTACGCGCACGTTCAACCGGAATCCCGCGTAAACATTTTAAAGTTCACTTTCTAAAGTGCATGTACGATGCAGCGGGGGAACAATGCACAGGCGGTGAGAGCGTGTCTCGTCAAACGCGTAGGGTTTACGAACCAACGAGATAGTTTACTTCGGGCGATAGATAAAAATGCGCAAACATCTTCGCTGTACTTTAGCCGCAGACGCAATTCTGTCCACGCAACATTCTGACGCGGAAATATCGCGCGGATACATTGCGCGTTTCCTTTACCGCATTTACTCTCCTCCCCTTGTCTTTTTCTTCGTTTCTGTTTGTTTAAAATATTCCGCGCAATTTGCAAGATAAATACAGCGACTCGCAGGTTCGTTCGCATAATTCGATATTTTAGGAAAAGCGGATACGTGTTTCTGCTTTATGTGGCATGTAAACGCTGTTGTTACCACATCTGTTTACGCGATGCTCTCTTTTACGAAACTCGTGTATATTTTGAATACTCGCATTCGGTTCTGTTGAAACCTTCAGGCAAACAACTCGAACAAATTTATGAGCTTTCGTACTCAATGACTTCTTCCGCGTGTCTTCGCTGCGTTATTGGTTCTTTGTCCTTTGTCATAACCGAGCCCGCGACAGGTCAAACCGATTCGCTGCAACTTTTCTAAGTATATCGATGGTAAAATTGACAGTAACTATCTGGGTACCTGTTTAGTACTGAATTTCTTAGAGAAGCTAATTACGTACTTTCTATGTACTTTAATTACGAACTGTAAGTTCAATTATTGCGACAGAGTGATATAAATGAGCGCGAATTTCAAAGAAATTACAAAACTGTGACATTCGACACACTTTTCTTTATTTCTCAATTTCTCGAATTGATCAGTACGACTTCTGAGCAGCTCAATTTATGAGCAACTCAAATCACGTTTGCAACGATTACTATCTATATTTGGTGTTTCAAATCGGTGCGATTTTACTCCACGAACGTAACATAGAATAAGAATAATTCCGCCAAATGTTGAAAAGGAGAACGTCGAACTCCTTGGGACGGAATATTGCAAATAAAATGTTTACCTTAACACGATTGTTCCACTGGTTTAGCAGGAAAAATAAACAATTTTTTCGATAATGACATCCCACGTCGATCTAAACCGAAAGAGAAATTACTACGCAGGAAAGCTATCAAAGAAACATCAAACGGACAATTTTTCCAAAACTGTTCAGTCTGCGGAAAAGCTAACAGCGCTGTGCAAATTCGGAAAAATTTGAAACAATTTGACAAAGTTAACGCGTGAGCTGTGACGGTTCAATGCGTATTGGGGAATTTCGGTTTCAAAGAACGAGTCTATAAATGCCCAAAAAACACTACTTGTAAAAAGTCACATGGCTATGCGGTCGTTTGCCGAAAAATACAAAAAATTGTTATCGATCGATCTGACGAAAAGAAAACTAAATACAGTCGGACCCACTGTAAAATACTGAAAATACATTCCGCGTTATACGAATCCGCTTATACGAATTTCGTATAATTAAAAATATTGAAATATTTGTGTTGGTATTGGTTTCCTAACAAATACTTCGCTTTCCAAATCACTTTCTTTTTAATTACGTTTATTTTCCAGACAGAATACGTTACAAAACTTCTTTGCGATATTCGTAGCGTGTCGTCGTAAACGTGACAACTTGGACTGAATTCCTCAAATTGAAAACGAAATAATTTCAAATAGGCGCGCTCGAAAGTTAGAGAAAAACTATTATTTGCTCTTAAATTGATCGAACCTTAACTGCTAATATTTGTAGCTGTCAACGATGGTTGATTATAGCATTGATTTTGGTAATTATGTTTCAAATTCGGTTGGATTGTGAGAACCGCTACAAGCAAACTAAACACGTGGAAAAATCGCAACTATCGTTCTAATACCAAAAGCGGTTATGTGTAAAATATCAAGATCGAATTAAATCGAGTTACGTAATTATTCAGAACACTTAAAGTTTTCGTGCAAGTCGTTTGTTTTGCAGAATATTAAGCATTTCTTCATTTCCAAATTTAATGCGTACGAAATATCTTTCTGCAAGATTATGACAGAAGTCGTGCGTTTATATTTTCCAAATAAAATAGATCCATATGAACTGGTCTGCGAGTTACTGTACGTATGTTCGTAAATCAAACATTCTAACCATATGAATTTATGTATAAATGCGACTGAGAGTCGCAAAGCATTAACGAACCAAGATTTACGCTCGGTATATCCGGATGTACTGTTTTGTTACACTGAGAAGGTCGAGCAAAATAGATGTGCAGAATTTTGCCACACTAATATTTATAGCGTGGTGTAATTTTTCTAAATATTCGTTTACTGTTTTCAAGCGCTTCGTATGGTTTATATTCTTGCCTGATCTTATCTGCGTTGACTCGATACGTACCTACAAAAGCGACTTATAATATAGTCTGAAACAGAAACAACAAGAGAAAAATTGCAACCTTCTGAAGATACGCAAATAGAAATCACAACTGGCGATATCACCATACACACATCTAATCAAAATTTCACCATGATTACAAAATTCATTAGAAGATTGCGAGGATATTACCAGCGTATTCCACGAAATAGTTAATATATGTATGATAAAATACGAATAATTTGTATTTAGATCTATATTTCATCAAAGGCGTAACGAAATTCATCCTTGATCGCCGAAACGAACGATAACTGATTGACAGATAATTGGAAATAAACGAATATCGACAAAAATGTGGAAATTAATTATCGAAGGGGATGGTATACGAAAAAGAAACTTCGGTAATTGCTATACAAAATTATGAATAACGCAGTAGTGCTCGCTTAGGCCAGTCAAACAGTCATATAGAGAATAAATAAAAAAAAAAAGAACATTGTGGCTCCAAATATAAAGATCAAATAATAAAACGTATCGACGCAGTAAAAGATAAAATCGATGGCGATATTTAGTCGAAAGGCTGCTAATTCTGGGCTTACCTTTTGCAGTGGCAAATTCGAGAACACTGGCGGGATTATGCACACCTAGCTTGCTTTACTAATCGATACGCACGTACATACGCGTGTACTTAGATACTTATGATTAATAATACAGCCGTATATTTCTGTCTTAACGAGTCCTACATTTGATATCTAAATTTAGCAATCGCACGCTGGAATCACGAATACTCCAACGAAACACAATTACTCGAAACACGTTATAGCCGTACGATTGCCATACAGAGAAATTTATTTTCAACGGGGTACACGCGTGCCGCGTGATAAATCATCTCGCAACGCCGTTTTCAATATCTTTCAGACGGTTTTAGCAACGTTTTAAACGAAGAAAGGGCTACGTGGCTATAAAACCGAGGAAAAAAGCGACGTAGAGAAAATGTACAGTTGGAAAGTTGGAATGTCTACACCGGATAACAGGCGCTTATCAAATATCGCGTGTAAGCGTGACAGTATCACCACAGTACACCGCTTATTTATACTCTTAACGATTTATGCCTGGACCGTGGAAAATGATGCTCGCAAATCAGAAACTACCGGGCTTTCGATTCTTTGGGCGAGTGGCACCGATTCGGTTGCTGTGCTCCAAGTATAATAACGTTTGCCCGATGGTCTGTTAGCATCCGAGGGATGCGATGGCCAGTCACGCAGAATGATATAGTCGGCGTTTCAAAGTAATAAGCTTTAGTTCGAGGGTCCGTTTACCGGTCTAAACAGCTGCAAACGTCCCAGAGGAAAACACGTGCGTTTTCGACTAACGGTAGATAGGAGCACGCGTTATGACGCGGCGCGTCGCACCTTAAGCTGCGTCTACATTGGCCCAGTAGCATTCCAGTGCAGCGATCCGATCCGGCAGGCGATCGTAACTGGAATGCTGCGAACAGCGTTTTCATGGCGACACAGCGCTGTCGTTCCAGCAGATAGTCTAGTCCAACGGTTGGATCGAAAGTTTAGTTTTCAATGCGATGTTCACCATCGCTATCGAGAACACGACTTTCCAACGTTAGAGGTGAAATCGTCTACTCGTTTTGTGCATTTTTTGCGCGAATACATTGCCACTGCGACCTATCGCTCTCAATGGTTCGCAAAAGACTGGAATAACGCAGACATCGAGCGATTTCAAGTCAAACCGCTGGAACGCGGTCGCCTGATCCACCGACTGGACTAACGTAAACCCAGCGTTAATCCCTAGCCACTCTACAGTCCGCCGCTTTCAACAGTTGAAGAAAGACTGGAATAATGCGCGCATGGGCCGATTTCAGGCCAATTTTTCAACCGCTGCAATGTAATCGCACCACCCACCGACTGAACTAATGTAAATCCAGCTTTAATCCTTCGCCGCTACTATTCGTCGCTTTTGACGCTTGGAAAAAGAGTGACCGCTTGATCGAGCGCGACTCGATTAATGTAAACCCAGCTTAAAGCTGACGGCCGTTTCGTGGCAAAACGCATTTTACGTTACGTCAAAATGCGGTTTCCTGTTGCACGGTTAGCCTCGTTTCACAGATGCTCTCTCGTTAGCCACGAAGGAGGTCGCGAAAAATGGATTAGGTAGAATGCAGCTAACACGGGCGAGCGTTGGTTCGTTGGTTCGTTCGCTCCTCTCGCTCCGTGGCCGCTTAACAAACGGTGAGAAAACTGCAAGTGAAGGGGAGATCCCACCATGAACACCTATTTCCTATTTATAACCTGTGAGTGGAGTTCCAGCTTACGAAAGCTCGGCCAGAATACGTGAGAGAGCGCCTTTAGACACGTCGACTGGCTCCTCCATCGTTTCCTTCTGCGTCGCTTTGTATCCGTTGATCCGTCCACCGACAACCTGCCAGAGATCAAGTTATTTCCCGACTTCCTGCGATTTACGCTGGTCGCTTAAACTCTGCTATTGAAAATTTTATGCCAAGATATCGAGCGCACTCGTACCTATCGATATATCCTGAGCGCGTTCATTCTTTACGAAGATGTCTTGCTCCGAGTGTTCCAGTTTACAACTTGACGATCTTCTCGCAACAATGCGGATGAAGAGGATAAAAACAACTTTTGAAAATTTCAGTCCATCGGCGTGCAACCTTTTTTCAACTAAGATTTTGAAACGTGATCCTCTCATCTGTTCTTTAGAAGCCTGCTTTTTTTTGAGAGTACGGTTTTCACTTAGAGTTTCGTCGTTTGTCGAGTGGAACAGTTTGGCAAGGCATTTAAATTGGCAAGAAACGATCAGAATGTTTTCAATAAAAAAAGCGACAATTAGAAACGTTGTTTTTCTTAAACTCATCTGGAAGTTGGTGATTATTTTCACCATCTCCCTCCATGTAATAAAATATAAAATATACCCCATAAATAACTCGATAAATTGAAACGTAGAAAAATGACAATTATAAGCATTGGCTTTCCTAAATTTGCCTTGAAATTCGCGATTATTTATGCTACGTATTATTAATGATTAACATTTGGTTAATATCATTTTTTAATTGATTTTTTAATTAACCACGTTCAATTAATATTTGTTAAATGCAAATACAAAGCTGCTCGATTTCGCCATAATGCATCAGAAACGTAAGACAACCCTTTTCAATGCGTCTCTGATTCCACGTAATTCTAACTTCTTTATTTATCGAAATGTCTCTTTGTAGCTTTTTCAAACAAACGTTAAATTTTGCGGTAATTTGCGTGTTTACATGTTACGTGGTTCTAGCAGTCTATAATTATCGCGCGTGAAATCATATACGTAATTCCACGGTTGAAAACATGTGTCGATGTAGAAATTAAAATGGTATTTTGCCGCCGCACGTACAACGCAATTCCATCATCTGCATTAATAGTCTGTTTAATAAAACGCTCCGTATCTCCTATTGTTCTGGTTTTCCGTGTGTTACGAAAAATTAATAACCAATGTACAACACTGTCGTTGAAAATGCTGTTATCGTAAGATCGTACTCGCAATAACAGCTATGAAATAACAGCTGGTATCTTTTATTATAAAATCCAACAAACTTTTATTATATTTGTAAAATATAATAAACACTGATTAACAATTCGTAAGACCATCGCATTTTTCGACGACGCTCATCTCGTTTTGTTAAGTTTCATCGAGAACCAACTACTAAAAGTCGCTTGTTCCACCAAATTCCAACACTGAATATACTAGAAGAGTTAACAAAGCACGCCATACAATTGACGATCGCATAGGTCGTTTCATACGGTTCGAAAGTACACCACGAAGCTTGATAAGAGTGTCATTGAGGATTAGATTGGAAGCTGAGTTTATTTTCATGGAAAAACTTTGGCTTTATCTATCGAACTCATTTCCACGAATTTGCTTATTACAGCAAGGTAGTACGAATAGCGACGAATTTCAAGGCCAGTTTAAAAGAGACGATGTTTATCGTTTCTTGCCACGTTTCAATTTGTACAGTCGATCAGCGTGGCTCCTCTGAATGACTAATTTCAAAATGACATTATACTCCGGCGATTCCTGCTAAAAATGCTGTGAGACTCCATCGTCAATTGGATAGCGTTTCTTGTAAGAGCAAAAAGCTGACGACGCAACAATCAATTTCTCTTGCTTTCTTACGAAGGAGGAAAAACTTGTAAGATTCTGTTATCGATAGAAAGTTTGCCAACTAAGGTATCGAGAACTTGTATCCCGTGTATAATACAGCGACAAAATTGTACGAAACGGTATAAATCAAAGAGCGGAGAGGATGCGGGAATAAAGTCGCTGGTCATCGACAGGCGACAAATTTGTTATTCCCTGCGACGCCAGGAGTGTAGTGTTGGCTTCAGAAAATTTGCAAGCTGATAAAACACGATAATCGGGAACATTATCGAAATGAAAGGAACGCTCGAGCGTGCCAAACGACATATTTCGATGTTTCGGCGTTTTTCAGCTTCGTATTTCCGCGTCTCCTGACACGTCGGTGTCGAAAGAAACGAGGAATTCGATCGGACGGCAAAGCTGGCTAGCTGGAGCGCATCTGCCATAAATCACCAACTTATATTGCACGAAGATCTCCAAAAGTGCTTCGTTACAGCGACGATAGAATCGTGGAACGAAGAATGGAGAAATTCGAGGCCTGCCAAGCTACAGAAAGTCAGCGACCATATAAATGATGGCATTTACCGGCGAATAGGAGAGATCAAGTAACGCTGATTCGACGAAGAACGGGCCACAGACTGCACAGATTCCTAACTCGTGGCCAAAAGCGAGTCAAGTTCTAGATTTTCATAAAAATCGAAAGATGTCGGTTTGGACAACTTACTGAAAATACTGTTCTGTCCCGCCGATCATTCTCAGCGTGATCGCTGAAAACCTTAAAAGGCGCGCGTGATCTTAAGCATCGAATAAAAAAAAAAAGCTGCTGTTCGGCTGGTACCTGACATCTCGTTGGTTGGAACGGTTGGCGCTCGCTTCGAAGCGCAGAAATATCGTTGCTCCTTATTTCGCTAGTTGCCGGCAACATCGGCTGTCACAAGAAATTACACGGCTCCGATGTTTTACTCGCAGCGGTTGACGTACGCGCATCACTCACGGGCGAACTTCGAGACGGTCGTCTCTGCGAATTCAATCTCGGGAATATGCTCTGGGAAAGTTGGCGCACGCTGTTCGTCTTGCCGCGCGTCCTCGCTTTTCCCGCTGCTGGAAGCAACTCGAGCGTGGCCAAACTTTTGCCCCCCTTGCAACTTCTGCGCTTCGCGACATCGCGCCGGGTATTTATAAACCGACTGCTTGCGAAATTTACGCGAGTATGCCAACAGACTCGAGAGAAACCGAAAGCTCGTCGATGCGACGCGACGCCACCACCACCTGAAGTAATCCGAACGAGTGTCTCTGTCTCAGTCTCCGCTCTTTCGCAGGGACGTCCAAACTTTCTTTAAATCCGAGATAAGAAACATCGAGCACGATTATTAGGAAAATGCTCCGATAGACGTTCGTGAGATACGTACGAGTATATTTGATAGGAGCCAAACGCTTCTTTTTGACGGAGAAGAGAAAGTTATTCTCGCCAGACTTGGAATTGGATACGGTGATGTTATAGCTACAGATGGACCAACTATGTGCAATCAATGAACTGCATTCTGTCCATAAATCTCCTTTCGAATTGTAGTGACGTTTGCCAAAACAAAATTAAATTTGTTTTTCCCGATGAGATTCAGACGTGTCTAAATTATAAGAAACATTGCAAGAATCTGCCTTATTTTCTCAAGGATATTAATTTGTGTGATCAATTACGATATTGCAAGCTATTACTTATTATTGTAAATTATTTCCAACATACGCTGTATATAATATATAATTTAATTCTGGACTAATCGTGTCGCACTGTAATTGTACTGTGTATAATATACGTCCAAAATATATAAATACTATTATTCAAGTTTGTAGCTTGCCTTCTTGTATTTTACATCTTTCTGTACATGCTTCTTATGTATTTCGTTAATGATAAATTTAATTATTTAAATTATATATATATATATATATATATTGTATATATTTAATTTAATAATTTAAATAAAATAAATAATAAATGGTATTTGAGTTTTATTTTAACACGTCTCCCAGTATCTGCCCCTTGAATTCTGCTTTAAATTTCCCTCGGACTATGTCGCGTCGCGGTATATCAACGCAAAACTTATTCGATCACTCAGAAAGTAAGCAACGGCTCTCGAGGAAACTACGAACCAAGTGTACGCAATTTTTCGTCCGATTGGAGTGGCCAAGTTTTACTTGGAGAAGAGTTTCGCAAGGAAAAGATTCCGTGAAGACAAAAATATACAGATAATTGTCCTCGAATCGACGTATTCAAATGTGTGAAAAATGACAGATAAATTCACGTTTAAAAAGATTATTCAATTTCCAATTTACATAACGTGATACTGACACGGTCTGTTATTTAAATGAAAACTTGCTTCTTTCCATCCATTCTGTTGATCAATGAACATAGGCATACGAATGTTTACACGTCCAAGAAAGTGTGTAATTATCTTCCTTAAGCAAAAAACGTAAGTTACGTCTGAAACGCCTTTACGATTACAAAACTCGATATTTTTCTACTATTTGCTGAATTTATGTCGTAATTATTACCCGCATCGTCCATGATATACATTTCTATTAATGCACACAGGTGATAAAAGTTTCTTTTTACGCGCACGGAACTCATAAAAGTCGATGAGAATGAAAAGACGATGAAGCAACGGGAACTCTACTGTTAAACGTCATTTTTCCATTATTCGTTCATGAATTTTTATAACGAGGCAAAAAACGATCTTTGCTGAAAGGTTTAATACGACGATTGAATAATTTTTTGTTGAAACGTCAATTAGAAATTCCAATCGTTTACAATTTAAAATTAGCGTCTCAGACGGTAGAAATCGCTAGACAAGGATTAACAGCAACGATTCTGAACGTGTCACGATTATCGATCAATGATGGTCGTTCACTATTGGCTGTCAAAGCATCGTTAGAATGTGGGAGGAAAGTTTACGACATTTTATTAGCCCACAAAGCATTTGATCAGCTTGTTGAGTGTCTCTAAATTACCAAGTGCTTGAAATTAAACGTTCCTGGGAGAAATCTACGAGAATATCTTTAGAATCTTTTAGAATCTTCCGAGACTTTCTTCGTGTATAGGCCCGTAAAACAGCGTGTATGGGCACCATACCTTCTATTGCTATTTTCTTCCAACCTAGCCACGCGGTCAAGGCAACATTTTGTTCCAGAAACAACGTACAACCTCTTCAGAACTTTCAATACGGTACCTCATCCGAATCCGCATCATCGTGCAACGAATTTCATCCGTATCGGTTAACATGTATTTTCACGAATTTAATTTCTAACAATTTCGCATTGCGTACTTGCCGAGTTCACTCTAACGGCTTATCTTCTGGCGCAAATAGATAAATAAATAAATAAATATGCTACACGTATAAGTAGAAATGCTATCCGATTGGATACGCAGGTTAAGATTATCAAACGCAGCGTGGCTATATCGAATGAAATAGCCGGGTAAACAGAGACTTTAAAAAGAAGTGGTCGTGGTACGTAAAAAGTCAGCTTAATCTACGGTTTTGCCGCGAAAGCGGGCGATTAGCATGCTAGCCTATGAAATACAGATCGGCTTAAAAGTGTAGAAAAACCGAAGCAAGAGGATCAGCAACTAATTCCAGGAAGTAAATCTTGGTCGTGGCGTGACCATGGTAAAATATCGCTATCCGAAAGCATGACGATGTCGGAGGTGAGACGCGTCACTGCATGCGCACACTGGCGATCTTCACTTTCTCCGATGGAATCAACGGAGCGAGGCAATTGACGAGCTGCCGTGCTACGCGTACGACTATCCCGGTGAATCTTCGTTAACGATCATTAAGCATTAATAGACTCGGCGGATAATTTGCGACTAGCGTAGGTGTGTAACGGTTAATCTCAGTACCGGTAAATGCTCGACTCGATGTTACGCAACAACATCGTTTGAGCGTGTCGAGAAAGAAGGAGACGCTGTCAAGATGAACTTTTTATCGATCATTTTACCTGTTCCTTGATTCGCGCAGCAGTATAAATCACATTTCTTACGGTCTGCGTGATTAGAATAGATCATGGCAGTGGCGATATTCCATAATAGCGTCTACCTATCGCTTCGTTTTTATTTTTCTAATAATTCCAAACAACCGGCTGCGGCGTTCTTTTTATCATAGAATCAACAACTTTTCATCTCTGCTTAAATATATCGTACAAAAACGATGGCGAATAAAGGGATACGATAAAGGCAGATAATCTATTATCCGCGCCTTACTTTCCTTTTAATTCGATGTTGGTTTAGAAAATACAATATTGGTTTTGTCGTTTAATGATTGCGAACGCGAGAGTTTGAAAGCAGTTATTTTGCCCCGTTTGGTAGCTGGAAAATGTTTGGAAAATTATATCGGTGTGTGCGGTGGATAGCAACGAGGAAAGTACCGGCGTTTTATTTATGGTCAACCGGCGCGCGATTTTCGTTATTGCAAATCATTCCATTTAACAAGATTTACAACTGTATTCTTGGTAATTCTTCTGTTTTTTCCTACCGACGCAATTTGAATCTCCGCGAAGGGATTATCCTGCGCTTCGTTGTATATATTTTGTTACAAGACACATGATTTGCTTCGGTTACAGGTTTTCAAAGGTGAATAATCGGAATTGTAATCGCCACTATAAATTTTGAGAGTAAAACGTCGTATAATAACGCAACAGAGGAATCCAGTTTTTGCTGCTGTTTAACTAATTTCGTTCTCTGCGCATCTAAAACAAAACATTGCCTATAGTAAATGGTTAATATTCTGTACTTCATGACCACGCTAGAGATTGAGTCGCTTGCCAAGCCTGTTCCAGCAAGCGAATATAGTCTCCGCGAGATTATAGCGCCCCGACCTGCATCCGATAATCGTCGTTGCAATCTCTGACTTGAAACACGCGTTCGTCTTCTTTTTCGTCGCTAAATCGTTTCCAAAATAGACGATTCGAAATTTGAATTAGCTCGCGATCAAATAAACGTGTTGCGAAAGTGCTACTACTTTTCACATTTTCCAATATATACCACCATTTATTCACGCACAATTTTAAGCTTCTCTGGCTTTTTCCCCATCAAACACTCTGACTATTTTATGGCTAGGTTGCGGATATTCGTGCAAATCTATGTTTTTCGTGAACACGAATAACACAGCAGAGTTTCGACAGAGACTTGTTTTATCTGATAAATATTACAACCAGTACTGTGCTTTATTTTACATACTTTATATAGTATATTTTATACGCTTCTGTGCATTCTATTTGCGCGTCTTTAGATTTTCTACATCCAAAGGCATAAAAATCTGTGGTCTATTTATGATACTCTGTAGATCGGCAAGCGTCCCAAAAAGAACTCGGAGAAGAAGGAAAACTTGGTTCAAGCGATGTCGCCAAACTTTATCAACACGAATCATTTCACGGTTCATTCATAAAAATTTATTGTGCTACAGTGTGCTATATGCAAGGTATCTCGGGTTTCTTCCGTCAAACTTGGACTTACAAATGCTTTATTAAAAAGTTACGACTAGACTACGGAAATTTATTTACCCTTGGGAAATTTAAGGCTGGAAAAATCTGCAGAGTGCGTATAACAGGCGAGGATATATACGATATTTAAAATAGAACGCTTATTATGACGTTTAGCGGACGAAATAAATTCCTATTTAGATTTCATTTTTTTATTTATGTTCGCAGAAATATAAAATCCCATAAAATAAAATATAAATCCCATAAACACCATGAAAATTAAGAAAATAACGTCACCAGGTTTTTACTTGCGAGAAGCTTCAATGACAGGCGTTTTCTGGACAACAATTAATACACGTCGGAAATTAATTAATGAAAAAATGTACGAAGGATTTATCGAAGTTGAGAGAAATCAACGAGGAATTCGTAATGTAATAAATTCGACTTCGCGTGCATGTCCATCTTGGATTTGTAAGAAGAAAAACCACTTAGGAATGGAAATAGCAGAAATATCGCATCGCAGAAAATTTCTGTTTCGACTTTTTGATAAAGCACGCGAGAGCCTGCATTTAACGGGATTGTTTTCTCATTTTCGCTCGCCGAATATGATAACATCTAAACGACGAATGTTTATGCATTTATGGAAAACTGGAATGTGCAAAAATGTATAGAGTACGTATAATGTGCGGGAATACGTGAAACATCCAAAGTAAAGTGCTATTTATAATAGCGAGAGGATTGAAAGGCTGTTTGTTTATTCAGCTTCTATTTCTTTAACGACGTGCACAAAAATTGAAATTTTTCCGTAAACATCCACCATCTAACAATATCTTTGGACAGAAAAAGCCTAGGATATCCTGTGTAATAAACAGGAATTCCAACTGCAGATAACGTTAAATTGCTCCATATTCGTAATAAACGCTGTATAGTCTTTCAAATATCGTGTATCTCGCGGAATGAGAATGATCCCCAGCCGAAACGTAATAGTCGCTTTGTGCAAGCAAGTTAACACGCATGATTCAATTTGTTTCCTATTAAAGCTATTACAGATTTCCTTTTACTTTGTGCGAAACTTCAAAGATAATCTTAACTCGCATGGTAAAAGGCAGCTTGCTCGATGAATTTCGAATGGATTTCCAAGAGCAAGCTATTGATTTAGAATATCCTACACAAGGAAAGCGGTCGTTGCTCGTTCGCAAGCCGTAGCTCAGACAGCGACTAAACAGACTTCTGTATCGTAATTAGATTTTTCAGAATCCGTGGCGCGCCGGTGGCGCACGATCGATTTCAAACTAGGATCTAACTTGTTAATGCTTCCGCACGGAGACGTCTACGCTGGGAAATGATACGTTTCTTGGCAAATATGTAATTGCCATCGGGAACAGAGAAATAATAAACGAGGAGGTGTTGTCGCGCGTACGCGCGCCGTTCAGCCGTCAGAGAGTTTAATGCGCCAATTTGGAAAGTTGCGCGAGATGATGTTACGTCGAAGCTGGGTACCCGTTCCGAGCGACGGCCATCCATTACAACGACTAAATAGACATGTTCCGGCAATAGTGGAAAAATAAACGGAACATGATTTATCGAGTAACAATAAAAAGATCGTAGCTTCATTAGGCCTGGTCCAGTATCGGGATCCAGGCGCGAGAGGACAATAAATGATCGTTTGATACCGGCCGACGATGGATCGAAAGAAAGATTGATTGAATTTCGTTGCTACGTGCTCCAACTATTAACTATAATCATACTAGTCGAGGGTAAAATCGAAACATCCATCATTCCTGTCAATGAGTATAAATGCAAGCCACGAAGGAGCACAGCGGCTCATTCCCCGGGTGAGACCCGACGCGAATATAAATGGAATCGTCGATGCAAAGTAGTCGAAAGGTACTATAATAGCTGGAAAGGATCTCGAGTTATTTCACCGTACAATTTATGGAGGAGTAAAGTGAAAGGCCGATGAACTTTCGATCGAACACGAATAGCTGGTCTCTCCGCGCAACTTTTACACGTGATAACGCTTCGACGCATCCAGCCCGTGAACCTTTGTTCGTAATCCGTCGACACGGCGAATCAATAATCGAAAATATTTTGATCGAGACGGGAGCCAAAGCGCTGCGTTTAATTTGAACGGGGCCATGAGAAAATGACCCGTTCCGCGATAATTGTAATTTCAACCTCAGCTTCGTTATGTAAAAACTGGTATTAATCTTGCAAAATTCAGAAGCACGAAAGGAAATCTTACGTAAAGGGAAATATATATATATAAAGTTACGAAGTTTATGATATCGTTACGATATCGCATGAAAATATTGTCCGGCACGGCGACGATTTTGTACGATTGCTTATCAGAAGCAACTCGCGCAATTTTGTGCGATGATTGTAACTTGAACTCTCGTTGTGTAGGAACCGGTATTAATTTTGTACAATTCGGAAACACGAGAGAAAGAATTACAAAGTTACACAGCCCGCATTCATCCATCGATGGCCAACGTCGCGTTAACGTAACATTTCATTTGCGATACACTTCGATCTACTTACACCGTCCAATTCTATTTTCGGCTGAATGAAGGAGATTTCTAAAGATTCGTCTGACATTCTTACTGTGGCTGTTTCTTCCATCTATACTTTACCATTTTATGAAATATAAAGAGATTGATGCACTTATAACATTACGATAAACCGTTGATTTATTGGACCAAGGAATTCGCTGAGTTTTAACAAGTTAAAACGCTTATTTTAGTTGTTAAACAAATAACGAAGAGCTTCGTGCTGCAAATGTCAATTGCCACGAGCAACTCGCGACAAATCGATGATTAAACTAATGAATCGAATCGGTTTCCTAATTGGTTGTACGAGCTGGTTTTCTAGAACAAAGGAAACCTGATGCAGTGTTTACGAGCACGATATTTTCCTCACGCTTGCACAATGGTCGGAAATAAATAAGTGTATAGCGATCGCGACCCTAACGTCCAAATCCTACCGCTACGTGCGTATTTCTGCGTGGTGACTTTTGGATAGAGTGCTTCGGTGTCGAAATGATGTAACTTTCTTGAGTATAATAATGTAACGCAGCCGGAGACTACGGTAAAGCGATTAGATTATCGATGAGAAATATTTTTGCACGTACAAGAGAAAATGAGGTTGCTCGGGCCCACGGACCATGGATCGTTGGGTAGGTAATAACTGATTGTGAGAATGCACTCACGCGTTTTTCCTTCGCACATTGAAAATCGGGTCACATAGGCCAGTAGGTCGAAGGTCGTGTATCACACGACATTAACATTCCATCACTGAGCCAAACGAGTTACCAATAACAATATGCGCGTAATCACGTGATTGATGATCGACGCAACGCGCTATTACGCTTGGCAAAATCTATTTTTCCGCGAAAAATTTCTTATCCTCTCGCGTGCGTGTTAATTAGAAAAACCAATCTTTTCTGAATTTCAACGCTAAAATTATCGTAGATATTCCAATTCGACGAGCAGATTAATATCCACAATTGCGAGCATCGATACAAGCGATGAATGCAAAAGACTATTTGTGAATATTTTAAAGTTTAAGAAAATGTTTCAAATAAATTAAAAATAAAGCGGAATATGATATTATTTCGTGCAACGAATGAAACAGCGAATTAAACTCGGCCAATTTTCCTCTCCAAAATATCCGCTTATGTTTCATACAGTTAATTAGCGACGTATTTTAAAACAAAGCATGAAATATGAACAAAATAATGGAGTTAATTTCCCTTTTTATTTTTCGTGCAAATGCTATCAATTTGTTCGCGTTATTTTAAAGAATCTTATGTTTATATATACCGTATATAAATCACCAACGATTAAAGTGATAGTATCTTACAATTATCTACACATTTAGCGTATTTAGTTTCTTCACGACTGTACGAGAATTTCTGGAGAAAAAGCAGATAGCAGTACTTGCTCATCTCCTACGTTCGTCTGATGTGGCTCCCTGTGTTTATTTCCTATTTCTAGCAACAAAAGTCGAAATGGAAGTCTCGCATCGAAAACATTTCAACTGTACAAGTGGCTATGATAAAACTGTTTCCAAAAACAGAACTGTAAAAATCTACTCGTTTAATGGTTGACTCAGTTTAACCGTGTATCGATATGGAGCACATAATGGCGACAAAATGAACGAATTTTATAAGTATGATCGTATTTTATAACGACAAAATAATAATAACAACTGAACTGCGTTGTACGTGAAATAAAATATGCGAAGCATAATATACATAGTGTCGCATTATAAAAGTAGATGAAAAGTTGGAACGTAATTTGAAGTTCTCAAGTGGCGTCGTGGCGATGAAAATTTAAGCTTCCAAATTTCGAAACTCGTATCCTCGCATCACTATCGCACGAAAACATATACATACATGCTATACACTTATTCAAAACAGTCTTGCATACTGTCTGCTATTTAAAAAGCCGCAAGTTACGTTATATATCATAGTTACACGATATACCGAAGAGCTTTTAAATTATAATCCTGCTAACTGGGAGTCTAACTATAGTTAGGATCTAATGATATACGATACGTGACACTCCTTTTGAAAGATTTCCAAACTTCCCTTAAATCTAAAATAAGAAACGTTACGCAAGGTACGTAAGAGACGTGCAAATATATCCGATAGAAGCGCAGCGTTGCTTTTTAATGGGGAAAGAACAAATTACTCTTACCAGACTTGGAATTGCGCACGCTAAACCGACATACTTGCATTTTAATTCTAACATTCTAACTATAACTGTTACACCTAACTATAGCTAAAAACTTTTCTCTTACAAATCAGATTCAGACACATCTAAGTCATAAAAAGCATTGCGAGAATCTTCCTTACTCGCTTGCTTGCTTAAAAGCAATTAATCTACACGACCAATTATGATATTGTAAGCTACCGACTTAGTTCTAACATACATCGTATCATATTAATTTCAGCTTAGGTCGATCGCGCTATATCGTACTGTAATTGTACTGCACATGATATATGTTCAAAATGTACAGATACTATTAAGTTTATAACTCGTCTTATCGTATTCTACTCTTCGTTTCCTGCGTATTCTTGTTATGTATTTTGTTAATCGCTAATGACCGCAAAAAATGGTTGCCGTGCCGAAGAATAAAATAACCAATAAACAGCAACGTATACACCGTTGAATAGAACTCTATTTATCAGGCATGAAGGAGCAGCTTGCACGATATTGTACGCACGGTATCGAAGCCTCGGGTGAAACTTTCTTTTCGATTAAAACGAAGCAAAAAATGAAACGGAAGAAAGTGAAAGAGAATGGAGAAAGAAATACACGCAGTCGCCGGGCGTCAAATGACTTTCTTTCAATACGATTTCAACTTTCACGGAAGAATACTTGCGCCGATGGATCAGCGATATCGAAGACGATGTTAAATTTATGCATAGCGAACGAATGAGCGTTAATTACGATCCCTAGTTAATAGCGCCTTTCATCGGCGAACGTGAGACGATTAAAGCGGCCCTGGACGAAAATCCGGGTCACTCGAAGCGACAGGCTTCATTAATCGCCATTAACATTCGATAACCGAGTCCGCGGAAGTTAGTTTGCGCACAATAACGCGCAATCATGCCGGTAGCCCACTCGGTGTCGCGTACACACGAGTTTGCCGCTGAAGCGGAGATAATTTATCCACGATAGACGAAGGGAAACGTAGGTCCGGGGGCGACTTGGAACGTTTTCACGTAGGTACATAAGCGGGACCGGCACTCGAGGACGAGTGGATCTCGAGTGAGTTTCGTGGACTACTTTGAAATTGAACAGCGATCTCCGGGGCTATTTCCGTGCAATCTCGTGCCAGCTAACCAGATTGTAGTGGCATGGCGCGCGTACGTACCGTGGAATACGTTGGCCGATATATATCCGCGGGAGGCAGCTGTCGGCGGAATTCATCGTCGGCAGAAAACGGCGCCATAAGATTTCTCGATATTTCGCGATCGCTGTCTGTCTCGTTACGGCCAAGCGATAACGTAAAAATCGCACTGATCCTGGTTGGAGAGCGGTGGCAGCGGCGACCGAGGGAATTCCATTATGGGGAATTCAATATCAGTCGGAAAAGGCGGATGCGGTTGACGGAAACAGGATCGAATAGAACGGCTGGATAACGCGGCGCAACCTTTCGATTCGTCGCCGGTCAACGGCGTTTACGTCTTGCAACCGTTGCAAGATCAAGTAACCGGCGAAATTTTCCGCGGACATGGGCGAAACCGATGCGTGACGGGCAGATCGACAGCCTGCGTCATCGCTTTTTCCTCCGTGCGTCGTAATTACCACGTTCGCCTAACGGTCCATTAGGCGCGTCAATGTTAACGAGAGATATAAATTTGCAACTGGTCTAGATGTGTCAAGCAGCGTCGATACGTGGCTAGATAGCGATCGATAAACCGGCGAAAGGTAAGGATGAAACGGTACGAGGGAAGATGCAGCCACTCCTACTTATCGGTCACGACAAGGTCCGCGTTTGTATTTGCCTGAATATTCGTCTCTCGCTGTCCGTGTGCGCGCCAGCTATTTTCACACAGCTTCGTTGGCTCTCGGCTTGCCCTCGGGCGAGTTTTTCGAAATTTACGAACGGTCGTTAAACGTAAAATGAATTTTCCTCTCACTTCGTCCGGATCATACGTTACCAGAGATGCACGATGTAACGACGATATTTACTTGGTGAAAGGATCAACTCACTGAATCATCTATAACGAGAGACGTATTTAATGTACTTTGTACTCGATTTGTTCCGCTACAGCGACACAGATAATATGAAAATTGCTGCCCGTCTTCCATCATCCGTCGATAAAAGATGGCGAAAGGAAGGAAGGCAGGCGACCGTGCAAATAAATTTGCGCATATTTATCGTCTTTTTCTTCGCGCAACAAAGCTTTCAGATTCGAATTCACCGATCGTATGGACAAGTTTTCGAAACGCAAAGGATTAAATTTATCTTGCTTACCGTTTCATAATCTTTTGCCCGAAATATCAATGATACAACTACGATAATATCGTGTTTCATTTTCATTACGATAATTTCGAAGAATAATAGTTCTCTGCAGCGAATTATTACTCTAGAAAGGTTGCAACCTCCCGACTAACGTAACACCGCGCAACAAAATTTGTAATAATTTCTTTCCACGTAATCAACACTCTCCGTTGCTGCTTTTATGCTGCAACAAACTACGGGTGTCACGTACCCGTAAACTCGCTTACGTTGTATAGTCTACGCATCAAAAATTAATCAACAAATTGGTTGTAATCGTAGAAGCTTCCAAAAGTAACAGAATATAATTCCCTGCACGTGTACAGCTTGGCGTACACTGGACGATAGACCTGTGATCGGAAAGTTGGATTTGTGTACAATTAAACAATCCAAGTAAACTAACGTACGTGAAATTACGCAGTTTAGTGTAAATTTTCAAACGTACTGTGTTTACGATACAAAACAAAACGTTTCTTTTTTAAGTACTGTGTTACAATATTTAAGTTGAATGATATTTTCTTCAACTTTGTGTCTTGTTAGGTAGAAAAATTACAGGCACTAGAAGGATAGGTTTCAACTTTAAAAGATATCCTTTAAGAAAGTGTCAGAACACTTATAAGATTTGAGATGAATGTGAAAAATCATTGGGAACTTGTTTCCTTTGTTTCCTTGAAACCTTTCTGATTATTATCTCGTCTGAAGCTGCGGGCTATGAAAAATCCATACACGTATTCTATGACATAATAAGAATTTCATGAATAATCAAGTTAAATTCCTCTTTCGCCTACGTTTCTTTTTCTCCATCAGCATTTTAACTGATTTTGACATTTACATTATTAGAGTGTCTATATCGTATATACTTGTCACGTCTTTAGTCCAATGCGTTTTACAAATGACGATCTCACGAGTGAACTTCAAATTTTGTACGCTTCAATGAATTTCCTAATTCGTCTAAAAAATTCTAGAAAATTCTCAGCGATACTTAGATCAAAAAAAAAAAAAATGATAGGCTTCAGCATATAAACCTCGATTCATTATATATATAATTTTGATAGATTAATCATTTCCTCGATAATCTAGATCAATTATTACCATTTTCTGTGAGACTAACCAGGTACTTTAATATCTCTAAATGGGAGTTAACATGCGTATTACGATGTTTCAGACAGGTTATTATTTATCAGCGTACAAAATGAATAATGAGAATTCCGCCGGCAGTGAACTGGTTAAATACGGTTGCAGGACTTTTATAAATAATGCAATATTTATGAACTCTCGATTATTACAAAGCCAAGAGGTTGTTTCTGTTACAAGCTACTGCTCTTTTTGTTTCCATAAATATAAACAAGCGTGTTTGTCGTTAAAAAGAATGTAAATTTCATTTGTACGTAAAGCAGCTCGAGAAGAATATTACAAAGGTCGATAATTACATAAAAAATTTTCTGTAAATGCGAAATTTTCTATGGAACGAAATAACGGACTTTTCTGTAATTCGGGCCAATCAAAACGTAGCAGCCGAGTGCGCACAAAGAGCTACGACTAAATGCGTAGTGCACGCGAAAGTAATTTCAAATCGACGCGAGCACTGGGCACACGGCTGATTTAACCATAGGAAACTTTTGCAAAGCGGAGGAAATCAGTTTCATGACTAAATCGATGACTAATCGATCAACTTTATCCTTCTCTCGTGCAAAGAAAGTGTGAAATTCAAGATATGCGTGGATATCCATTACCTTCTGATTGGTTCATTCAAATTCTCTATTTATGTACAAAACAGAAATGATTCAAGTACTAATAAAATTTATAAGTTTATAATAAATCCGACATTCATTTGGATTGCATATTTCATCGATTTTGTATTATTTTGTATATTAGTTTATGTTTGCACAATAGTCTTCAATTGTCAGCCACTGAAGCTTTTCAATCGATCGATTTGATCGACCATTTATACCAAGCACCGTATCGTTTGTTGTTAAACTACGTGAAACCAAGTCCAATTTTTAGTTCATCAGTGCTAGTACAGTATTGTTCGTCATTTTGTTTCAAAACACAGCAGCGCTGAAAAGTATTTTTCTCATTTCTGACTCTCACTTTCCTATTTCTGACAAATTGCGCACAACATATTTCCCTAACATTCGTACGCTACAAATCGACCAGTGTGTAAATATTTATGAGCAGTTGTACAACAGGGAGGATCTGGATCGATACAAAAGTCAATCGGTGAATATGCATCAGCAGGTGCAGCATATTGCCAAAACAAATCGACTTGGAGCGTCATTATGGATGAATCATAATTACAGAGTTGATCGACGTGAATCGTTCTTTCAACTTTACGTCATTAGTTATCAAGATCCAAAGCGCAGTAATTTCGTAATAAAGGCGGACAAATCGCTCATTTGCTGGAAAATCCCGATTTCAGGGAAAACGAGTTTCGATGCACTCGACTGTTACAGTTTCGTGACGACGCAGTAGCGAATAGTGAATTTTTGAAGTCCCCTTGCAGGTCGGTAAGTACCAGTAGAAATTACAGGGAACAAGTGCTTTTTCTCAGTCGATCACGCGAAGATTACAAATTTGAGTTCCTGTATAATTACACTTTGAATCGATAAAATTGTCCGCCTCTTTGTGCAATTGTCCGATTGCTATTGATCCATCTGAAAAGCCAACTTGGCGATCGATTGGTGACGATAACCCCGTAAAGCAGCGGTGAGCACGATGAGCGACGACAACGCTGGCCGCAATGGCTCGAATGGCCACTCTCAATTCGTGCTGGGAAGTTCTTCGGCGCGCGACGACGTACTCTTCGTACTCGACACCGACAAACTATCGCTTGTTTCCAGATCGATGCGGCGCGCTCGTCGGTCGGATAGCTGCTTCGAAATGTCGCAGAAATACGAAAACGTAGCAGCGTCATTTTCTCGTTTGACAGGAAGGCGGCGGGAGGTCGCGCAAAACGGGGCAGAACATTTGGAACATCGGTTCGTAACGCGTACATTTTTTGTGCTTGCTTTCGGCTTTGCGTCGTGTGGACACTTGGGTCATCGGGGCTAATTTCAGCTCGTTAACCTTGAGTCAGATAATGCGGATATTACGTTGCGAGAAACGGGCGGAATGCGTGTCCCTTAATTACAGAGGCGGCGAATGAACGCGAAGACAGGAGCGTGCTGCGTACACACCTGCTCATTGGCACTTCACGGTGATATGATCGGAAGCAGAGCTAAATACGTCGGTCAGAGGCTTGCAGTTTATCGCGATTCCACCGGCGATACAGTGGAACGAGGATACTTAGGCCGCGCTGGTTAACTTATTCGGATTTACCTTTAATTGCGATACGTCAAGCATTTTATGGCGCGGCATCCTCGCCACCTATAATTTAGTAGCATTATCTTGGTATGCCGGGGCAAGTGTTCCTAGTTCAATCAATGTCTGCCTCGCCTCTCTCGACTTCTCCCTAGACCTTTCTTGCCTCCACTTACGTGTTCTCCTTTCATTAACTCCTTGCCTCTCGCTCGCACCAGCGCGTCCTTCTCTTCCCTTATCCATTCTCACTGCCACACATATTCGCATTCATGGAATCGCACAGAAATATATAAATTATACGTACATGCCAGAGTGCGCGCACCAACAGTCACACACGCTCTGCATACTCGAGGGCAGCGTGTAATGTATGTCAATCTTTAATCATTCTACGGGATAAACGGTTCTGTGTTGAATCTTACGCGGTTTATGCCTATATGTTATCAGAAAGTTAACTCCTATATATATATGTGTATATAATATAATATAATAATATATATATATTACATACATATTTATTTTATTGATATCACGTACGTAATTATTACATACGTAGGCACTACTATTACATACATATATATTACACACACGGTATGTTCATAGGTCAGAAATATATATAATATATGAAATTTTTTCATAAGAAGTTTTTGGTAAGATCGGGTTTGAGAATTTTGTTAGCTTCCGTGAACTTGGTTAATAATTGTCGATTAGGTATGAATAAACAATTAACAGCAGGTTACTCTACACTCTAGCAGATCTGTAACACTCAACATCGATTGCAAATGTAGGATAAGATTTTTCCTTTCGAGGCCTCAGCTTCAAGAATGCTTGAACATGTTAAGTTAAAAAGCGTCGCGTGAACAAATTTTCTTGCGTATTTTCAACTTATCTTTTTCTTTAGAGCCGCCCGTTCGCCGATCGTATCATCGATTATTTCCTGACACACTTTGTATTATTATCATACATATTTATATATAATGATAGTATTGCATATAATTATACTTGAATTATACGCTATTATACGCTAAGCGATCAGTTAACCATTCTACAGCCATAAACCAGCCCAAACATAAAAATCCCAAAAAATCAAACAAGCCAGTCACCTCAATTTACCATCTGCATCCTTTTATTTCCATCTATTCTCCGTCTTTATCACTATTGCTATCGTTCATTCTTACATATATGTCTGCATAGTTTTCCTTACGTTACATTCTGTTCTTGGAGCGTTCTCGCTTTCTTCTTCCACGTGTGCTGCTCGTTTCACAGTCCGATCACTAAACGTACTGCGATTTTTAACTCGCCTCTGTTTCCTCTACATCTAATCATTCATCATTTGGCAGAAGTTACATATTGCATGTCACAGCTGGAACATGAGAAAATTCAGCTCGTAAAGCACAAAAGACGCGTATCACATTCAAAGCATCGCTATCACGTTTATAAGGTACAGTAACTCGTAACGTAAGCTATTTAATCGAACATCAGCATCTTGATTGGCAAAACGCTCTCACGTCATTAGATTGCCGCGAAAGTATATGAAAATTCGTGAGATCGTTCAACGTGCTTGGAAAAAGCAACACGAGTTACCAAGCCTAATACCATTAACGGTATCACGTAAACATGATAGAGAAAAGCATGGTAACTGATACTCTGCGTTTTTTACAGGAAAATAATTTTAACGTTGGAAACGATCTATTCGATCGTACCTGTTTAAGAAAAGCTGTCTTTTTGGGACTTTCAGATTAAATACGCAATTCTGTCTTCCTGTTGAATTTTGGCTACCGTAACGTCAGTTATGTTATTGGTCTTTTTATCAAATTTTGTGTCCCATCTAGTTTTTAATCTATTTTTTTTTTTATCTATTTTTATAGAATCTACTTTATCTTATCTATCTATTTTTTAAGGATTTATATGTTTGGACCTAGACATTAACAGCCACCAGATAGAATTAAACTATAGAAATCACTGAAAACGAATTTGCAACACTTTTTTCTGCAATTTTAATACATCAGTACTTTTCCATAAATTTAAAATAAAATATTTTTTCATTTAACTGTGACAAGTTATAATCCAAAAACATAACTCAAAATTTTATTTCCACATTTTATCCAATTGTGACTTGCAGAAAAATACGTTGCCACGTGTAACACACTGTACAAAATACGATATAAAATATTTACATACATGATGCAATAAAAATCTACATTAAGCATGTCTAAAAAACTAACAGGAATATTCGACATGTAAATTTTCCACAGCTTACGTTACACGCATTTTGCTTTCATATTTCGCTTTCATTTTAACTCCATTGTACGAAATGAAAATATACATTTAACGTGCATTTTCCTTTATATGAAAGTAAAAAGGAAGTTTGAATTTTCCGCGGCGCTGCCAACAATTCCTATAAGACTGCTTTATTATTTTGGTTGAGAGGAAGGCAAAGGTAGAGAATATTTTACAGCCTCGAAACTATTTTTCCTGGTTGCGTTACGGCCCTAATGAAGTTAACTACGATATACTTAAGCGGCTAGATAGAACAATCGACTTAAAATTTTCATGTGCGCGTAACGCGCGCTTACGCGGTAATCGGCGCGCTTGTACATAATAATTTACAAACACAGCAGTGATCATCAGCGCACGCTTAGCAAACACACGCATTGCCAGCCATAAATGCTTGTTCATTCTCAAAGTAATTATTTGTATTACTATAAGGCAATAAATGTCTTGAACGGATAAGCGTGGAACGAGTGCAACCGACTTTAATCCGCTCACCAACTACGTCCAAGTACTCGACTCTAAATTCATTTATGTAATCAGCTGCATTTTTCATAGTTGGGTAATCTAACATGGAGGCAATTTGTCTACAAATCTTGTTCTTGCATCATTCGAATACTAATTTCTTAGGGTAAAGTGGAGTCTGATTGAGAGTTGGTTCGTTGGAATTTACCGAGGCCAGTGTCACGCGCCGCCGCAGCACGTCGAAATAAAAATTTGCAACATTGTATTTGCTAGCTTTAATCCTGCTGCGATCCGCGTATATTTGCGCTTCAATCTTGGTCGTTTCAAATTAACAAAACAGGTTTTTAATATTTGCAGAGAATACGTTTAGTAGAAGATTGAAACGGGAGATTCTGCATACCAGTAACAATTTCTCCATATTTTACTCGAATTTTGGATGTTTTTTTAACGTCAGAAGAGTACAATGCGGTCAGAAATGACTGAAAGTATAGCTGATTTTTTTAAATTCATTTTCTGTGTTACCTACAGCGGACGATCTCAGCGATGGATATTGCGTTTGTCAATGTGTATTTCTCGTCTACTTGTTTGATTATCCTCTTTCGTTTACGCAGACAATCGCGTTAATAAAAATTTATATATCTGAAATTGACTGGTTTTATCGAGTACAATTTCCAGGAACTGTCATTTGATCGGCAATGTTTAAATAATATTTTTAAACACTTGTATGTTGAAGAGATCTTATAGAAGGATTTTTGCAACATTATGCAAGCTACTTTTTTTCGGTTACTTCAAAGACACGAGAATATTTGCCAAGAGCACAGTTTTTTCTAAAAGCGCGACAATTTATGAACGGCAAAAGCTAACGAAACTGTAGCATCCGTATGCTTATTTAACAAGCACTTTACGAACATGTGAGTGCAGTTTTCCAGGTGTGTTTCTCATTCACGTATGCACGCCTATATAAGCAGCATCTTTTCCATTTTCAGGAAGCCCATTGTGCTGCATGGATAAGCCGATATGCTACGCCAACTACCATAAGTAAGTAATGAAACTCTTCAATCTAACTTGGACCTCAGAGCTTACCTTAGGCAAACGTATGTAGTTGACAAATATTAAAAACAATAATTGATATTCATAAGTGAAAGAAGCAATAATCGAAAGTGAGAATTGGTCCTACGGAGACACCTAAGTGTAGTGTGACTTTAGATATATACGTTTCATATGGTAGATATAGAAACAATAATTAATATTTATTATTAGAAAAAAATATTATATTATATTATGAGAATACCATAATAATAAGAATATTATACAATATTATGTAATATTACATAATAAAAGAATGTTAGTATAAAAGAAGCAATAATTGAAGGTGGATCAAAGGTTGGTCCTGAGAAAACAGCCAAGTCAAGTGAAAGAATTTCAAATGAAGCTCTTTAATCTAACTTGAATCTCTGATCTTACTTTAGGCAAACGTATGTAGTTGATAAATATTAAAAACAATAATTGATATTCATAAGTATGGAAGAAGCAATAATCAAAAGTGAGAATTGGTCCTGCGGAGACACTTAAGTGTAGTGTGTATATCTGAATATATGTGTTCCATGTTGAGAACGACTAAGATGCGTGTTTCTAGCCACATTTTAAAACTGTTATCCCGAAGAGTCAAGTACTCATTGCAGATGAATATACAACTTTTCTGATGCAGGTACATTCTTTGTTTCAATTACAACTTGCAGCGTGTATTGGTACATGAAGAATGGAATATGAGTACATAGGTATTGGTACATGAATATAAAGTGAAAACATGGCGAGACAGATGACATCAGGTCATTTTAAGTGGACTAACGTAAAGTAGAATTTACACTGTTTCACTGTGGAGCAACTGGTCGTTTGATCCGCGTGAGAAACAAGGACACAGGCAAAGTAGATTAGGCAGTGGTAGTACGCAGTGTGAGTCAGAGTAATTTTACTTTATGTTCTTACTAAATAATCATTTACCTTAAGATGCCTTAAACGATGAAGTTTGATTTTGAAAGTCGTCCTTACCAAACTCCGCGTACAAATTTATCAGGTCATGTATCAGGCCGAGTTACCACTTACCAGGCGGGAAGCGAAGAATTAACCTACTTCCGGTCATTTACGACCCAATTGTATCGTATTTCTCCAACTTGTAAAGGGCATTTTCACCGTGGACAAAATATACAAGGTCTATGCGTGATTTCTCGTTTCAATCCTACCTTAAACGCGCATTTCAAGCTATCGAACATCGTTTCGTTTTCTTGAAATTCGTTTTGCTTGCTGCAACAAGAGCGATCAGATTGAAACATAAAAATTCGACGACCCTAGCGGGCTTTACAGAAACAAGTCAGCGAAGAGTTCCTCTATTACAAAAGTTGCAAGTGCGGCAGAAATATTAATCTTTCGATCGAATTGCACCAGATGTCCAATTACTTATGAATGGTGGTGCGCGTGTGTGGCGAGTGCTCAAGGGCAATCCAAAGTCCGCAACCCGGGATGCAAACCACTCAATTATGGAATGACCTCGAGCAAGAGGCTCGGCCCCAGGCACCACGTTCGACCACGGCTCGCCTGCCGGCTTTCGTCCACCCTTCTAAGTGTTTGCGCAGCGTTCTCGTTCCACGCCATGCCGTGCAACACGACAACGACGACAACGACGACGACGACGTTTCCGCACAGTCTACGGCGTAGACTATAGACTATGAAGGCGATCGTTCTCGATTACTCTATCGGGTTTCGCTGATTTATGCTTATGCAGCCACGGAACAGAAAGAGAGCAGAGTAATGGAATCGAAGGTGGACCGGTCAGTCGAGAAACTTGGCGGGAAACGATGTTTCCCGAGGGGACGGTCTGATGGAGAGAATCGGCGGGACATTCTCGTTAGCAGTCGATCTTCCATGCTACTTTCGACGTCTGCAGTTAGACTTAGGCCATTTACTGCTCGACTATAACTATAAGACGCTGTACATGCAGCGTGTCCCGTGGCATCGGGCAAATTATTCGGGAAATATATAATTAAATCGGGAAAACGATTAAAAAGTTTCGTAGAAACATGTGCCCTGTTTGGGCATCTTGTTCTTCCAGTTGTAGCGAAGTTCTTCCTTGACGACTGTATTCCTACTCCTTCGCAGGATGCGAACGAAATGACGAAGATTGAAACAAACACGAGTCTGCAGACGTTCTACCATCGACTGGAAGTATTTACAGGATTAGAATACGAGGATCATCGTCAAATAGAGAGTTCTGTTTGTAAACAGCCAGGTGAAATTAGTTCAGCTACTTCTGGAATTATTCCGACGTCAGAGTCGTTCTAACTCGAAAACAGATCAAACAGGCCACATATATAAACAGGGTCGATGACCCTTTTTTTATAGTTTCCATGTACAGAATGTACATATTTCCATGTACAGTGCTTGTATATCTCGTATATCCGAAAGAAGAAAATGTGTATCTTATACGCCTTATATGCGGCGTATGTTCTCCAGAGTGAACACAGAGAATCTTAGGTTCTATGATATAGAGTATAAAAGTTAGGGAAAGAAATTCGAGCTGACTTTGGTTGGACAAAAGTATAAGGCACTTGGCCTATTTTCCATTCTTACGATTTCTGTCGGTAGTTATTTGACTGCGAGCAGACACACAAGCGAGCATCTATTATTTTTCTACAATATTAGTGCATTTGTATAATACAAAGAGAAAATTATGGCATCGACGAAATTGGTAAATAGAGGACGTTGCTTCGTATAAAATGTACTGAAAATCCAGAAGTTTATGAACAAACTAAAAGAAATGGTAAAAAGAAGTAACCCCGTGTTACATTTCAACGCGACGTCTATCAATTTACATTTCTTTCGCCAACTTTTATTTCGTATATCACATAATCTTAAGATTTTGTGTGCTCAGCCTCGAGTTGGTATATAGAACGTACAAAGTTCATTTAAATCCTTTATTTATATATTCCATTCAAATATTTTCTATTTATTGCCACACATATTTATATTTGTTTTATCCTTTGTGTATAGAAGTGTACACACAGTTTCTTCTTCTGAATATACTAAATAGAAAAATACATAGTGTCTTATAATTTTATCTAAAAATGTGGCAGATTAAGATTTTGTGCGTTCATCCTGGAGATTGTACATAGGATGTGTGAAGTATTTGCTCTAAATCTTTTATTTAAATGTTCCAATTAAATGTTTCCTATTTGTCGTTACACATATTTACTCTTGTTCTATTCTTTGTGTATAAACTGTACGTGCATTTTCCTCTGTTCAATATACGAAATATACGAATATATATAGTTTCTAATAACTTTGTCCAGCAGCGTAACAGAATACCATTTCTCGGATAATTTTCTACTTAACCGTCGTTAAGAGAGATAACAAAGCTAATACACTGGCATAGTTATTTTTAATCGTAGTAGGCAAACTGCAGTTCTTTATCGTTTTTACAATAGCCTTAATTAAGCTGGAAGATTTATCGTCGCTACGAATTCGACCTCGTTCCTTTCAACTATAGTCTAAACAACGTATCTCGAAATATAGGTCGCGATAATAAAATCGACTGATAATGCGTCGTACTTCCTAATTCGGTATTTACGGAAAACTATTAAGAATCTTTGCTACATTTATCTTTGCTTTCTGACCCATGTGTTAATCACCATGGCAAACACGAAACGCCAATATCAACGTAACTTTGACGTTACTTGGTCATCCACTAGCCAATTACCATTCTTTTCACAGCTTTCAAATAACTTTATCCGCGAGATATAGAATTAATGATCTTCGAATTCTTACATCAGATCTTAACAATTTTTTCACGATGACCTATTTACGCTTTGCGATGTAAACACTGCATAAACATACAGCGTGGGTCGCAGATGTCCACATATCTACAGAAACGAATCTTTCTTTGAACAAACGAGCACACTATTTGGCTAAAACATGGGAACTAGGTGAAGAAGCATAAGACGGCAAGATATTTTAGAAACATAAAACAAGTATCGTATTTTACTATAGTTATACGACAAATAATTTCAATTTAGGATAAACCTGTTGCGTTGCAATTATTGACACTCACGTTTGTAATGTAACGAAAATTTTAATAACTATAGTTTCATTAGCAATAGCAAATTCCAGCAAATGTTTTAATCGTCGTTGAACAAATGTTTCCATATCCTCTGTCAAAACGTATACTTTTAGACGAGAAAACGCTATCGAAATTGTTCGAAGAGGCTTTTTATTGTTACTCCTCGTTTCACTTTGTCCATCTGGCAAGTTATTTGAATGCGCGCGAGATCTGAAGAAACCTTGTATCATAAAAGTGTTCAAACAGTTTAAAGTCCAGCTTTGCTATAAAAAATCCGTGAAACACCGTGTGTGTTTGTGAAAAACTTGCCTTCTATCATTACGATTTTACGAGTCCTCGAGATGGAATAGTAAACAAGCAGTGACGTGGTGAAGACTATAGTCTTTCGTAATAGTATACGTAACACATGAGACACCTTACGAAAATTCATTAATACCAACCATTGATCTTCAATTATTCATAGATAGTTATTATTAGAAGCAGTTAAAAGCTTTGTTCAAACATTGAAATGTTTGTCTAACAAGAGAAATATATTTATCTGGCCATCGTGTGAATTTTAATCCAAGTTTAAAAAAGACTAACTTTATCGTAATATATGATTTTAGGTGAAGCAAATCCTTCGATACCTTCTCTTCTACCTTTTTATAGGTGCAATGAAACTGTATGATATGTAAATAAAAAAAATCGTGTACATTTCACTTGTATCGCATTGTAGCTTTCAATTAAAATTTAATTAATCGTTTGCAAATATCAACAGCTCCTTTATGTTAGATGATTCGTTTTTAAGTAAACTCCACAAAACCAATAAAGCATCTGTGTGTCTATTGTACGATACGATAGTCTGCAGAGCATGTATTAACACTTCCAGCTACTTTATTTTCATCTAATTTAAATTCACGAAACGTCACTAACGCGGATATTAATTAACGCACAAGATAATAAGAAGCAGGCTTTTTATTTCGCTTCAAGCTGCAGATCGTGATACGGCGACGACTGCGTTTTTGACCACTATAAATAAAGATATTATAAAAAATAAAATTTTATGGAATCGTATAGAGCACGCAATGAAAAAGAATTATAACACAGGCATTAAACGATGAATATTAACGAGAAGGAATACAATTTCCCGCGCGAAGTCCGTGAGTTATCGCGAATCGACACAATCACTCGCTCCAAATACCTTATCGTGCGTCACCTCGCTACGACTATAAAAAGAGCACGGAGAATCCGAACTTGTAATAACGTCAAAAGAAGTCTGTAATCTTCGATCGTAATTATGCAACACTCTTGAAACCGGACAGACGCATCGACCTGAATCTTTGGTAACCATCAATTACTGTCCCACCAAATATAAGAACATCCTAACGATAAGATCGGGAGGAATGTTTCCTTGATGTCCTCGATCTTTGATCTACGACCGACCACCTGGCACACTGTATCTACTGCCACGATAAATAATAGACGACGCAGTTTTTTGTATTACTTCGAATCAGAATGTCTATGAATCATCTACGAAATAAATCTTTCATGCCGAACGCGAGTTCGGCTGTGCTGAATATATTATGCGTATAAGAAATTCAAACACTGCTCGAGGTCCGAGGAGTCTGAAACTCGGTTAGAAGATTAGCTCGGTTAGCTATTAAAGATTATTAATGCTGGTGGCAAATTACGAGCACCGTCGAATCCAGTGTGATTATCGAGGAGTGGCCAGAAATCTCTATACACGGTGTCTCAGTATCGGTGGTATAATACAAACGAGGCAATTGTTGAGAAACGAATCGGAACTACATAGATCAAAGTTTCCGCTGATACTAACTTCGTGCATTTGCATGTACAAACTGCTGACCGAAATTCGACGGCAGTTCGTTGGTGACAAAAAAGCCGCGCGCGATTTCTTGCACGTTTTCCGCTACCTAATAATTCCAGCGTTATCGAAGTCTACGTCTCGGAAGCAATGAAATTGCACTAATTCCACGCAGAATGCACGTGTCTCGCGTGTGACACGTAGCGCGATATCTTCGGGGCACCAACAGCAGAAACTCCAATTAATTCGCATAAACGAGTACACGAAATGGGGAACGTCAGTACGTCCGCTCCAAGTAACAATAGATTACGCCGAGTAATTGTTTCTGCGTCGCGCAATATTCTCGTAGGCCGCATTGTAAACGCCACAAAACCTTTTTGCTTTTCTGTCTTTCCACATTTACCGGAGCGGAAAATGTTCCCTATGCATACGTGTAAAATATGTCATACCGAGTGGAATGGAAAGCGGGAAAATGCCTGTATCATTGATGTCGCGAGTGCAAAGCTTTAGCGCCACACGGACTCGCGAGTTTCTGTGAAACGGCTTAGTACGGGAAATCAAATTTCCAAAAAAATCTCGAACGCAGATAAACAGGCTGGAAAAGCCAACTACAGCGTGAACTATCTTCATCGCATTTATCTTTTGCAATAGCGTAACAGGGTTTCTAGTGGAGTAAACGGCTAAAATATGTGTCCAAACGCGAGAACTGTCGTAATTAAATTTAGCAGCGCGAATAAAATTGCCTGTTTTATTTTTGACCAAGTTTTCAAGAAAAGAAAACAACATACACACGCTGGTTTTTTTTTTTTTTTTTAGTACGAAGACACTCTATCGATTTAAAATTAATCCACTGATTAATAGATATTAATTTTAAGCTATAAGTGTGGAGGCATTTTGTGATTTCAACGGGAACCTCATAAGTGATACAAATTGATGAGAAAATGGTTAGCTGGCTAAAATTTGTTACTTGTGCAAAACACGATCCAACGGGCACAGTAAAAATTTGCAAAAGCTATTTGCTAAAGATTAAATTGAAAACGATTGTGTGTTGGCTTTCACAAATCTCTGGCCTAAACTCGACTGAAAGACTTAGGTAAAGAATTAGGTAAAGTAGTATTCAGAAAATTGGGCCGAAAACTTGGGTCCAACTTGTGCTAAATAACGAATGTAATAAAAAGACTAATCGCAAAAATTCGAGAAATGATTAAAACGCTAACTTAGAGAGAAGTGAGATAGCAACGAGAAAGAAATTTAATTTTATTATACACTAGTCGATTTGAATATTGAATATTCAATGCGCGATATTCGTATACTGAATACTGAGTACACAGGTTATTATTAGATATAATATCGATCATGATGCTTTATAATGCAAAATGTATTATACATACAACGATATATTATGGAACGTTTTATATAAAATTCCAAATCAGCCAATGATTTTCTCAACAATTTTCTGCTCGCAACTTTCAATGGAAATCCTAATAATTTCTTAACAATTTTGCAAATTCATCTCATCTCTCCAACCGGACAATTCGCATGCGATAATTGTTAATTAAGCGCAGCAAGTACTCACAGATCGTGGATCGAGCGAACGTTTATAAATGCACGTATGTACTTTATTCGCGACAATTTTACGATGTGCGCTGATTACCGAGCCGCGGACGTTTACGCGTTTATGGAAAATTGAAAAATATAAAAACACCGAGAAACCGCGCGATATGCAGAGACACGTAAAATACGCGAAATATACTACTCGTTATGACATTTAAAACAATATTCTATCCAGGTTAAAAAAAAAATATGAATAATAAATATAATGTGATATAAATATAGTAATAAAAATAAAATATGAAAAATATGAATCTCTGTAAGTACGTCGCAAGAAAATTCACGTGCTCCACAATCTCGCCACTCAGAAATCTTCCAATATGGAAATCGTAGAAAGCGAAGCCTGAAACGAAATGTCCTTACCTCGGCGATCGCGCGCTGTGATTTACCATGTATACGATAAGAAGTGAAATGAGAAGTTGCACGATAAACCAGAGACCGACGTAGCATGGCGTTACACGCGCGTTTCTCTGATTTTATTTCACGGGCCAAATTGAGATCGCGATCGGCGAAAGTACATTAGGATGAAAAAATAAGAATAGCGTGAAAGGGAGATGACAGTGGGTAAGAACGGAGCGATTTTCGTCCTTAATTCAGAACGATTCGGCTCGGTTTCCAGCAACTCGTAGCTAATGTCGACAAGCGCGATGCCCATTCAGGAAATTGACCCATCTCAAACAGGCGACTATCAACGAACACGAGAAAGGGACACTGGAACAATCCTCTTTTTATGGACGCTCTTTTAGCGAACTGAAGCTGCCTGCCGTTGCTTCGTACTAATCGCGTAGGGAAAACGAGCGTGGACAAAGCTAGCAAACAGAGAAGCTAATAAATGAAAGTCGCCGAGAAGAAACGCCAATCTTGGTCGAAGTATTTAACAAGGAAACAATACCCTCGTGCGAAGGAAATGAAGGACGAAGAGGATATTAAAAACATTGGAGGATATGAGGAGCGAAATTAACCGAGCACAAGGAAAATAGAGAGAAAATTGTGGAGAGAAGAAAGTTTGAGATTGCTACTTGCGTACGAGTAGAGGAAGTACATGTGGAATACCGAAGTATCTGAAAAAGCTACGGTGCAATTTGAAAAATAACCGTCCCGAGGCGTTCCACTTGTTGGAGTATCAGTCAGCCTGTGTAATACACTCTGGCTATGTAATAAAGTAAAGTAATAAATATAATCTACAACGAATTGACCGATGAATGATTACCTCTTCCTATTCCCTTTTTTTATTTCTTTTAATTGCTCAACACTTTTTGCGAACGTCGCTCGTGATATCCTCCGACGTTTCTACCATACCGTATATACTGTTGTTGTTCAATGCCGCTTATATCGCGAGTTAACGATTGGCGATTTGAGCGAACAATTTGTAGGTAATATCTGAATGTCTATATCGCAGAGATAGCAACAATAGCGATGGAAGACGCGCGAAAGAAAGGAGAACAAGACACGCGAGAGACGTTTCGCCGGAGTTTCGTCGTCGTTTTACAAACGTCGGTGCCGGGCGGATAAAAATTCGGCGAAGAAGAATCGGCAGTTCGAGAGAGTAACTGCGAAAGGCTGATTTCACAAACGTCGACTGGACTCGATGCCCGCGGCGAAGGTTCCAATCGGAACCGTTAACGAAGCGAGATGTAAGTTCAGCATAAATCGAGGTTACGTTCCGAGATGAAAGAAGCCTGACAACGTACGATTTATCGCTGGTAATCGATGTTGTTTAGCCGTCAAGTCGCAACGTGGCAAGTTGCCGAGGTGTGCAACCACGTCCGCGCGATCACTCTCCATTCGAAATAGAACGTCTGGCGGCGATGAGTTTCTGTCAGTCGATGACCTTAAAAGATGACAACTGTACTTGCGAGGAGGCACGAGACACACGCGCGCGGATCGAAATCGCGTATACGCGCTCACACGCGAGCATCGTGATCCCTTCGGCGTCGAAGCTGATACATACTTCGCAGCTAGGGAAATGCGGCCAAGATTTGTCGCTGCTCGCTGGATATCGCCCCCCGAGAGATAAGCAGAAATCCCGAAGCTCGATCTATAGTGATACCACCACAGGAACAGGGCGACCTAGTTCCGCAGAATTTCCAGATCGATGTGCGGAAGAAGCGAACAGGAATATTTTCTTACGAGTTCACTGGATTTCAGAAACGGTGTGACGAGTCGACGTTTTCAAACAGTAACGCTTTTTCCATTCACGTAGCTTACATCCCTATCCACTTATTATTAGGCGTGGAAAACGAGGCAAAGTTGTTTTGCATTCGATTTTAGGATCCAATAAATCTTACCTTACGATTTGACAAACCGTAAGTCGTTAGAGCATTGTTGAAACATTTATGAAATGGTTTTTATGCATCTTTGTATCTGAACATAAGTGAACAAGTGGAATCTAAATAAAAATTTCATCGACTGAATATCGTAATAAATAATTTACTTTCAACGATTTATACATTTTCTGCGTATTATAAGCATCGAGCGCACTTTTGCATCCTCAAGTTTCCCATGAATACAAAAGGATCTACCTACGCCTACCTGATTCGAAACTACGAACAGCCCATGATATATTCTAGGTTATAACGAGGATTTCATAGATATTGAAATTTAATTTTCTTTTCAATCGCTGTTAGCTAACATTGACTTGCATCGTTAGATTTTACATTATGTTTGTTATTCTTTGATTTCTATGAACGAAAATACTAAGATTCAAATTTTGCGGTTCTCAGAGGCTTCAACGTATGAACCTCGATTCGTTATTTTCATACAACTCTTGCAATCAAAAAATACAAAAATTGCAAAATGGACGCATAATTCTGATCGATTAATCGTCCCTTTGGTAACCTAGATCGATCATTGAATTTTTCCTGGGTTCCTGATATTTATGACAAATTAATTACGAGATATTTTAAGTGTTTTTATTTATTATTTTATTTATTCACTGTTTAAGAAATGAAGTATTTGTGAGAATGAATGCACGATACACACATGTACGGAGCGTTGCAGCCAAATATTTTTCCACCAAATACGGCGAATATTGTATAAACTTTTCGTTCGATAGAAGATCAAAATAGATTGACAATATTTAGCTAGTTCGATTTCAAAGCTGCCACCCACAAATCGAAGACTGACATGTATAAAGAATTGGATTTCTTATTTTCCGAATTTCATTTCGATTTCCTTTAATCGCGACGAAAGCATCAGAAATTCTTTAAGTTAGCTCCTCAGCGGTACATTTTACCCGGATAACTAAGTTCTTCCTTTATAAACCTTTACAAACGTATTTCCTGCTTCTGGAAGTTAAAAAAAATTGATACTCTTCTTTGCATTTTTAAGTTACTTGTGAATTTCTAAATAGATTAGAATGAAATTCATCAGCCTAGCTACACAAAATGATATTTCTATCTTCGTTTAATGATATATTTCGCGTTGAAATGTTTTTTAGATCCATAGATCTTATATAGAACCTAACACACCGTGGCACAAATGTAAAGCCACTGTATCACGTTGATATACCGCGATCTATTATGAAACTTTTAAGTCCGTAATCTTCGCGTGATTAATCTATGTACAAGTTCGTTGAAATTTCACTGATAATATGCACACGTACACGCGATATCTAGCGCGTAAGCGCAGAAGCCCTGCTTCTACTTACTTCACCTGCTCTTTTATCGCACCTACTCTTAAGCTACGTTTTTACGTAACAGTAAAAGCGATGCTGTCGTAACTCTGACGCTAGAAAATCAAACCTGCTAAAATTACGTGACATCGATATCGCTACAGCGAGTCCAATACGACAATCTAGTTTCCACGACGACAAAGTCATAACATTTAGTACCGTGAGCGTAAAAGTCAGGATTTATCGTTACGTGGAAACGTAGCTTTAGGCTCGCTGGCCCGAAGACCCAGAAGAAGGCAGAGAGCCAGTCTGAAAATCGCCGCCAACCGACTCACCCACGCTCCAGAACAGTCTTACAGCTTCAAATACTGTTCCACGAATAATTTCACATACAGTGTCGTTCTACGTCGAGTTTTCTTCTCTCCTTCAAACACTAGCTACGCGCTCTTTCTTCCTAAGAAAAATCCTACGCTCTCTGTACAAATGCAATAAAGAGATCCAACAACGTCGAACGCATCGACAAGCAAACACGGTCGTCTGTTTTCATTGAAAGCGATTCTCATCGTCAGCTTGCGGATATCGCGGAAGACATGATTCATTCACGATCGACGTTTCGTAACTGGAACTATTGGTGAAATTTCAGAGAGCGTGTTAAGTACTCGCGAGTATTCAATGTCTTGTGAAAGGAAACTAACGCGGAATACAATCTTCCTGTTCCCGAGGCTCGAGTCCGGTCACGTTCACGCTCGTCGACACATTGAAGCGGTAAGTGTCGATGGACTTAGCCTGGACTTAGCCGGTTCGTCTGCGTTCCCATACGCGTATGTCATCGCAGGCGACACATTAGCACGTCGCACCTTAATGTACCGCCCTGCTGTACACCGTCGATTTTCCCGCCGAACGTTGCGGCCTATTTGCCATGCCATTCAGAATTATCATTTTAGCCCTACGTATCGTGCTGCGTCTAAGCGCAGCTACCGGCGAAGAAACTACAGCGGAACATGGAGTGCTCGCAGACCTATTATCCGAATGTTTTGCTATGCGAAACGTTCTATTAGCCGAACAATATCTCTGGCTTCTGCAATCTTACTCTTTAGACGTCGTCCTCGCGATTTCATATTTTAAGTTAAAATCTCGTGCGCGATAAGATTATAATTGGAAACGCGTAGCGTTAAGCGTTAGAAGAAGATGAACGGTATTTCAAAAGCTAGATGAAAGCGTGCGAGTGCTGCAAAAATTGCAAGAATCTTCAACTATGGCAGATGCGCGAGGAAGTTTTAAAGTTTGGGTATAAGATAAAATATTTATGCAAATATTGACGTCAATGTTTGAAGTCCTGATGCTGGAAATAAAAAATTACAACGAAGGCAACGGTGAATTAGGTATCTTCTTATTCCTTCCTTATTCTTTCTTATTCGACTCGGCTTCGATGCTGTAACGAGGACTTAACAGTAGGAAAGATACGCATAAATAAAGAAAGGAATTGACGAGCGAGTCAGAAAATATTACATTTATATTATATCGCGTTCTTTGCAACGTCCTTGTATTATCCTTTTTGAAATATAGAATAATACTTAGAAGAAAATTTCCTCGTCCAAATTGTCATGCCTCCGTTAATTCCAGTTCTTATGGTTCTACCGTATCTATTCGATCCCACGGCCAGACATTAAGAACGAAGATCGGACTAAAGTACGCCTAAACTCACGGCTCTTCGCTTCGCAAAATTATCTCGCAAACTGGCGCAGATCTCGTCGCTGACAGGCTCAAGCCACTTTACGCTCGATCATCTGTAAGAGTTTCTTCGTCAACATTTTAGTTTCAGACGTTATGCTCAGTGTCTGGATTACCATAGAAATTTTTAGATTACCGTTGTCAACGAGCTTTCTCGAAAGGGGTCTATGAATGTAGTTAAATTATTCTGTGAAATCTTTACTAATTGTATTTTGTAAATGTAAAAAGCAAAGTTCTTTAAAGGTCAACCTAGTTAAAACCAATAGTATCTAGTTGATATTAAAAGAGTGGAACTATTAAAACTTCCAACGTGGTTTGCTCGATTCAACATTCTGTCCTGTGCGTCCTTCTTGCAGAAAGTTCCTCCATTTGTTCGTAGTAATTAATTTTCAACGAAAAGACATCTACGCCCCCACCTATAAGTATTAGGACACTTGCAAAAGATGAAATAGACCTGAGAAATTATTCGAGTCTTGTTCGTTTATGATTGACATGGGCTATATAGACAATGCATATACTTTATATTATAACAACAATCTGGTGGATAGCAAAATTATATATATTTTTTCACAGTCAGTATTTTCATTAACTCTGACATCGTATTACATTTTCCACTACATTTTCTTATTTCTTCGTTCCACGCATTCTGCATACAAATGATTTCACCAGCGAGATTCAAATTTTGCGAACCTGAGTTTCCTAACTACACGATTCGTCGAAAATCTTCTCCATGAGGTTTACTTCGCAACGTACAATCCACAATTTATCGCCTTTCGTAAATAATTTCCCTACGTTTGTGCTTGAACGCGCATAATACTAGTCGAGTATTTTAATTATATTGGGTTGGCAACCAAGTGATTGCGTATTTTAAATAAGAAGGAAAATTCAAAATTTTTTGCTTGAAAATATAACGTTATTCGATCAGGTACTGTCCAATTTTTGTGGATGAACTTTTGCCATCTTTCAAACAGTGTCATAATTCCATGTTCATAAAACTTCCGATTTTTGCCAACGAAAAACTGAATTAAATGTGATTTTGCATCATCAGCGCGATTAAAAATCTTAAAATAAATTGCAATCTGAAGGCGCAAGGCCAGGCGCTATAATATAATTCTGCTCGACCAATCCTTTGAAGACCTAGATCGACTATTTTTTCTCGTACTACGGTCGGTGTGCTAAATTTGTGAACAGTCGCACAACAAATTTCCTCGCTGTAAAAAGCAAAGATAGACTACCGTTTGAAAATAAGCCTGCAAGGTGCAAGTACCGGTAGATTTCAATCGGCGCGATTGAAACGACTGATACGCGACAAATAAGCGGCGTAATAAAGGCCTGAATATGCAAAGGCAAATTACACCCTACGAATCGATTTAACCGCCATTCTGGTATGGTCAGCAGGGAAGGATCACGAATTCGTTTGCTTGACGTTAACGAGCGACGATAAAATATCAATCTAGCCAGAAGTCACGCACGTACGTACGGACGACGAGATATTAACGACGTATTAGCACGTCACATCTTGAAGCAGCAGGACACGGGACATTGCAAATTTCCCGTTCCGGCAACGAGTCCCACTTAGCGGACCACCGAGGATTTCCACGTCAGTTGTAACTAGAACGTGGCTTGTTGCTAGCGACAGCGGCACCGGCTTTGTTCCTGTCAGACCAGAGTTGCGCGTTGCATACCGCGGACTGCGCCGCGCGCGCTTTTCTTTCGCCCTTTTTAATGCGACTATCCAACAAAATTCGAGCGTCGACGCCGGCTACGATTTATACGAAATCGATACGAACTGTTGCAGTTACAAAAGCCGAAATTACTTCGCGCACATCCGATCAGATATACAACTAGACTGGGAAAAATGAAAATGCCGTAAAACTGCTGTCCCGGCATACAGCGGCGCGCAGCGGAACCACTCAAACTGGAAAATTTTCGCGTGCGCGATACATCAAACATTTTGAAATTTCATTAACGCTGTAACGAGACGCGACTGTCGTGTGTAGAAGCGAACATTTGCCAGTTTATCCTCGGATGTTTGATGTACAAACTATAGATAGGATCGGAAAAATTCTTTCAAGTTTAATTTAATTTGATTTGATTAATTTAATTAATTTTGATAATTTGATAATCAATAATGTTTTAAACCGGTTAGAATTTCGACCAGCCGTGTACTCAACTTTAACACGCCATTGACGAGGTTTCAAATAATCGATTTAATTGTCGTTACATCTGTTGATTACTGCTTCGTCATTAATTCATAATTTTCGTCATTTTAACAATATTTGTGCATCGTTGATCCAAATCACCATGGACTTTTTAGCGACAGCAGTGTACGTTCACAGGTTTCGGAGACTGTTTAACGACGATTTAACAGCAATTGAACATTTACTTTCCGTATCTAAAGACCCGTTAGAAAATCGAATAATTTCTTCCCTCCGTTAAAAGATTTTCGATAGACGATATAATAGATACTATTTCAACGCGCAAGAAAATTATTTATTGCACGTACACTGAGATTCTTTTGCCCAGTTAACTCTATACAAACAAGAAATTACTATCCACCACATACCGATTAGCGTACAGTAAATAACTTACTTTATCGGGGATAAATTTACAATTTAATTATTTTTTTACGCAAGGAAGCTGCTCAACCGCACGGTGGCAGGAAAAAAAGGCGAAACTGAAACTATCTTCTGAGAAGTGGAAGCATATACATCGGCGCAGTGTACACGGAGAAAGTACAGCGTAGAATGGCGTAGATCATGCGATTCAGCTAATAATCGTTCCTCTTTTTTCCCTTTTGCCGGGCAATATAATGACACACTGCAACAATCTTTCTGCTTTTATTCATTTTTTCCTCAGTTTGCGCGCTAGTGCACACAAACCGCACGCAAAGTTTATTTATAAAGTACTAACGAGCTTCGGCGGTAGGTAATTTCACAGATGGTTATTTCTACTCGGTGATTCGACCTAACGTGAAAACCCACCACGGTTTCTCTGAATTTCTATCAAAACAGTCTCGTGGATGCAGTAACTTGCAAACTCGTCCCGTGCAGCTACACCAGCTATCGTTATTACTATTGAGGATCGCTCCGCGAAATTAAAGGTTTACCGGAACTAATTCACTTAACCTTAACCGATACACAGCAAATTTTTTCACGGCCATGAAATAAGAAAGAATATGCTACGGAGCGCACGAGTGAAGAAAACGCGTTAACGCGTTAACCATCGCGCAAATTTTATGCACACTGAGTCATGGATGCATGTGCGTGTTTCAGAAGGTGAATCTCCAGGCTACAATAGGTTAAAGACATAAAACGACGTCGTATGAAGGAACAGCAACGGAGAAAAGAAAGTCGAAAGAGTAAAATGAAGAAAAGATATTGTAATTTTGCAAAATGATAATTGACCAGAGAAACGAATATATAATATTCGGTGGCGTGCAGGTAGATTTAGGTTTCCAGGTAGATTTTTCACTTACATTTCGAAATTATTCGAAAGAATATTAAGCAATATTGTACGACTATGTATGTTATGACGTTTACGTATTATACTATCTTCTTTTACTTAACATCAATATTAGCCTCAATATCACTTAGAATTCTTTTGGATATCGCTTTCCAAAGATGAAGCGAACGATTCATCTGGCCACACTTTTTGGCCAAATTTTTACGCACCACTGTAATTATATGTAAAAAAATGTACGAGTATTTAGTACAGGAAAAATGTTTGACGCAAATTACTCATGTACGCGTGTCGATCTTAAATTTTCTTCCATTCGACGCCGTATTTTGTCCTGGCGGCCGCGACAGATCGAAATATCTTACGTTAAAACGTTTAATTTTTGCAAAATATTATACTGTGCCTGCACGTTTCTTCTCCCGCGATATTTATCAGCCCGTGAAATTCATTACGTCTTGTTTTAATAATCCTGAAAAATTTCATAGCTGTCACGGCCGTACTCGACTGTCATCGATGCAACGTTCTCAATGAAAAGGTTAAGTTACCAGTGGAAGCTTATAAAGAACAAATAACTGATTCCAGCGTAATTCGACGACGGTTCCTCGAATATCCCAAACGCGATATGTATTACGTTGCACGTGAACGTATCCGATACTTGGCGATACTTAACGGGATCGTATCAAGTCTTGAGGTATTGACGTGCTGATACTGTCGAACGTATTCCAACTTCGCATACTCTACGTACATACATTTGCCGAGCAATTTTTAATTCTGACGTATTGTCAGTGAATTCGTAGAAAGTCGTACATTCGAATCGACATTTGATACGAAGAAGTACTCTGATACGGTGCATGCATAGAGAAGTATAATTCAACTTGCGCGCGAAATTTTCAGCAGGAGACTTACATTTGGCTATTGAACCGCGCGGGACAATAACTGGAAAAATCTGACAAAATTTCGTTTTTTATCTTTAGCCTATTATTTTCGTCGGTAGCGGAAATCGCTAGTGGCTTATGGCTAGCAGGTTAAAATCCGTTTACGTGATTACAGCGCTTTGTTAATACCTACGATACATCTACGTTTTACAGTGTAAAATACTATAAAATACTATGCAGATCTAAAAAAAAAAAAAAAAAAAAAAAAAAAAAAAAAAAAAAAAAAAAAAAAAAAAAAAAAAAAAAAAAAAAAAAAAAAAAATGCAAAAATAAATACGAAATAGCAAATTTCTCCAAAATAAAAGTATCGAGCGTTCCTCGTATCTACGTTACAATTAATATTTCCATTAAATATTTATGGTAACACGAGGAAAATTATGCTTCCACTTCCATACAGATTATTAATCAAAATAGCTCAAATATTTATGCTTCCTTTCTGGAAGTTAATAAATTAAATTAATTTAAAGGATTTTACCAATGGAAGCAAAATCTGATCATTTATCGATTAATAAATTATACTTGATCAGCTATAGATACACTGCAAAAATTATTATCCTACAAATCGTCGTTCATCATTTGCTATAATAATTTGCAAATAAAAATACGAATGTAATGTTTTCATACACGCGCTAGCGTAATATGGCCAGCAGTAAATTAAACTGGACAATACGTGTGCATATCGACTTTCTAAACATTCCTATTAATTAAAATTTCGAAGCAAACTCAATGCGGAACACGGGGGCTTATAGAACCAAACGAATAGCTGCATTTTTTCACTAAATTAATAAACATTATTGTATTAAATGTTCCAGAATTTGGACTTTGGTCTACTTGTTGCGTTTCAATATTACAGTTCCTTTTCTAATTTATCTCCATACTTAAAATAGAATATTGCAAATTGCACGACTAGGTATTGAATTCACGTTCAATTTCTTTCTTACTGTCTCTATTTGCTCATTTTTATCTTCTGGAATAAACGGAAATAGCAAGTATTGGTTGCATATATTTCCACCTCGTATAATAAGAGACTATGAAAAGTACCTTTTATCTTCAGAAATAGAAGTTTTATGTAGTAGACGATCGTGAAATCTGTGCATTTTTGCACCTTTAGATTTCCCCAAAATGCGCAAAAATCCGCGCTCTGATCACGATGCTTCTAATAATGAGAATTTCTAACAAACTACAGTGGAACCTCTATTACCCGAACATCGGTCATCTCGGTAAATATCGTGGACATACATTTGTCTGTGAGACACAAGCTGGTGCATTGTCTGTATGGCCAACATACCATTGTCGGTTGGTTTTTATACTGCACACCGATATGTCAAAACACTAGCGTTTCGATTGAGAAGAGACGCGAAATACTCGTGGGGATCCTTTCTCGATTAGCCAATGGCGAAACCGTAACTGAAGTAACAGCGTCTCGTGCGGCTGGTACGTCGACAATCTGTGACACTAAAAAACGAAAGTGCAAAATTCTGAAGAAGACATCTTCGCAAACGGTACCGGAGATAGTCGTCAGGTCAAAGTATAAATCACAGGAAGAAGCTACTCCCGAGCAACTGCTACGTCTAAAAAGCGTAGACAGTTCAGCGGCTCAGTCGGATCGGTAGAACAAAGATGACAGCAACACACGTATTTTGTAAAAAGTTATAATTCTTCGTCCTCCGGCAGCTGAACGCGATTCGGTTCGGATAATCCAGCTTCTACGGTATTTACTTTTCCCTGGAGCTTCGTTTCTCCATTCGTGCCATTTTACGGCACACCTATCACGCTACGGACCTAACACATTGCACTCGATGAACGGAGCAGCGAACGCTTTTCTAATAGCAAGTCAATGATACGGAGCACAGTGGAATAGTAGACGAAGCGGTTGGCGAAACATCGAATACGCTGCTTAGCCCCGGCAATGGATAAACACCATGGAACGACGTGCAACTACAGGATATGGAGGATACTGGCGGCCGAACGAGCGGCCAGGTTATTAACAATATCGCGTAGCCCAGTAATTCTATTGTAACGTTCTCCCTCTAGCGTGCTCAGCACACACAGCCGAGACTTATTGTTCGCGGATTCCACGAGGTTTTCACATAATGATACGTGGACGCAAGCATGTACGCCGCAAACTCAGAGTACATGCCGCGCACAATGGAACGATTTCGCCCGGTCTACGGCTAAGCTTCCATGATTCATATTAGAGGACAAGGTTCCTTGCTACCTCCGCCTTTTTGATACGTTATTATGATATATCTTGTGTGGATTAAGCGGCGCGTGCACGCGCCTGTACTTTTTTTTCTTTCTTTTTTTTATTTTTTGGCGAGCCAATTTCATCGGGAAACAGAAAACGAGAGCGAAATATCCAGGAAAGATGAAATGGAGATCGCAGAGGCAAAACGACAAGTAGGGCAGGCCCGATAATATGAGCAAAACCGGAGCCTATTATTATTTTCAAAACTGTTCCAACTTTTCCCAATGCGGCCATCGGTTGCTGTCATTTGGCCTAGCGCGTGAGCAAAATATGATCGCCATACACGCGTGTTTTCTCATCTGATTTTCAACGAATTGTAAACTTCCTAATTACCGATGTTCAGATAAGTACTTTTTGGTATGGATTATGTCGTTTGTCGCGTATCAAAGTACGAATATGTGAGTGGATGTTTCTCGATTTGCTACCGTGGTATCGGTAAACCGTAATATTTGTGAAATTGCATACTGAAGCAAAATCAGGCTGCGAGTGATCCTGGGATTAGTCGTCAACTTGCTAAATTCTGAAGCGACTTCCCTGTAACTACGGGAGATGCGTTTCGTAGTTTTCTTCCATTGCAATCTTCAAACGAAGAATAGTAATGGAAAAACAGAGAAGCAAACTCCGATGAGCGTATTTCTGTTGAATTTTTACTCGAATGTCTCCTTGCGACTAAACGGGAATATCTTAACCTGACGGATGGAAATGAAAAAAGCTTGGAGATTTACCTGCAACTGACAGGCGGGAGAAATAGACTGGCGGAAGAAACAGCAATTCCGATTATTACGACCATTTAAATGCAATCCACAGAAATCGTACACGCGGTATCGAGCAATGTATTTCATTTTCGCCAGGCGAAACTAGCAATTTATTTTTACAGTTGCACAGTTTTACGTTTACAGGTAGACGATCGTAAGATGAATACGGTGCAACGCCGATCGAACATCGCCGAGAGCATTGGGAATGTAAAGAGTTGGAATGGCCGGCGCATCGGTGTGTAATTTTTGAGATACAAGCAAACACAACGTGAAAAATATCGAAAGCCAATACAATTAAAAGCTGAGATTCAAAAGCCGATTCCACTTGCCGCGAATCGATCTACAGTTTCCAATGCACTTCGCTCTGATGTTATTTCAGGCTGATTCGGTAACGAGCGAAACAGCCGACACAGCGAACGATGTAGCGATTGAAGAACGTTAGCGAGATCATTTCCCTCCCTCTAGCAGCAAGGCAATAACTACTGTTCCTGCGCCAATTACGCTGTGTCCTTTACGCTTCTATGGAAAAGCCAAATGGAGAAAACGTTCACAGCGTTATCCTCTTTTTTCCACCATTACGGTAGCGGGCGAAAGCTTAGGACGACTGCCTTGTTGACGAATCATCACGTCGTACGTGCATACTAAGTAACCAACAGTTTGTAGTTGTGCCTACAATCACGTATATATGTATAGAGAAGACCAACGCATCATGGGATGAATTCGTCATTCTCAGTGAAAACGTATGTGTCTGAACCCCAGATCAAGTGTATCAACAACTATCAAACACTTAGCCAACCGTATAGGGAGATCTGCCTTTTTGACCTCAGCAATGCGTTTTCTTTTTTTTTCTTTGTTACTATCAATTATTGTTTATGCTCCCAACTAATTGCGCCATTTTTTCTGCCTTTAAAAAGTACAGTATATAATAAAATACACCAATTTAGCGGAGTTAAAATTAATTAACAAGTTACACTATCGGCTATGACTAAATAAAGTTACAATCGAACGATACCACACAGATTGCTGGGAGATCGGGGACAAGTGTTCCTTTCCGATGAACCGTAACTTAATATGCTGGAAACAGGGCGAAACTCGCTAGTATCTCTATAATAGTCTTCAATAGTGTATCTCTACAATAATATAGCGCAAGAGACAATTGACGGAGAAGGTAGCTGCCTCGAGCTTCTGTCCACTGCTGTATCTTAAAAAGGACCATGTTTGGCACTATCAGGTGCAAATTGAAGAACTCGATGAAACAGAAGAAGCACACCGTAGGATAGGGCAGAAGAGCAACGTAATTTCCGTTTGCTTTCGCTGTTTTGTTGACACTGGCGTTCTCCTTTCATTCGTACACGTCCGCACTGGGGGGAAAGTGCTGACCGACGTGAGCATCCAGTGTTCGAAAACACAACCGACGCTTGATAACAACTTGATTGTTCGACGCGCGAAACAATTCAATTCAGCTTTCGAAGAATGGCACGACGTAAAAGAGAATGCGAGAAGATGTAACGTAAGAAAGAATACGAGCAAGATGTATCTTACAAAAGTGAAATATTACGTAGGCTGGAAAATTCTGTCGACTAATGTTTTTAATATATTTACTTATCTTCTACGTGTTGTCCATTTGATTAAATATTCTTCTCCGTTTATTTCTCAACTGATTATCTGATACTTCTCCAAGCAATTGTTGGTCCTTGAGGGTCTGCGAAGTCATCGACAGCCTACTCGACTTGTGAATTCGTAAATGTTCGAGAATTTCGTCGTAGTTGATCTTGGAAGAAAATATGTATCGGCAAAACAAAACTCGATAGGTAAATTATCGTTGGCCTGTTCTTTCGTTTGCATATAGCTTTATCACGATACACCTGTTTCCGCGAGCTTGTACTAGTATATGCCTTTTTTTAGCTCATTAGCATACAGTATTCTTTTCTCGATCGGTGTAAAATAAACACAAAGTCCACAAACTTTTACGTATTACTGAAATGGTGCATCTCCACGTAGTTATTATTTTATTATTTCCCACCAGTTTCTATTTAAACCCATCATAATTTATTTAATGAAAGCAGCGCTATTGATAAACGACGCACGAGCACATAATTTCAGCATCCACCTAATACTTTAAAAATTCACCGTCGTGCGTAGGTTGTAAGATACGATTACCGCGAGCAATCTAAATTTGGTAGCTCGATGATTCAAAAAATAATGATTCATTTTCCACTAAATTTAGATACGTAACTTAAATGTCGATATACGTGCATAGGTTTGAAACGTTTAAAAATTTAATTGCTCGTGCAATATTCTCAATGTTGAATAAATCACGTCTGCTTTCAAGTAACGAACAAGCAAATATTCGTAGCGAATTATTGCTCGTTTCGTTGCTAAGATTTATCAGAACAAATGATACTGTGAAATGACCAATCTTCTATACTTTGGTTTATTTCTGAGCGCAAGATACTAGTCACGATAATATTCAATTACGAGTGGAAGATTCTTAATCAACGCAGCTATTCTCAGCTCGATGCTTAATTAAGCACCTAAAGCGCTAAAGTTCGACCTTGGCCCGCCATATCAAAGTGCAAGTAGGCGAGTATTTATCGGCGTAAGCAACTTCAACAGGCCGACATCAAGAATAGAAATGACGTGCGTTAAGAAGTGCATCTGGAGGTACGGCATGCATAAATTTGATAGAAAGTTCAGTCGTAAGTTGGAGCGATGTTGTTCGCTAACAGGATTTTCCGAAACTTGTTCAGCGAGTGAACGAGATAAATGACGGTATCGGGTTTTCCTACACATCGTTGCCAGCCGTATATGGTGAATGTGTCCTTTTTCCAGCACGTTTTTCTACCATCAACACGTACATCGCGCTGGTTATAAAAGCGGCCAACCTGTCACATAATGTTTTTTCTACGTCATCGAACGTAGCCGCCCCGTTAAGCGACCTTCTTCGCATACCGCAAAACCCTGTATCCCGTATAACACGTTTCAATCTCCGCCCCAATGATGCTTGTTTATTATGTCCTATTCAACGACCCTTCCGCCCACGACGTCGGTGTTAGAACGAAATCGCTGAGACGCTTAGACTGACAAGCGGATCCACTTTGGCCCTTTCCCTCTTCCCGAAATCTCTTCACGCACACACCTTGCTACTAGATAAAAATGCTCGCAATTTTTACGTCCTTTTTCGTGCTCGCTTATTTGCGTTTTTTTTTTTTTTTAACGATTTCTTTTTTTTATTTTTCTACAATTTGCTCGTGAGAACATTCGGTAAATTGGTGTAACGAGTTGGAATAACAGCTCGTACACATATCGCCGGTAATCCATGGCTTAGAGTTAGATACATCTGCTCGTAGATTATCGAGTGTCCTAGTTGATCAGATCAGTGAGAAATGTCTCTTGCTCAGTCTCCTCGCCGTACGTGTAGAATATAAGCCGCTTGCTGGCAGATTTGGCTGGTCTTCTAATCTCTTTTTATGTCTCATGTAACTTTATAATTTGTCCAGTGGACGTTAAGTAAGCTCTTATATGCTAGGTCGAGTTACAAAGCATGGGATGGCAATCGCCAGCTGTGTGTCATCTTGGAATAGCTTTTTTTTCAGGTTGACGAATCAGTAGGATGGTGCACACCATTGAAAGTACTGAGTGCTGTATTTCATGGTTCAATGATATAAGCAGTGGAAGCAAAGGGAAAAAGCTTCTAATTTTTGATACATCTGTTACTGAGATTCAATACAACTATTAATACTATTAAGATCTTTACATTTTTATGAAGCATATTTTGTACCAAATCTTGTAGGAATTAAAAGTTTAGACGATGAAATGAATAGCTCATCGAGAGATCAGCAAAGAATAAAATGTGAAATAAGTTCTAAAATATGGGGTTAGGTTGAGATCCAATACAACTATTAATACCATTAAGATTTTTACATTTTTTAAATTTTAGATCTTGTAGGAATGAAAAATTTGGACAATGAAATGAATAGCTCATCAAGAGATGAGCAAAGAATAAAATGTGAAATAAGTTCTAAAATATGGGGAACGAATTCAGTAGTTGCAAATGATGTTTTTGAAGTTTTAGAAGATATAAAAAGGAACTTGGAACAAAAAGATAATTGTGAAAGGTGTCAAATACTTGTTACAGGATCCTTACATTTAATAGGCACAGTTCTTGCTATTTTAGATCCGAATTTGACAATGAATACAGAATTTTAATATGTATTTAATAAATCTGGCATTATGTGGTATATTTACGAAATATACAATAATGTTTTTAAAGAAGGAAAAATTTAAAGAACATTCTTTTCGAAAGAACTAAAGTAAGTAATTCTACGATATTACTTATTTTCTAAAGCAAATATATATGTATAATCGTGAATGTGAATATATGGAAGTCTAGATCGTTGATTTGCTACGTCTATTTCACTATTTTCCCCTTTCTTTCTTCGATATACAGAGATTTAAGTAAATGTATAGAATGCAGATCTAAGAAGAAAGTGCTCGCTACGAAGTAATTGTGGTTACTGGGCTTAAAATTGGAAATTACATTTTGCCGGCGATTAAATCTGCGCTTTCGAATTCTGATACTTATTATACGAAAACACCCAAAGTAATAAAATACCCGAGTATGTGGAGGTTCCTCGAGATACTACGAATAAAGATTTCTACATTACACGCCGCCTTCGAGTAAGTAAAAATTCTCGCTATTTTATAGACAAACGTAGGCATCGCAGATGCGATCAATGGCAGATGGGTTCGATCTGGTAGAGATACGGGCGATACGACGTGTGAGAAACACAGAATCCCTACAAGATATGGAACTGAGTTTAAAAAATTGTATTATGCAGCTCTTGTAATGTGTAATATTCTAACGTTCGTAGCTTAGATCGCGGCTCGAGCTTTCAGAAGTCTTATGTTTTTTAATGAAACGATACTCTTATGTCTACTTTTACGAACATTCATTGAAAATTTATATAACTTATTTATAACCGTTTATATAATTATGCGGAAAATGTATCTTATTCTATTTTTCCTTTCGATGTTTACAACGTTTATACTATTTACAGTAGGTATTTTGTTAAGATTGAAAATAATTCAGCAGACCCTCGAATACGGTTTCTATCTCAAATGCCTGAACTAACAAGAAGATATGGTCGTTCGTTTTTGTAAGAACGTGTAAAATAAAATGACGCAGAAAGGATTTTACGAAACAATATCTACGTAAATCATAAATGGAACGCGGCATAGAATACGAGTTTCGTATTTTTATTACCGCTAAATTTATAAATTATAATTCATATTATCTAATAAATATATTAATCTATTAATATTTATAAAATTTTATAAATTTTCCGATATATAGCAACACTTAGAATGGCGCGTTAAACTATCTAAGAAGAAGCCCATTTTCCCAGCCTACTCGTATCTCCATTCTCGTTGCATTCTTCTTTTTCAACACGAGAGATTGAAACATTGTTCGCAATATCTTAAAGAGCTGAAACTGATGTTGCATCTATCTTACCGAAGTTACTGTATACTGCATTATTTAATTATTGCTATCTTTCCCACATCCGGATACTTTGGCAACATAGTAACAGTTCCTGCTATCTGCCGCGATACTGTTTCCTGCTCGTCGACTTCAACTTCAACTTCGTTCCAACTACAAGTTCTCCCAAGTTGTCTTCTTTTCCGTGTTTCCGAGTTTTCATGTCTAAACTATTAATTCTACTACGCAACAACAGATTTTACAAATTCAACTTCTTACGTAGTTCTAACATTTCCTTAGTTGCCTTAGTTAGCAAAACGGATCGAAGATTTCCCAGATGATTTCTACAGCTCTGTTCGAAATCTTCGATACATTCCTTTTACATTTTTTACTCCAGAACCATCGACCATCTAAGCGATATCTAACCATGGTACAGTTCGCTAATTAAACAGTTGTACGACGTAAAAGTAAAAGTAGGAAATCGTGGATACGAGAAAGTATATCTAATCGTGTTTCTGTCTCGATAAAATTGAATATTAATATTACCAGATATATATATCAATGACAAATATATTCCCATATTTGCATAATTTTAGTAATAATTAAAATGCATATAAATAATTATAAATATAATTGTATAGAAACTAAAAAATTCGATACGGACCATTGGTTTTGCAGTCGATGAACTTCGCAAGTTCGCCAATTGCAGGCCGATCAATGGCACAGAGAGGAAACATTCAAATTAATTAAGCTGATAGAATTCACACTACGCGACTACCTAGTCCACATAAAGCGAAAACTAGTTCTGCGTTCCGATAATACGTAGAAAGTTTAGGTAGCAAAGCGTCTGATTGGTGAAACGTTCGCACAGTGTCTGACTCCTCGCAACTGGCAGCTCTATTGTAATATTTTGGCAAAAGAAACGCCGAACATACCGAATCTTCGATAAACAGTGCAAGAAGCAAGCGAACTGAAAGAAAGCGTTAATTTACTTGTGGTAATTGCGCGCAATGTTAAGTAGCGATCGCTCTATTTGCTGAAAGACGCGCGAAACACACGCGAAATAGAGTCTCTGACGCCACGCTGTTTTTCTGCAGAAATTACACTTCGTTTAATACATTCGCCGGCAAGTAGGCCAGAAGTAATTTGATGATATCGCGCTGGGACGACTGCTCAATTAAAAGTTTTTGTTACAAATCTGTGGATTGGTTCGGCGAAAGGGCGACGTTAATTTTCGGACGCTGATAAATGCCGCGATGGCTCTACCCTTTATCACTTATCCTGCTTGCTCGTAGGTTATCATCCAACTTTTGTAAATGATATCCGCGCCGTGTAATATACCGCGTTTAACGAACATTTCGAGCTGTGTCTGCGAACCAACCATTGGCGGTTATATTCGCGCTCGTTGGAAATCGCCGCGACCAAAGGCTTCTTCTGCAGAAAATTACCGAAGTTCCGCGCGGCGTTCTCATTCGCAATCGGAAAGGTAATCTTTCAAATTTCAGCTGGTCGCGACGAGAGAATTTTTCCGCTGTACAAACGAGATCTCGCGGTATAATTTAATAGCTTACTCGGGCGTTTTCCGTGCGTATCTCTGACAGCTTTGTCCCGTTTTATTCTCTCGCATCCTCCTGTGTTCCAAAGATAATTTCAATTATCCCGTTCGTTACTACCGCGAGTCCATCGCGCGGAAACATCGCCAGGACGGAGCGAAACGAAGCGAGCTACTCGCTGATGATTATTCCCGGTTGCAATCGCTTTGGTTCGATTCAACTATTTCGTGTCTGGCATTCGATATCGCCACGGTTATTATTAGCGATAGGCTCAAGCACGTCGCAAGCTGACCTACTAAATTCAAGCCCTCTATAAGCATGGCCGGCTAGATTCGAACCCTCTGTAAGAAATTCGGAAAAAAGAAGCAGCACTTGCCGCTGCAAGTGTGCACTTTGAGAAGAACAGGCTCGACTGTGTCGCAAGTAAGTTGCAACTTTAAATAAAAATCCGCAGCCTTCTACGAGCAATTCGAAGAGAAGCAGCAGCACTTTCAAGCAGATTCGAAGGTTCTACGAGTTTCTGCTTTGAGAAGAATAGGCTTAAGTAGGTGGCGAGTAATTCTGAGCGTCAATCGACTAGATCAGGATACTCTGCAGGCATTTCGAATCAAAGGAGCAGCACTTTTGATTCAAACCCTCTGTTTTTCTAGAAACACTCAAGAAACATTCGAGAAGCGAAAGAAGTACTCGCAGACGGAATCAAACACTTGTCGAATAGGTTCGGCAGCCTTCTACGAGCAATTCGAAGAGAAGCAGCAGCACTTTCAAGCAGATTCGAAGGTTCTACGAGTTTGTGCTTTGAGAATAATAGGCTTAAGTAGGTGGCGAGTAATTCTGAGCCTCAATCGACTAGATCAGGATATTCTGCAGCACTTTTGATTCAAACGCGACAGATTCCAGCCCTTTGTTTTTCGAGAAGCATTCAAGAAACATTCGAGAAGCGAAAGAAGTATTCGCAGACAGAATCCAATACTTGTCGAATAGGTTCGGAACGCGAGGCTAAATCCGCACCTTCTACGAGAAATTCGGAGAGAAGAAGCAGCACTTTCAAGCAGATTCGAAGATTCTACGAAGAGCTTTGAGAAGAATAGGCTTAAGTAGGTGGCGAGTAATTCTGAGCGTCAATCGACTAGATCAGGATACTCTGCAGGCATTTCGAATCAAAGGAGCAGCACTTCTGATTCAAACGCGACAGATTCAAGCCCTTTGTTTTTCGAGAAGCGTTCAAGAAACATTCGAGAAGCGAAAGAAGTACTCGCAGACGGAATCAAACACTTGTCGAATAGGTTCGGCAGCCTTCTACGAGCAATTCGAAGAGAAGCAGCAGCACTTTCAAGCAGATTCGAACGTTCTACGAGTTTGTGCTTTGAGAAGAATAGGCTTAAGTAAGTGGCGAGTAATTCTGAGCCTCAATCGACTAGATCAGGATACTCTGCAGGCATTTCGAGTCAAAGGAGCAGCACTTTTGATTCAAACCCTCTGTTTTTCTAGAAACACTCAAGAAACATTCGAGAAGCGAAAGAAGTACTCGCAGACGGAATCGAATACTTGTCGAATAGGTTCGGAACGTGAGGAGCCGCCAGAAATTCTCCATCCTCTTTATTGAAACCTATCGCAGCAATTTTGTTAAAAGTACGAAGCGGAAAAGTACGAATTTACTGGTACACTAGCGCTCGTAAGATTCTGCATCTGCGCACTAGTTTTAGCATTCGTGGTAAGAGTACGTGAATTTGACCAAACTGCCGATGAATTAATGCAAAATTAATTGCAAGTTGGCGATGAATTGATACTTAGGACCAGCACTTACTACCTTTTTATACAAAATGCCAGGATGTAAATCTACGTTACACGTTAGAAGACGCAGCAATGATGTATTTTAGCATTCGCTGTATACGCGAACACACTGCAGAACTACTGCGCAGCGGTGGAAAGAATAAACGCAAGTACGCAGACGATTCTAAGAGATAAAGGATCGGAACAAGTGGAGGAGTGGTTAAGGAAGATGAAAAAAAAAAAAACAAGGGATGGTGGAAGAAATCCTGAAGACTAAAAGGCGCAACCAACAGACGGTTGGCGGTAGGCGTGACTGGCGGAAGTAATAGTTTTAGAACAGGAAGAACTTCTAGCGCGGATTGCTGGCATGTAGTGTCCAGATTAAGGATAGCGCAAGAACAAAGTACGAGTATGAAGATCGGATGAGCAAGCGTGTGTGGTTAGAAAAGTTGCAGCCAAGTCGCGTTTCTTGGCCACGAGGTGCAGATCAAACAAACGACTACATGCCAATATATACATTTGCTGTTTAAATATCACTGTATCATTGCATTAACACAGAGTCTCTCTGTGTTTGGACTAGCCTTCTCAAGCTGTCGTATAATCGAGGAAACGAAAGAATCTGCAGATTCCTCGATCTCCGAAGAAGATTCTACGGATTCAGAGATAAAGAGCCTGTCAAGTGACAAGATAGCTGTCTAAAGTATAGCGACTACAAGCGCCAGTTTTCTTATTCTACGTGGATTTTCGAAATTCCATCGTAATTCAATTTCGATTCAATCGGATCACAGCTCTCTGTCGCGAGCAACTACGGCGACTGCGAAGAGCCGAAATCATCGCGGCTTCACTTAGCCGTAGCTTCGACGAAGGTAAGCGCAACTGTCCGAATATTTTCGCGCGACGCTGTACACTTGGACTTAGTCGCGCCGCTGGTTCTTACGCTCGGATGAAATTTCACGACGTGGCGGAAAAAAAAAAGCGTCGTCAGAAAGGCCAGCAGACGAAGGGACAGCCGGTAATAGTTTCCTCCGTCAGCTTCAGCAGGAGATTTTCCAGTAGCGGCGAGCTACGCTCCTCGACCGTTAGAAAGTTCTTCGTCTCGGCGAAGGAGAGTGCAATTCGAATTCCATCGGTGTCTTGCAACAACCAGGTAGGTAGAAGTCAAGATAAATAGCATGGATCCGTGTCGTAAAGTATCTGGATGCGAATATGGTTACGAGCTGTCCGGGCTATCGTTCGCAGGATTTAGTACGCTCGTCTGTTGCGAGTTAAAATCAATAAATAAATCGGTTTACCAGCCCCACGCACCGGCTGACGTTATTTTCCACCCGATGGAAACTACCCGTGAGCACCGATATTTCCTCCAGCGAATTATCAATAATCCCAGGACTTAACATTCATTACCGCGCTCCGTGAGAATGAAATTGAAATTTTCAGAAAGCACTTCTAACATTCTTTCGCCTTTTTCTACGCCCATTTTTTTCTCCAGCCACCGTGCAAGTGATATATTTCATCAAGCTGATGACATTTATTGCGTTCTCGCGGCAGGACCGATCTATTACAACGATTACGGTATTTACTGGAAAAAATGCAATTAACTTTCGGAATTTGCCTCTCGCTGGTTTCAAGAATACCGGGATATATTGGACGAAATCGAGACGAGTGTACGTAACATTCTCGAAGAATGTGGGCTGGCCTGTGTAAATTCGAAGTGTTCGTGATTGAGCAGCGCGAGTGTGGCCGGTAAAAAATCCAGATTAATATGGCGATATATCGATGGTTTTGAAAGTAACGTATTCGGGAACGCGTATGAAGCATGGTTAGAGGCATTTAAGCAGGAAATCGATCGATGAAGTGCGAAATTGATCTCTCGATTTTAATACTTTTTCAATCATGATATAGACACTTTCGTACGCGTTGATTCGTTCGAAATTCAATCGCGCCATTCACGCGTTTTTTATATTATCTTATATCCTTTTTTCCTTCATTTTTTTCGTATTATTTATTATATTTTTGCACGTTCAATCGCGGATGCCAATGCTTTCCTTCGCTGGAAAGTCGACATCCGGAAAGACGAATCAGAATAAATTTAAGTTAAATGGCAGTTAAAATATCTATTAGAAACTAGTCATCAACTAGCTACAAAAAAATACGGATGGCAATTTTCCTTTATATGACAGTGTTAAAATACATTCTCTTTCTACTCTCTAAACACATGGTTTGTTAGTTATGCTTTCTAAATCCTGCTTTCACGTGGTATGTCAGCGTCTGTGCAAAGGACCTAAAAACCTTGATAGCGCGTTTTATACGTATTTCGCATTTTACTTATTTAAAGTTTCTAAAATTCTTTCTGACTAACGTAAGATAAATAACATTTAAGCATGTAAAGTGTGACAAAATAAGATGTAAGAAAAACACGGAGAACGACAGTAGTTGTAAAAAAACTGAAGCGTAAAAAGAGTTTACAAACAAGTGTAAAAGTTTCTCTCTACGTTTGAACATTTTGCACCTTGTTGTAGCGCGAACTTGCAGTAAAACATGACAAAGTATAATATCTTAAAAAAATCAATAATATATTTTAATTACTAATAACAGTAACAATTAGAAATAATTGAATTAATAACAGTATATTTTAGACGAAACGTAATAAATACCCACGAAAAAAAAAGAACAATAACTGTATTATAAAGAACTATCATTCCAAGTGTTGATAACTGATGGCGAAAGAAGTTACGTCAGTTAGCCACAAATTAGTTTTTTAATGGATGCTTCATGTTTCAATAGTCTGCTTTCCTCCATCGATGGGCAGTATACTTCACGCGTAACAGCGCATACTATACTCGGCTCTAAAAATAAGCTAACAATGCAGTACGAAAATTTCTAGACAAATGAATTTCCGTACAGCTTGGTGGATGAATAGAAGGGAAATAATTTTAGAAAATTTGAATAAAAGACATGGAAGAGTACAATAGAACCACTTGAAACAGCCATAAAGGCGACAATAACAACGTACATTAATAAGAATCGCGTGTGCTCGATCTCTAGGCCCCGGAAAAACCAGGGTGTATTTCAGAGGAAACTGAAAAGTATTGCCAAGAGGAGCATTTGCACCGCGCAAGTGAAGCAGAAGAAAATGCCAAATTGAACACGAAAGGAGCTTTAGCAGAGACTGGGAAGAATGAAAAGGAGTTGGATAAGCAGCAAAGAGTAGACAAAATTGCAATCTGGAGCCAGAAATGGCTGATTAAGCCTGGTAACTGCTGTACCACCGAACATTCTGCGGACAAATATGAATCTCGACTTTTTAAAATAATAGTTTCACAGTTGGTAATTGCTTCGACGTACGAGTCTCATAAAGACACCGATCGAAAGCTTTTGCGCGTAATTCTTTTGCTTTTGGATGAAATGAGAACACCAATTGAGTGCAACGCCAAATCATTTCTAAATCTTAATAAGCGCGAGCGTATAATTATTGAGCAAAATATATTTATTGTAACTATAGCTATTTATTACACACGTTATTTTATCGAAGGTTCAAATATTGCGAGTTTCGAAATTCTAATTTTCCAACTAAGATTAACTTTACAACTGTGACAGTAGAAGTTTGGAGATCAACTGATCGGATCATTTATCTTACTTTCGTCTCGTTTTGAGGTTTAAAGTCGACCCAAAACCCAAGGTTACTCGTATAATATACAAGTCGTCAGATTTGTTTTTTTTTTTTTTTTTTTTTTTTTTTTTTTTTTTTTAGTATAACGTAGCGCTGAAAAAATTTTTATATCGTCTTGATATCTCGGAGGGACCATGAGACGCGCCAAAATCGAGGAGCATTTATTCGGAGCTTTTCTTCGAACGCGGCGAATCACGCATGAAAAATTTATCGCTCGAATCGATAACGAAATATTTCAGATAACAGTTTTTATCGCAGCGCGCTTCGAATTAACGAAAATTAATTTTGTAGCAAATTCATCGTGCAGGCTGATACCTGCCGAGCGTGTTTTACGTAAGAATAAATTATGACATGGAATATAAAATCACTGAAATGAGAGTTGCAGATCCGCTTGAGAATACTCGCATTACGCAAACGTAACCTACAACATATCATACGAACGTGGATTCCTAAATAACGCGAATCTAAAGTTCTCTTCGATAACGCGTTAAAGAGGATAAGAATTCGTGATTACGGGATATTTTACTGTCAGTGCAGAAAAAGGCAATGCAGATGCATTAACAATTAATTCGTTTCTGGTTTTCTAACAGCTGATTACCTATGAGCATGTCACGAAAGATTTATTGCTTGGAAATAACGATTGGTCGTAAATAGTGTACAAATAATGCAATGAATAATCCATTAGGTGTCTTAGCAAAAATTAATATATCATTGACTAATAACTGCAATTCACAAGTTAAATCATCCAAGTAATTATATTTTTAAGAAGTAACGTAATTTATACGCAAGTATTACGTATTAATTTTCATAAACTATGTTCAGTATCATTTACGGTTTAACTGGCGACATTACACTTTTTTCACGGATGAACGAATATTCGGCGACCATTTTTGAGCGATGAATTTTTGGAGAAAAAAGATTCGACAAAAAGAACCTGTGCCGTGCGAGGCAGTTTATCAATCACCTATTGACAGCAATTAATCTTTATCGAGTGCGACTAATATTTAGCCGACGAAAAAATATGCCTGACAGTTGATATGTTCCTTAGAAAAAATGTTCCATGTTCTTTTTAGTAAAAATAAAAAAGAAAGGCCAGTCATCAAAGCCAAATTATAACGTTGATGCTGGTGATTTTGAATATAAATTGCTATTTATTGTACATAAATTTTCATTTCACGCAGCAGACCCTAGTCACCAGCGCTGAAAAACTTTTCAAGATGAATATTATAATACGAATATTATAATATCGAACGTGTTACAAATGATGCTTAACGTTACACCAAAATATCATTAAAATATAATCGATCGTTTGATAAAATCAGAGCAATTGAGAATTTTTAATATTCGAACGATATCTTTCTCCAGCGTGTTCAACGTGAATTAAACAACATTTGGCAATTCTTGCTGCAGAAAGTTATTTAACCTCTCTAATTTATTAATATTATTAAATTTATTGGCGATTTACACAACCACAGCCTTTTGTTTCGTTTTGCAGTTTTTCCATTTTTCATCTGACTGTTTATGACTGCATTCATAAGCGTTTTAACGTGTTCACCTATGTTTGTTCATGACATTTTCATTAATCGCGCGTAAAAAAGGGCAGGTACAAAGGTACCTCAAGCTATTGTAAAAATATATGGAACAAAAGCACGGCAGGCGTTTCCTCTGTCGTTACTCTCCATTCTCTTTTCCCTACGCGTACAATAAAACGCTCAATTTCTCAATACATTCGTACAGTTTTTATCGGAACGACAAATTCTTCCACTTTCGTGAACTACAGTCGAAATGTCAGGCGTAAACTTCAATACGTAGAGTGGCTCGCCAAAGCGGTCCGAACGCTTTTACAAAACTTTCTATGTATCTATTATACAAAATGTTTCGACATTTTATTAGCACTGTGGCGAGACTATCGTGATTATATTGGTAAAATTTGACTATCGGGTCTGAAGGTGCATGCAGAAGTTACAAGACATTTACTGGAAGCACATATTTCGCAAAGACTAGCAAAATATTTGAACGGTCAATTACTCGCCATTGTTAACCCATCGAGGACCAAACAATGTGAAATAACGTGCAGACGTGTACAGCGTACCATGCAACATATTAAAAAGACGGGAATAAAGCAAGTTTGTCGAGATATAAAAATATGTGTGAGAATAATAGGTACGATACACAAGTCCACTAAAAATCAGAAGTACATAAAGAAGTTCTATAATGTGAAGAAAAAAAGCTGTTTTTATTGAGCCGTAAAATATTTCTTCAAACTTCATGAAGCTGTGGGACCTATACATGGAAGTGGAACCAATAAAAAAATACTGCGCGAATTTGTAGAATTGTTTTTCACAATTACAATAAAAATTCAATAGAGTTGAATAAGGAGCATCGACCAAAAGGATCGCGTTATTGCGGCGATGATAAACCACAAAATACAGCGAGGACGCTTTCAGCACTAATTGTACTTTGAAGACTACTATTCGTGCTGTATAGCAAGTTCTCGCTGAATATATAGTTGCAACGAACGTCTTGCAGCGTCGTTAGAATGCCAACGAAATTTCATAAAGTTTCCTATAATCAACACGATGTATTCATAAAAATATCCTGCGATAAGAGCATCTCGATCCGTACGAAGAAGCGCTGCGTTCAAATAGTACAAAGCTAACGATGAAGACAAAGCGCGCTTATCTTACTCGATCTATTTTTGCGTTCGATATACGCGGAACATTGCTTTTTAACCTTCGCCTCGGCGCGCTTACGTTATTCAGCGGCGCAAGTCTCGCTTAGCAAGTACAAACAAGTGCGGTAAAAACGTTAATTCCTTCACGGTTAAATGTCGAAACGATCGTTTCACGTTGCATGGCTAGTAGCAGGCGATTTCAATAATTTAGTTACGCAACCAGCAGCGAGCCGAGCATCGATTCGCTGTAGTTTACAGTGTACACGCATATTGCGTGTGAGGTTTCAACGGCCACGAGAATAGAAGGCGAATGAACATCAAATGGACACTTTACAACCGGGTACGGCGACCAATGTCCAGTCATGCGAGTGACACCAGGGGTTTCGGGATTGCCGGATAAAGGGCCCAAGGCCAAAAGCCCGTTCGCTCCACGTCAACTTGGACCAAACTGCGTTTAATCTCGCGATAACATTGATTAAGGTAAAGGGCCTCCTCTGCTCGTCACTCTGATTTTCTTTTGATACAAGCCGATATTCTCGTACGCGTAACACGATACGAAACTGGAGGATTAAAAGGCGCTTATTCGCGAGGAAACTGTACGGGCACCGCGATGCGCTGCTACATTCTGGCCATGCGCGCACTACCTACGAAACTGTCGCTTTGGTAGCCATACACGGTGTCCTGTAACTGGCGCTACAAACCGGTGACGAGCGATTCTACGTGAAAAAATAAGTCGAAAATGTAGAACTAGATTTTTTCATACAACGCCTCGCTTCCGAGGTAATCAGGTTTGAAAACTTGTCGGGTGGACTTGAACTTGGCTAAGCAGCGACTAGGTACGCGTAAACAAGTGTAAAATAGAATTTGCTCGTTTAATTTAGAATTCAATTCAATGATTTATCGTAATATGAGGTAATTTATATTTTGAATCATTTAGGCCGCATTTTCAAGGAAATAAAGCTTGAACGTGTTTAGTTAAGGATATTATACCGATCTAGTACACGCGCATGATACATTTTCAAATTTATTTTCCACGAAGGCAAAGCTTCTTATGACAAAATTTTATTTCGCATCTTTTACTTACTTTCACGCGCAGTTTAATCTCCCGTCCATTTTATTTACTCCTGTTCAGTCTGGTAAAGCACAAGTATACTTGTCAAATTCACAAACTCGATTTTCTTGGAAGGGGAGCGCCATGTGGAAAACATTCATTTCATATTTTCTACTTATCTTCTCATTTATTTTCCTTCATAAAATCACTCCTCGCGCAATTGTACCATCGGTACCGAACACCCTGTATATGCTCACGCTCGTATCAACCAAAAGTTCAATTTCCCTTTCTTCTAATCACGCCATATACGGGGTGTTCACGCTATTACTAGCCAGCTTTTTTCTTGAAAATATTAGAAGCAAGTGAAAGAGTTGAAAGTTTTACAGTTTTCTATGATCAACGTAACATCGCGTAGCAATTTTTTTATACATGTTTGCGATACTTTTCAAGAAACGAGCATTCGATTTTTTTAAATAGAATGCCGTGCGTTTGTTTATTTCGTATGAAAGCGACAAAAGTCAACTCGAATTCAACGAAAGAATTATTTCACAAGTATTTACCAGAATTTCTTCGTGATACGGTCTAGCGCGTTAAATGCGACTAATCTTTCGTCGTTATTCGCTATCAGAGCGCGATATCCAAGCATGGGTATTATACAATATTGGCAGAAGCCTTCAAGAATATTATTCCAGCCAGTAGATTACATAAAACGTTCACTCTAAATTTGTCAAGAAACTATTGGCACGTAATATTCAAAATAATCCTATTATTACGGACCTTGTACGACACTGACAGTCACTGTATGGCACACGAGTGAATTCGTCTTGGCACACGTTCTCGCGTGACATAAAAGTACGCATAACGTTTTATTAAAAAAAAAAAAAAAAAAAAAAAACTAATGCCGCCTCTGTTTCTCGGAAAATATTGCAAATAGAAAAAGATGACGTACGATATCATATTGGTCACAGAAAACTGTAAAACTTTTTCCTTTTTCACTTTGTTCCTTTGCGCTCCATTTACAAGACAAACGCCGGCCGGTAATAGTGCGAACACGCTGTGTGTGGCGTTGTCAGAGGAAGAAGAAATCGAACTTCTGGTCGATGCGAGCGAGAGCATAGCGCCGTATATAATTACTAAAGCGACAGTATCGTCGTTAGTGAGAGCATGCTCTTAGCGATGGGATCTGAAACACTCGAACCGCGTCGAGTTTGGATTGTGTATGGCTGATTTGCTGCAACAATGACACATTATCGATCGAAATCGGGTACGTACGCACCTGGACGAAGAGTTCTCCGACGCAGGAAATGACAGGTTCTAAGGACATAGATCCATTAACGTGGAGACACGAGCACGCGGGGTCGTTAAACTGCTCGCTAGCTATTGCACGCTCATCTGCTCGTGATCGCGGAATCCTCGAAGCAGAAGAAACGAGCGTGGCTGCGTTTCTCGAGACCAAACGCTAGCGACTTACCTGCAACAAGAAACAGAGAAAATTAGATTAACCGCGTGGACATTATCTCGCGACTACTTAACATTCGCTGCGAATCCCACTTTTCATTTCCCCTTTCATTTCTATGCTAACAAATAATTTTCATACACTACGCGTCGTTACATCGTAAATTGTCTTTGCATATCGGTTTACGTATTTCCGAAAGAACGACATAATTCAAAAATCACGGTTCCAAGCTTCAGACTCTTGAAAGCCTCGATACGTCTTGATAAGCCTCGAGCCTTGATAGATTGAATCTTTAAAGTCACGAAAGTCCTCCTGATCATCTTGGAAAGCCTAAACGCCTCTATCGTCTTCAAAGCACTGATAAATTGCAGAGTATCGACAGGTTTGAAAATATCGATAGGTTCGACAGGTTTCGCAAGCATCACGAGTATTCAGTATCCTACAAGCTTCTTCATTACTTTCGTTCAGACAGTATCAGTGACATAAGATATTAAATAAAACGAACGAACGGAAAGTTCGGATCACTGTAAATACGTTTCGAATGCCGATCGAATTTCCAAAACTTATGGAAACTCTCAAGGCGATCGAGTCTGTCGAGAGGATGAAGAATCTACGAAGATTCATCAAGAGGCGATTCGCATCTTTCGCCGCGTGCGTATACAGATTCAAGGCGACTCGAAGCGTTTCGTATAAAATGCGCGTAAACATCCCAGCGAACGCTATAAAATCAAAGCACAGATTCAGCATGACTCACGACATGCAAAAATAATCCGCCCGGATTGTCTCCGCTGCGTATGGGATTTAAAACGAAAACACGACTGTCGCGTGGTATTGAATTATGAATTACGAGCGAGGTCAGATAAGTGGAGTAATTATTCGGACGCAGTCGATGGATCGGAAGAACGTTTATAAGCATGAGAACGAATCACTCGGCTCATTCGAAATACGTTTTATGGATGAAAGCTGCCCACGGTTATCGGGCGAACGCTTGTTATCGAAATACCTTGTATATTGGGTCCGCCATTAATTAGATAAATAAAACTCAAAGCACGAGTTCGAATGAAATGAAACTACGACTCGAAGCATATTTAGTATCGTCGGGAGATTTAAGTCAAACATCGCGAGAGTATAATGCAAGTTGATATTTGTAAGAAATATTTCGCAGAATCAGTGTCTGATATCTGGCCGAGTATTTATGCTTTCCGAAGCATCTCAAAGATATATGTACCGCTACGCGAAAGTCTTGCACATACAAAGCATAGCAAAAGGATGACGGAAGAGTCTGCACCAGCGGCGAGATGACAAGGCCCTTGCATTTTGCAGCAGGGTCATTACTTTTCCAAACGACAGACGTATAATAGCGTGAATGTGCGGTAGAGGATCGACTAAGCGTTAGCAAGGCGACATTAGTTTTGGTATTACTTACGTGGTCGTAATTAAAAATTAAAAACATATATTACCGCGTTAATATAGCCAAACGCTTGTTTCTTGCTTCTGACAGGACCGTAAGAAATACGCTTTAGAAATCGATGCTTCGTAAATGCAAATTTTACCGACATTATTTCAGAACGTTCGGTTAACCTGTGACCGTAAATCGATTGGATAGGTTTGCCGCTTCGAAGAGAGATCAGCCTGCTACGAAATCCAAGGGCCTCGTCGCCTCATCAATGACGCGGACTCTTTCGTCATCCTTTGTCCATTATCCTATGTTTTAGCATACAGTATACTTCAACGTAGCGTATTCCTCTCAGATATCTTCAAGAAGCATAAATACACAGACAGATGCGGACAAAGCCAGTCATTGATTCTGAGAAAAATTTCCTCGCAAGATGTATTTTAATTTTATCAGAGAAGTACTGATCAGTCAAACTGTTTAGATTTCATTCTTGGGTATAGGTGAAGTTTAAGTTCAAGTTTAGGTTTTATTCTTTACGAGTCAAGTGCAAGTACGAGTTTAGATTTTATTCTTTACGAGCCACGCTCAAGTTCACGTTCGGATTTCATTCTCAACTTCAGACCAACTATCGGTTCAAGTTTAGATATCATTTTTTTTTTTTTTTTTTGGAACCAATTAAATTGAATTTTGAACAGGCAAAATAAGTAACGATGAAGCTGATATTTGCATTTGTAATGAATTTGTAACGAGGTCCGTGACTGTCAAACGTTATAGAACAGTTTCTATCTTCGGTGTGTCTAATTTCCGAATTGCAGATCAGATTCAGAGGGCTCTTCTAAACCGATAGAAAGACTTTGGACGTTGATGCAAGCAGCGATGTGTAAATAATAAATTACGTGGTAGCATACACAGACATGTATAATAAAGAGGTAAAAAAATTGTAATCGATCAATGTCCGGATATTTTTAAACGACAGTGTCGATACACTGTCTGAAAAGCAAAGCTGGCAAGAGATCGATCGATACGGTTGCAGTTTGAAATCGAGGTAATGCAAAGCTCATAAAATTGCTACAGAAGACGAGGACAAGAAGAAGAGTCGCGAGGTTCGAAAAAACCAAGTCCGCCGGTGTCGACGCGGCGATAATCCTTCAGCGCAAAACGATCAGAAGCATTTTACCGAGGCAATTAAAGTTTATCTAGGCGGCCTAAATGTCGCGAAACGCTGAACGATGCTGCCTATGGAGCAGCGTCATTAGCAGTATTCCAATTTAACGGTGAGCATTGTGACCCACGAGGAGCTATCAATGCCAGCGACACAAGCAGATATCTCGTTGCAAATAATAAACGTTCTGTTTGAACAACCTGCCGGGACAGGCCGAACAGAGAGAGATCGCGGAGAAGAAACAATAATGGAGACACAAAGCTCTCGCTTGATCAAACGAACGTATACACCTAGAGCTAGAGAGATATAAGCAGCCTAGAAGTGCAACGCGGTCCCGTTCGTCGGTTTCCTCGTGACATATCACGAAAGGTTTCGCCATAATGCCACAATGTGCCTCGACACGGCCTCAACGCTTATTATAGCCGGGCCGCTCGAGTTAAAGGGCAATCCTCCTCGCACAAATCGGTACAGTTTTGCGAAAGCGATTTAGTTGCACGTCGAACCTCTATAAATCTGCTCTCTCAGTCAGTGTATCCTCACGAAGAGATTGCACGGTTCGCGTCGATGCCCTTACTGCTGACTAACACACACACACCGACGTACGTCTGTCACTGGCGATGGCATCTGAAACACTTCGAACCGCGCTTCGTATTTGTACTCGAGTATAAATTTGAATCGCTTCGAGCGTCGTTCGAAGCTTAAAAACTCTTGTAAATCTTCGGCCTTGATAGATTTTCAGGCTTCCAAGGCTACAAAGTATCTTGATCGCCTCGAAATCGATGTACCGGGTCGTCGCGTAAGTAACGCGACTTTTCTCACAGTTCAAAACAATGGGGGTTGGTACTATGGGAGTTTTAGAAAATTTCAGAAACAACAACTTGATAGGCAAGGATGATGAACTGCACCAAGTAGGAGGAAATTCATTTTATTTTCATCTGATGCGCGAAAATCAACGATTACTTATAGGGTGACCTAACGTTTAAGACAATACGATCTCTTCGCACTATAAAACCTACAAAAAAATTGCTAACAAAACGAGTGAAAACGGCCAAGACTTATCAAGACTTTCAAGAGTTTTCAACTTCGGATCGTGTTCAAAGTGATTCGAATTTTTCGAAACGTATGCACGCAGATTGGTAGCGATTCGAAGTGTTTCAGGTCCCATCGCTATCTGTCATCGGTTTGAAGACCGACGATCGATCCAGGAATCTATCTGCTGTAAATGGCAGCACATGTGGATGCCATGCTTTTTCGGGACCGATCGTGTTATACGTTGCGCTCTTGCGTCAACATTTCGTGAACGTTGCAGTTCACTTTTTCAGAGCTGATCTGACACTGAAGGTTTCAAGCCGTGTCGTCGCTATTTTTACTCTGCGAGTACTCTGCGTAGCCCGTGAACAGTTGCCGATTGGCTGTTCGCGACTGGCCCATCAAATCGAAAGTTGTTCTTTAATTTCAAATGTAATTTCAGGCAATCGCGCGATTTATCCGGGAAAATGGAAAGCACCATTGGCCATCGTGAAAGTTTGAAATGTAAAACATGTTTGTATGGAGGAATAGTCGGAGGTCGGCTCGCAGACACCAGATACAGAAGCGTAACGTGCGGTTCTCGATCTGCCGTCCGATGTTCGTGTACGCGAACAGAGAAGCAGAAACGCGAGAACGTTAAATTGCTACGTGGAAAAGCTCGTTAACGTCGAAAAACTCCTTTTGGCAAATCGAAATTCGACCGTCCATTCAATGTACATGAAACGCTCCGGGTGGCTTTCATTTCCTGCATTCTGTCGTATTTCTGCAGCGGCCTGTGCATTTTAAAATGAAGCCTCATACCTACGCGCGCCGCGATACGGAAATTTGCGAATTTGTTAACATTTTTAATCCCTCGCTCCTCTATACCGCGAGAAATATACGCTTAAATAAAAGCGTAATATTGAGAAAGATAACAATCTATCGAATAAGGACCAGCTATAGCTATGTTCGTGCACGCTGTACTGTTCGTTTAAAAAATTTAATTAGATATACGTACTTTTTTATAACCGCTCTTTCAGACTATTCCGCAATCGGCGAGTACGATGAAAATCACACAAGGATTTTATCGTGATATCGAGTAATTGAGAAAACGATTAATCGTTACAAAGCTCTCGCTACGTGCAACGCAAACGAATTTTGCGCGTGATTTAATGAATATTATTTCTCGTAATCCAGGCGTACGTCCAAGAGTTTCCAGTAACTGCAAGATCAAACAACCGATACGATGTCAAAAATTAGGTCACCGACAGCCGGTATTCAGACGTAGATCTGTCATTAATAGACAGCTTTTACAACTTTCCAATTAGCCGTACCCATTGGACACAGCGTCGAGTTTGATAATTTACCAGTGGGACGATTAACGGTGCAGACACGAGTCGAAAGTGGCTGCGACAGCGTTAGCTACAACTGCAGTTGCTCTGCTCACGCTTCGTGTCTCGGCTTGCTGGCAAGATTTTTAGAACGATCGTCGTCGGCCGACACGCTCCGCTTCGAAATGTCGAGTAAACGTCGCGAGTATCTCCTCGTGCCATATCGCCACTCATTCATTACGCTACACGTGATTTTATAAGACAGATGCAGGTTTTTAGTGGACTTTTTAAAGCACCCTACCTAATTTAACCTTTTCAAGAAAATTTCCATTAAAATATTGTCCAGGTATAATTATTATAATTTACTATATTACCGTAACTTTTTCAGATAACTAACAAATCTTTGTTTTTTTTGTACTTTTTGCGTATAATCTTGCACGAGTATAAAATTCTGATTAGCACTTTGATCGTGGATTAGAACGACAATGTGCCGCGACGACTGTTTCGCAAAACTTAGAGAAATTGTCTTACATGTAACTTTATATTCTCGTATCTATCTGTGTTTAATACGTACATTTTATAATACATTGTATAATATATGTTATATACAATTTATACAATACAATACATTTTAAAACACATAATTGCTCGTCGTACCAATTACAAGCTTGGTAATTTTTATTTCTCAGGCGTACAACGACCAAGTTCAACAGTGAAAGGGTTAATCGTTTTCTCGGTACCGTAGGTCAATTGTCACGTCTCGCGCGAAACCAGCAGATGTCCCAATACTTAATACTAAGCGAACGCGAGCGCGTGTCTCTCGTAAAGTTCTTTCTACGCGCTTTAAGCCGCGAAACTCTGTAAACGCACGTCGTAATAAATTACGCTGACATAATACGTATTAGTATCGTTATTCAAATTCCATTTATCCAACCGCATTGCGACGACTAAGCGGCGCTAAACAATTACAGCGTTCGTCCACCGTACGCTTAGCTTCCACAAACGCCGGGTAAGCGTCGAGAGGCGAGTCGACAGTAAAAATAAGAAGCGAGTGAAATACGCAGAACGGCGAGTAATTTGAGCGTAATTGGCCGATCCAATGTCAGAACGTGTCAATCCCGACATTTACGACGCAGCCAATGGGACGTCCGAAGTCATCATTCAGAGGATTTAAAGGATTCGAAATTTCAAGCGCGGAAGAGTCGTTCGAACAATTGTCCGGCGGTTTCCATTTGACTGCGTGCGCAGTGGATATTGTCCGCTTCGTTGACCTTCGATTACACGATTGCGGATTTTTAGGGATTTTTGGAAACTTAGAACAGCAAAAGTGTACAATGCGCGAGAACGTAAAAAATATTCAAAGCAAAGTGGTCATTTCCTTTAATGGCTGAAATGAATCTTTACGCAGCTTGCATTTCCCTAGTTACGGTAATAAAAATATGAAACTGCATAAAAGAGCGCGGTCCATCGATTACGTTTCTCTTTATGTTCATCATCGTCGAGATTCTCGCAGCAGATACGCGCGCGCCAAACGAATTTTTCCAGGGAATCGTAGCGAAATTTCGAGCCGCGATGGGTACAACTCGGGATGTTGATTAAGCGTTAACAATATTGCCTTTACACACGGCGCGTAATTATTTTTGCAAATTACACCCATACTCTTGCTCTATTAAATTATGCAACAATTCCGCGCTTTCGGTACAATTACACGGATCACGTGGTTAGCGACGAAGGAGCCGATCGTAAAAACGAGTTCGTGGAAAAGCACAGCAACGTATGTTTTTTATGCGGCGGATAGCAGCGTTTCGAAGGATAAAAATAATATACATGCACGGAATATTCGCAATCGGAAAGATTCAGTAATTACATAACAGTACATAGGCTGTACATGGCATTTTATGACGCGCGTGTATACTGCACTCGGTAACACGGTATCAACATAACGGACAGGGCTAACTGCTTTGCATATTCCAAGGCAACCATGTCAAACAAAATGTTCGTCCGTGTCAAAACTCATCCTGCCGCGGGACTGCCAGACAATTTTCTGTAAAACTATCACGTGTTAATTTACTTTTTAACACGTGCTCGTAACCCGCTTTCCAAGCGCTCTTATCGCCTCGTGTAAAATAATTAGCCGACGCTAAATCGTCCTGGTCGGCGGCGACGCCGCGACGACGCGGCCCTGCGAAACAATAAATGTCATGGCAATGGAATCGCGCGATTGCAGTCGAATAAACGCACGCGGACAATCGCGTGTCCAGTCGAATGGAATTTCTGCGTTAACGTTGCGGAAGCTTTAATACCGACTTTCTCTTTAATCTTACGTTGCACCATCTGCGAAATCGTTATTCGCCACGTCGATTCTAGACTGACTATCTCCGCGAGGAACGCCAAGTCGAATGAAATATGCAAAGGCCAACGTCAGCCAGGCCCTTTAATTTCCAGGAATTCTCACGACGCGCATTCACTTGGCGTCTTTAATTTCGCTAAGCACCATCGTCCGGCCAGCACGCATAAACTGACCGCTTCATTTCGCGCGAGTAATTGCTAGCCAATGGGGCGTTACCGCGGAAATTACAGTCGTAGTCGTCCGTCATCGTCATCAGTGACACAGGCTGAGCAGCAGGGCGACGTAGCTTTAAGCCTTGCAACCAGTAAGTAGGATCTCGTCCGTACGTGATAGACTATGTAGAACGTACGTAGCTGTACATGCGGTTATTATAAGCGAGATCTATGCCCATATACGATAACTGTGCCGCTCTCCAGTTATGGCTCCTCTCTTTCCTCCTCTGCCTCTCTCTTTCCTTTCTCCCATCCTTCTCCTCCTTTTATTCCCTTACGCTTCTTTTCGTCCAACCGACGCAACGCGACAGGACCTCCATTGGCCGAACCGATTTCGAGTGGCAGAAAAATCTTTAAAACAAGCCAGCGGTACGAAAAGGCGGCGAGATTTTACGAAATGAAACCGTAATTGACAGGGGCGATGGACAGGCTATAAACTTTTCTCAGAAAAAGAAAGCAAACTAGAAATAAATACCGAAGGACATATTGCATGCATAGATTAGGAAGCGATCTGGTAACGTTTAAATATGGTGAAATTTGTGTAGAAATTTTCAAGCGGTCAATTTGACCGCAATGGTAGGTTTAGTGTTAAAAGCACGCAGTATGAAAGTTACTGGTAGTTACTCGCACGCGCAAGTACGCTACCGGGTATAAAATATAATACGGATCATTCGTTGCACGTTATCGGCTATGTAACTTCCAGACATTAGCATTTTCCTTTTGATCTTCTAATCTGTCGTTAAAATCTTGTGATCCGAAAGTGACAGGTTAAGAACTTCTGTCAACGTTAGTACGCATGTATGTATGTGGCATTATCGATTACTTTTCCTGTGAGCTTCGTACAATGTACTGGTTGTTTCAGCTTCACGATTAGACTGCGGATTTTTATGCAAATTCGCAGCTTTATAGAATTGGTCGGACAAATGGAATTTAAGTAGAAATTTCCTTCACCGTTCGGATATTACAACAAGCACTGTACTTTGATCATTTTGTATATTTCTTACGTACCACGCGAATGTTTGCAATTTTAAATTTCCTATAAATCCGCGCTCTATTCGTGATTCATCGCCATTTTCGCTATTGAATATTCCTTTAATTCGCTCAATAACTCTTCGCCGCTTGCACGTCTAGTTATAAATTGAAAACGTCAAACCGATTGACGAATACACAGAGAGCATGATATAACCGAGTTTATTTCGAATATTATTCGATATTATTCGGATAGTCGGCCATTCGAATAAGAAACGTTCGAGAAATCGAGATTTTACTGTATAATGTTCCGACACGTCGCAATCGCGTTCCGCCAATGTTACACGCTTACACGCGTCTCTACGCACTTTCTTATCGTAAAACTACCGCTTGCATCGACCCTAAGAAAATTCCAGCATTTCCATATGTTTGATTCTCCGGCGAAATTAGCCGAGAAATCGCCGTTTTGCATACTCATTGCACGACAGTTGCAAACGCTCGTGGGACCGACGAAAGCTACTTTGTCACCCGGCGAAAAACAAACGTGACGAACACGTTCTAACAAGAATTTTGAATTTTAGATTTTAGACATTCACGATGATTCGATGACACGCGTGTGGCTCTTCGAGAAGCGAACCGGAATATTTATGAAACGTCGCAACAGGGCGCAAACACGCGAATCAAAACACGATTGGAAGACGAAGGGTCGGAAATGTTCGGAGAAGTTCGAGCTGCCGATCAAAGTAATTCTAATAACGAGGCAGGCTGGCGAAGTTAGTTTAAATTAGCGCCTGATTCTCGATTGCTTGCTAGTTTGTAACGTTCTCGTGGCAACGTTTGAACTTCTTTCCAAGTTTCGTTCGGAAGAATTTCCAAGCGACATGCGTTACGTGGCCGATGGATGAAACGAGGAAATGAAATCAAAGAGAGAAGATAGAATTAAGAAAACCACAAAATACGATACACCGAGAGGCGCGATACATTTTCTCAGAAATAAATCACATTTATTTGCAGGGACAAACATTTGGTGTGTACATCTCCCCGCGAGTGTCTGAGGTTCGAATGTTACAGGTAAATGGAGGGACTGACTAACGAGTGTTTTAAAGTTGGACGCGGAAGAAGGTTACACGGCAATGCAAGGTTTTAGATGGATGTAACTGAATGTTTCCTGGCAACGCGATTTGAATGGAGGAGACTCTGATACAGAGAAAAAGATTTATCGCGTGGAAGTTACGTGCCAATATTAGAGTTAAATGGAATTAATTTCTGAATAGTTGAGTGGTACGTCGTTCACTACTTCCATTTCATTATTCTGTACTTTACAACTCAATAAGAATTCTCACATTTTCAACGCTTGTTATATTCTTCGGACGTCTATTCATACTGTAAATTACTTTTTTATCAAATGCACGTTTGCCATAGATATCTCGTAAATATCTGACAAATCTTGACAAATATCTCTCAAACACGTATTCGCATTGATTTCAAATTTGCCCGATATAATCGTGACGGTGGCGTCTCGTCACAGTGCTAGTGAAATTTCAGAATGTCTCGCATAAGACGCGCGATATCTACGAGTATTCGAATAATTTCCCGACCGTGTATGTGCATACGTATACGTATATTTCTCCTAGCTTATTGTGCTTTTTGTAGCAGACGGTTTATTCCACGAATAGATGAATAAAAGTGCGAATAGATGAAAATAAAATTTCGTTGGCGTACTGGGGGAAACGTTAGCTGGGAAGAACAGGCGCCTAACGGCGCAGGACTGCGTCGATAACGCAACGTGCTTGTAACTGTGCTACGTAATCCGTCGGAAATGTGTTAAGACAAGTGAAAACGTCGAGTGTCTCGAGGTCGTGGATACCCGGTCGCCAGTGAGCATCCAATTCTCTAGGCGGTTTCCGAATCCGGCATAATCCAACGCGCGTCCGCGTTTGTCGCACGCTCGGAAACAGCAATACATAGGGTGGACAAAACATCCTGCGTGCCACAGCCATCGTAACAATGGCCAGATAGTGACAGCATAGATAGATGACAGGGCCACTCCACAGGGACCCAACCTAAGTACAAAAACCTTCCCAAATCAGCACACGACACACTTTTGTGATAACATCTGTTATAGGACTGCGTTCAATTCTCTGTTCAATTCATACAATAAATTTTACTATCGTATCCGAAGTCCGAATTTTTCACCTTGCTCGCGACGCGTTCCAACCAAGACGCGAGGAGTCGACCGGTGGTCTGTTAATTTCGCGATCCTCTGCGTCTTCCACGTGACACGTTGTCGCGAAAAGAGGAAGGCACAGGCGACAGGTTCGATACACTCGACGCCACGTCGTTTCACGCGTTGATGGGCCAAGAACGACGATGTTTTCTTCCGCCGCGATACGTCGCCGGCAGTAGCCCGCAATCCTCCGCGAATTAACCGAGAGAGTAATGTTTTCGCTTAAACATTTTTCCCAGTTTTAAATGAAGTTTCATGGCAGCCAGTTTATACTCATTGCCGCGACTTCTAAATCCTTCGTGCGCACGTTTTCTCAAATTTATCGCCATTGTTTCGAAACAAATTGCGCTACTTTTCGAAACAGCCGTTTTCTTAAGTCGAGTAACCAGCGATTCTACGATAAATCTGCGATCCAGAGAGACGCGGTGTTATATGTGCTATAATTTCTCATCTTACTACTGCGACGAATATCTGCTCTTTCTCCTTTGCCAGCGGAAGCAAACCTAATGGCACGTTGCAACGGCTCCCAACTGTTTTCGCACTCGCTAGTTGTTATCGTGTTACTCGAATGTAAAATAGCTGGCACGCGTGTTTATTTACTTGCGACGAATCTCTTCTGTCCAACAAGGTTCTTGACGAGCAGTTTTGACGAGTGTTTTGAACGTACGATACGTATGTGGTATACATAGTTCTTTAGTTTGGCATCTTAATGTCGGTTTGCCACAATGGTAACAAATCGATGAAATGGAGAGATAAATAATTAATTCTGAGAATTATTTTATGGACATTCCGCATTACAATTGTTCTACGAATGGTCCAGCAATACAATCTTCTACCGGAAAAGAGTGTAAAATTGACACGAGGGTGAGGATCGAGGGTTTAAATTCTGAGTTAAGTCTCGAGGGTTCGTGTATACTAGATAGAAACGACATATACGCGATCGTAAAATTGACATGGAGTCAGAAGATATTGATTATTGATTATCGTTGTAGCTTGAAGATAAATAATTTCCTCCTAACAATAACGTTCGATTGTACGTAGATTTTTAGCAGATTCCTAAAGTAACCAATTTTTCAATGAGTTAAAATAAATGAACTTTTCCTGACAATAAGGTGTAATTAATTTCTGACAAGACCGACCGTGTCCTCTTTGTTCCTCGAATCCAATACGATCTTCTCTTCTGTGTGTTTCTACAATTATATAATAATAATAATATTTCCTACAATTAACTCGAGCGATTCAGCAATTTCACAATTTTTATCCTTTTCCCTGTGACAAATTACAACTTGTCTTCCATCGAAACTAGCACTCCTTGCTTTTCGCGACACGTTCAATTTTTTCCTCAATCACGCAAGCAACGATGTTAAACAAGCTGAATATACTAGGTTGTCCCAAAAGTATGTTTCGCTATCTGCACGCAGCTTCACTACATAAAACGTTGCTTGATCTGGCGATGTCTATGCAAACACGAAACCTAATCCGTCAAATGCTGTGGTTTTCGTCTTCAGCCGTCTTCTAGCTGTCGTAGGATACGTTTCGCTCGCATTAGAATTAAAAATGTCGCGCGTCTATTATTTCCCTATAAAAGGAGAGAAACTTTTCGGGCAGCCTAATACGTGGCAGCTGAAATTGTTCCCAAGAATTGCTAGATCGCGGAACGTAAACTATTAGCAAGACGCGAAAATGAGCATTTTGCCAACAATCTACCGCGGAACGGTGTTCTCGTAAGAAGCTTATGAGAAGATATTTGGCGCAACAAAAGAAACGCAGCAGACATTCGAGCGATCGCGTTTATCCGCGCCAGCCTGCGCAATGACAACAGCAAAAAGTAGGTGAAAAATAATTTAGGAGCTCGCGGCAGGCAATTGTGCGTAGACACGCGCGTGTTTCGCGACCGCAGAATCGCCGCGGCAACTGGCGGTATTTACATGCGTAAGCTGTTCAATGAACGCGCGGAAATTGAAACATCGAGTCGCTTAAGCGCAAGTCGCCGAAGGAAACGGAAAGAGGGAAAGAAGGAGAACGTCCTCGCGACGCTTGCTACGCTCCATTAATTTTATTACGGACCACCGAGCACGCGAATTCTCGTCTGAAACGACATACCAAGAGCGGAGATTGAAGTTTTCCTTCTTCCTTTCTCCTCGGCCATGTCGGCACGGTGTTCTCGTTTTAACCGCTCGGAATATCGTTAGAAGACGATAGATCGAGTCGCGCTGAATTTCGCACGCGCGCCACCGAAACGGATAGCTCGCTGAAATTTCGCGATCGACCGACACCGACTGCGGCAACTCTGGAAAAGGGAACGAAGCGGCGATGACGCGAGCAGAGAAAACTTGTTATCAGCGTGGATACGCTGTTACGTTTGTTTCTGCACCGGTAGCCTTGACTTTGTCGTAGTCGAGTATATTTCTTAACCCACGAACGATCAACGTTGTTAACATTTACTCGACATCTTACCAAAGATTTCTTTTCCCATTTACATCGTGGAATTCGGTTTTTCGATATCGTGGCTTGAAAAGGGAATTCCAACGATTCCACCGATATTTGTCAAGCGGCTGTTTGCTCAATTGCGCGAAATTTCACGAAATCGCAAGAAGCTGAAGTATTCGTAAAATACGACAAACTGTAACGCTCGGTCGGTTTGACGAATCGAATAAACTACCTTTAAACAAACGGTCGTCTATTTTCCATACTTCTACTTTGTCGCGTGACGTTAATTGGCCGCCTTTTTGCCCGTAAAATATAACAAGGTAAAAGCAACGAAGGCCATATATGGCTGGCGGAAATTTTTAGAATTCCCGACCATGTGCTGCCGCGTCCGAATATTAACCATCTGCTCGAGGTTTCTGCAGATTTGCGGCAGCGCAACGGCTAATGGACAATAATCCCCGGCGGTTCTGTAGGCGGAAAGTCGAACGTGCCGACAGATCGTCACGTTCAGGCGATTTTCATATACGCGCGTGTGGCCAGCGTTCACCGTGACATCCATAAATAATCGGGTAAAACGATTCTCCTTAAAACCGCCACTGATTAAATCTTCCGCCGCTCGGCTGCTACGGATTAACGTGAATTAAAACGTGTTGGCGGCGAACAATCTTATCGGATTACTTGCGTCAAACGGAATCGATAGTTACGTAACTATCGATCGCGGTGCGGCACGACAGGAAATAACGCGAGAGTAGCTTGGCCTCTGAAATTTCTAATAAATTTCATGAGACCGTAGTCGTCGCACATTTCACATCGTATCGCGCATTTCGCGCGATTATTCCTTCAAATGGCATTAAAGTTGAGGCACTCGTACGGGCCGATCCACCGATGCTCCGTGCTTCGACGAGAGGATCTACACGCAAAAACACGTGAAAAATGTCGGAAGAACATACGTCCGGCACAGCTTAGTTTGCGAGTTACGGATGATCAAAGGAACGTTGTACGCGCCTTGGTATATCTGCACCCTATTTAACGAATAATCTTCGTGCAAAATATATTTCAAAGCGTTCGATCCACCATCTAATCTTATCCTACGTATCCGTAGTGGGCGGTAGAAGAGCGTAAGCGAAATTTTGGTCAAAAGTAGATACGTACGCCGGTGTATGCATATATTGTACGTTGCTGTTTTTTATTTATGAAGAAGCTTCGTCTGTTCAGCTCGTTTATTATCTCTATTTCTGTAAAACGTCTTAGTCGTTACGAGTACTGCCTGGTGAAATAAACGTGAGCCAAACTGGAAGTTTTGGTCAAGATAACGCGTCATTGTTCTCAAAAGAAGGAGGAATTCCTNTCTAAATCAAGTATGATTTGTATTTCGTAAGAAGATATTTCATTTTCTTATTTTATCGGTACTTTGTAACTTGCACGTCCAAAATCTAGCACACGATCTTGCATTGTATTTTAAATACGATATTACAATACTCCGCAAGACTGGTAGTTCTCACTTATATTCTTTTATCCAACTAAACGCATATTTCGTTCGATCGATCTAGACAATGTTATTCCTTTAATATGCCGAAGTCGTTAAAATGCCAATCGTTCCCAGACATCAAGCGTAGTTATATTGTCTTTACTTCGACATAGACCACTGTCAGAGTGCGTGAATCTGTGTAATTTTGTTCTTTGCAGTACGTACGTGGAATAAGGAAAAATTACGTTTAATTAGTTGGAAATGCGGAGCGAGACGAAGCTCGTATTATCAGAGCCAAATAAATAGGAATAAAAATAGAGCAGTATGCCGAGGGAAAGAAACTAATTGTGCAGAGAGAGGAAGCTGTTTATGCGCAAAAGTATAGAGCAGAGTGATTAATGGTGCATCAACATCATCATTCATTACATTAGCCCGTAGCGAATGATGAAAGCGTGCCGTGTCAAAGCAAGTGCGAAATCAATCGTCGGTCAGGTCGATGCACCTGCACACCAATCAGAATCAATGCTGCATTCTCAATAACGCGCAACCATAGACGCGTACGGCACCGTAGCACGGCATAGTATAGCGATCGGTTGCAATAATCGCCATTATTTTCAATCGCGGATCGATAGGAAAGCTTGGAATTTTTTTAAACAAAAGCCGGCGCCGCCCGAACGTTTATTACAATAAATCGCGGTACGCTGTTCCGCTGTATACCGTGTTGCTATAGCACTAGCGCAGCGTAGCGTGGCGTGGCGTGGCGTGGCGTGGCGTGGCGTGCTGCGCCGTGCAGATAAGTCGAGAAGAATACCACTGGCGAATTGAGATCCGGACGTGGCCGAACGAGCCGCTTCAATTTCAGTTCGCATGCGTCCGATAATTACGTTGCTGATCACGGGTCGAGCCGAGCAGATTTAAATCACGCGATATCCAATCACCGTTTGATACATTCTGTAATAAAGCAACGAGTGCCGGACGAATACGTTGCGCAGACTGATAACTCCAGCCCAAAGAAACTTTAATCGATGCTCGAAATATAGACGTTCGCGATCCCATCTACCTAGCGATGTACGTATTTTTGCGCACGAGCCAGCACAACTGTTAATCAACTGAATTTAAATTACGTACTACGATGTTTTACTTGCTGGCGATCCCGCCGCCGAGATTACGCGCGTTCAGAAACGTTTGCAGCGTTCCCGCTGTAAAATACGACCGGAAGTACTTTGGAAATGTTCGTTTCTCGCTTTGACCAATTTCGTCCGGCCGCCGACAGGGAACCAAAGCAACAATACGATCGCGCGGTTTTGTCGACTATGAAAAAAGATTTTAACGGCGATAAATTAAAATTTAGTGTCCTCGGTTAACGTAAAAATCTGCGCGCTAGCTGTAACAAATTTATTCGACAAAGCGGAATTTACGCGACTGTCGGATAAGAGATGGCGGTTTGACGATATTTCTCAGCCGACGAATGAATATTTTCAACGGAAATGTTGATCAATTTTGACTGCCAACGGTGACAGTGATACACGCGTTTCTCACTGAACTGCGATAAAAGCCTTCAAAGTTTTGCCAAGTCTGAGAGGTCAAGGATGCTTTTCATCGCCGCTCTTAACCAGTTAACTGCCAACGATTACGCCGCTGGTTGGCTCACAAGAGGAAAGAAGACTTTTTTTTACGAATGTTCGCTGAACCTGCAAGCAGATTGTTCTTGTAAAATGCTGCGTGAGTCTGTGTTGTAACCTCTGATTGCTCGATTAATTAGTTTGTAAAATAACTTTCGACCTCGAAGTTGAAACATGTCATTAAGCAGCTGTAGAATAAAAATATACGACGATACGGTTGTGAAAGTACATTGAGCACGTGCGTTGGCGTATTTGTCGATCTTCGCGATAAGTAGCGTCAATTCTAAGTATAATATCGCCTAGCTATAAACACGTTTTCTATCCTACATTACATATCAAAGATTGCAGTATTGCAATTGCCGCGCGATTTATTCTTCTCTCCTCTGATTTTCTCGTTTTCTGCCGATAAAACTGCATAACGAATCGTTTTCGTCGAAATGTAAAATTTCAGTTACAAATCTGCCGTGAAATCCATACGAGAATCGAATCTTGAAACTGTTTTGCGAATAAAGAATCTACGAGAAATTGCTTTCTCTCGTAAAATTTCCTCAAAATGAAGATTTACAACTGTCCCGTGGCACAAGGCGAAATTGTTGCCACAACTACTTTCAACTTCTGCTTTATATATTATTTTGCGAAGAGAAGCGAACGAAGAATCGCGTCTTTCACAAATTCGTACAGAAGCTTACGAACTCGCTGACGCTCGTTCTTCCGTGGGAAGGCACACAACTTTGTAACTGCCCGTGTTCTTTTATCTGCGGACATGTAGTCCGGTTTTGACGACACCAAACAGTGCGTTATCTTCCCTTGTTCGCTATCGAAAACCATAAATTACCGAGGGAACATTGTTCAGCTATCTGCTCTCGTACTGATTTCTGTGAATATCTAATACTAGTGTCAAGGCATCTCGCGACAATGAACACAAACGGCTAGCAAACGTAGTATTAAGTTAAAGTAGGGAAAAAATTACTATTTGCACGTGATCATAGTAAACGTTTGCGTTTCGTTTAAATTTGAAGCGTATTTTTCTACAGCTCTTGAATTACTACTTTCATCGTTCATCGGCTGCGAATTATTACTACGTATGTTAAACTCAAGAAAGAAACAAATACTATTTTTTTATTTAATTAATCGTCGACAAAGATCGATTATTTCTGCAGCTGATAAAACAAAGTTACAGTCACTCGCCAACGAGTGAAAATATTCGTGACTTCGTCGTTAGGGAAACATCGCGAAAGCTTAAAAAAATCTATCGAGGTCATCGTGTACTGGACATGAAAACCAGCGAAACTTTGTCCTTTTCCATTTTTCTCGCAAATCTACTGCTTACGAGGGAAATGGTGGGAACTAATAGCGTGAGCACTGGGTAGAGCGGTATGGCTTCGTGCGAGTCGCATTGTCACATTAATAGTAATTTTTGCCAAGGCCACGTTAATTTTCCAACATGCAACGCGTAAGTAGATCGAGGAGAATTAAGATATACTACAAGAAAAGATTGTTACAAGTGTAAACGTACGTAGAAGAGAAGTGCAAGGCTATAATAATTAATCCTGCACGCGATAGTCGAATAATCAGCTTTTTAATTGTGTTTAACAGCGAAGCGTCACAGGGACGTTAAATTTCTCGAAAGCCAAGTTTTTAGGCTATATTTAAACTCGTATTCGCTGATAACTGCCTACGCATGGGTGAATCATTATCATTAACTGTAAACGAAAAAAGAAACTATAGAGAAGTGAAATAAACGACAAAGAAGGTGCTTGAAACAATCTCGAAGGTACTCGAGTTAATATCGCGCTTCATAGAATTTAAGTCTCTATGAAAATAGGCTAAAAATGTTAAAGAATGTCGAAAGATATCAGTGGAAAATATAGCTTCAAGGAAGAATTATATAAATCTTTTTTCTATGCTTGAAGGCTAAACTCAGAAACACGATACGGAGTTTTGAAGAATGAATAGCTATACGCAATAAAACGTACCTTTTTCGAAAGCAATCGTTGGACGAATGATGGCTCATGGCGATAATATTCTAAACTACATCAACCATCGTACGATATAGAATTTGATTTCTTCTTTCTCGAATTAATTTTCCAATACATAACGAAGGAACATTCAACGATGACAGTTACGATCAGCTTTTAGTATTCGATTATTGGTTCGATCACGCTGCAGCGAATTGGCGAATCATCGCAGAGCGTAACTTTTTTGCGGAATACTTTCGTCGAAGAAAAAGATTCAACATCAATGCTATCTCGAAGCTTCCTATCTTTTACTATCGCCGTCAGATAACTTTGTTTCAACTAAAAAGCAATGATAAACCTTAACTATAGACTAAGCAAAGTTCTGCCTTAAAGACCATCATTTTCTTTAACATAGAACACTCGTTTACCTGTTTTTCTTCCAACGTATGCAGCAACTTTAAATGCAATTCTGTTTAGCTCCAATAATCACGATATTCTGGCTTATCATCGATTGTTTGTTACATTTAAACGTATGAACTCGCGGGATGTTCTTATTGGCCTTTCCGCTAATTACATTTGATTAATTGCATTTACATATTATGTCGGGTAGAAATTATTGCCGAGATCTTTCTAGTCATCTTTACTGACACATTGACACCTTCGATTCCAGAGCAATTTGAATATTCGTGGAAGGGGAAGCTAGAAGACGATGGAGACCCTTAAAAGCTGACATAGTTAACGATGAACACAAGCCCCAAGGTTTATGGCGAGCCATTTTCTATTGAAGCACCGAACAAAGCATCAAAGACGCGTCTACTTGGAAAAGACGTGGATTTTCCCATAAGTAGCGCAATCTTCTGTCTGCACTATGCTCATCCTCTAAGTTGGAATTAATTAAGCAGCGAATACCGGTGGATCTTCAAAATGACAAATATTTGGTGGAAGCATTACGAAAATATCGATGGCCGTAAAGTATCGTTAAAATTGCTTTAACAAATATTTTTTCATTTCTTTGTCACGTGGACAAACGTCATACAATACATTTAACATAAATACGCATTCTTAATCAACGTTCATGTATTTCTCGCAATAACTGCTCGTCCAACTATAAATGAGCGATATTTATACTTAATGCGAGGCATAGTGAGAGCAAAAGCAGAATAAGCTCCATATTTCTCTAACGTGAGTTTATAGCATCGATTTATTTCAGCCACGTGCGTTAATCGTATAAAAGTAGGGGAAACCATTTTTTCCAAGTCGAATTCAGATAACGTAACGCTACGAAAGTGAATGTTGCGTTCGATATTTTACCATTACAGCTATTTTACACTTCTTTGAAATTGCTGACTTGATTGAGTATTTGAGTTAATTCAGTGTATGCTCTTAAGGATATTCTCGTGTAACGACTATAGAAGCAAGTGATCCTTATGGATTTTTGTTAAATTAGACCTTTTCGGGATGTAGATACGTCGTCTTGAAGTAGTTTCTTTTATTTAGATTCCTCCTATCGTTTGTTAGCTTTTGAAACTGTCGCGTTTAATAAGTTTTTAAGCTGGCGTGCACGATAATTGAAACGCTAATTGATTAGCCAATTTCGAACAGGGCTCGCTTACTTGCAAATTCCTCCAATGATCGAACCTCAAATTTTTATTTCATCATTTATTTGTAATATCTTTTTAAACGACACGAGCTGCGCTTATCTGTCGAAGAGAGTAAATTACTTTTCCGAAGGTTAGAACTTTCCAATTTTCCATGTTTTTCTTTCAAAGACAGGTTCGACCCGACGCAAACTGTGGAACTTTAAGAAAATTTCTTAACTTCTGCGTTCTGATGACTGCGACAGGTGCACGCCAACGATAATTACATTGTAACATTGTCGAAGATAATCACAAGACTCGTACAAAATACAACAAACAGCGAGTCGAACTGAAATAAAAGAATTGCGTTTGTATTGCAAAACTACATTTATATCCTAAAAAGGTCTACTTCCATGTAACTGGTAGCTAGTCGAAAAAATAATCATAAAAATTACCTGCCTCTTTTGTTACACGTTTACGTTACACGAAAATCCCCCTCGATGTTTTATGTCTAATGTATTCGTCGCTAATCGCACGACTCGCTAAAAGATTTATTTTTACGTTGTTATGGTATCACAGAACCTCGCCTTTTTTCTTTTTTTCTTTCGAAAAAATTGTCGAATCTCTGCAAGAAAAATTGCAATTTCTAAAAAGGAATCTATGGTAAAAATCACGGAAAAAATAATAACGCAACTCGATTCAAACGAGTGGAATTCTTTTCTTTTACCACCGACAGTGACACTCTACCAGACTGCTCGCATCGAACATGATCTTCGGCAAACTTTAAACAGTATGCTTACGGTTTCTCTGCTAAGGAAGGTCGGTTGTTTTCATTTTTCCTGGCTGTTTGCTTTCTCACAAAATTTCACGCACGTTCCTCACATCTGTTGTGACTGCTGCTTCTTCGGCTATTTGCCTTACGGTTCCCTTGAAATTTGAAGCAGCACGCGAAATTGCAGATGTGGCGCCATGTTTGCCTGCTCCTTTTCTTCCATAAATTTCTGTATTTTCCACGAGATTATATCGCGTTATTGCTGCTATTTAATAACTTAATAATATTCTCCGACCACGACAGCAAAGTTCGATCAATTGTTCATCTAAAACTTATGAGAAGTTTTCGGTGGCTCGTTTAAACGGAGCCTTTGAAGATGAATAAATGAACGAGACAGAGGAATAATAAGAAGCGAGTAAAACTGGAAAGAATCAAAGAACAGAATATCGCGGCTCGTTTCATTTCGTTCCTAACCGGACTCATATTGCGAACATTTTCATTGCTCGTCTGCCAAACTTGAAGAACATAGTTCGCAAACGAGTTGGAACTGTTTCCTTATCATCTGACAAGCGGTTTCTTCAAACAGTTCCACTCGATTTCTTGAAAAAATACTGACAAATCCACCGATCGAAATAACGTTAATAAAAGAATCGTTCGTGGAACATATACTCGCACTTGGATATAATTAGATTGCCAATTGTTATGTAAATTTATATTTTCGGCTATACAAGTAAGAAGATCTATGGAATCCAGCTATGGAGAACAGCAAGTAATTCCAACATAGAAATACTCCAACGACTACAATCTAAAACATTGAGAACCTTATTAGACGCACCTTGGTACGTTACCAACGAAACAATACATCGGCGACCTCAAGATACCCACAGTCAAAGAAGAAATATCCAATAGCACACGAGTTAACAACCACCTAAACCCTCTAGTTACTCAATTACTTGATACGTCGGATCAGATCCGCAGGCTAAAGAGACATTACCCTCTAGATTTAAGCACCAGATTCAATTAGAATCAAACATGCAATAAACTCTATATAATCACGACATTGTACCACGCCAGAAAAATTTACTTATAATTCTTATTGAGAATTGATTTTAAAATTACATCTAAATAAAAAAAAAAAGATTTAAGCACTAGATTTAATTAGAATCAAACATGCAATAAACTCTTTATAATCACGACATTGTACCGCGCCAGAAAAATTTGCTTATAATTCTTATTGAGAATTGATTGCAAAATTTCATCTAAATAAAAAAAAAGATTTAAGCACTAGATTTAATTAGAATCAAATACGCAATAAACTCTATATAATCACGACATTGTACCGCGCCAGAAAAATTTGCTTATAAGAAATTTGCTTATTGAGAATTGATTGTAAAATTTCATCTAAATAAAAAAAAAAAAAAGTAAGAAGATGAAAGTTCTAAAATCTTTAGGTAAAAGATCGACTTTTTAAAAGCTTATCAAGTGCCGTAGAAGGTACTATTTATTTGTTTAATTATTTATTTGTGATCCTTCCGGCTTCCCATGGATTCCGGTTACGTCTGCATTCACATTATCTTATCTTATGTACTATCCCACCACAAAACCTATCTCCATACCCTTCTAATCTCGGTAACAATAAATTAGAATTAAAAGCAGAAGTAAGCTTAACGTAGATCTCAACTTGAACTCCACTCGAACTTCAACATTTACAGAAACACAAACATATGTTAGACTCAACGAAGCTCTATACACTTGCACTGTCTTATATCTGTAGTAGCGGGGTGCAAGTGCCTGGGAATTGCAGTCGTAAAAAAGCAATAAAAATGCTGACAGACCGGAATGTTGGAAAATTCCGACGACCCATATACCCTTTATGACCATGGGTAATTAAAAGGGTCCACTTGACCATGGGTGTGGGCCAGGAATACCAAAGCCGGGTATAAGAGGCGGCCGTGAGGGAGTCAAGGGACAGAGTATAACAGGTAGCGAGCAGAGTGTAGCGTAGAGTTGACAGAGCGTACAATGTGTGAGCAAGAGGAGTTTAGAGTGTTAGCGTCGCCGAGAAGTTAGTGTCGTGGCGCGAAGACCAGTGGGTCATTGAGCTGAGTTAGTGACGAACTGAGTAACAGGCTAGATTTAGTGTTGGCGGGAACGATATCGGAACAATCATACCACTACCACCTATTTAACGAATAATCTTCGTGCAAAATATATTTCAAAGCGTTCGATCCACCATCTAATCTTATCCTACGTATCTGTAGCGGGCGGTAGAAGAGCGTAAGCGAAATTTTGGTCAAAAGTGGATAAGTACGCCGGTGTATGCATATATTGTACGTTGCTGTTTTTTATTTATGAAGAAGCTTCGTCTGTTCAGCTCGTTTATTATCTCTATTTCTGTAAAACGTCTTAGTCGTTACGAGTACTGCCTGGTGAAATAAACGTGAGCCAAACTGGAAGTTTTGGTCAAGATAACGCGTCATTGTTCTCAAAAGAAGGAGGAATTCCTNTCTAAATCAAGTATGATTTGTATTTCGTAAGAAGATATTTCATTTTCTTATTTTATCGGTACTTTGTAACTTGCACGTCCAAAATCTAGCACACGATCTTGCATCGCATTTTAAATACGATATTATAATACCCTGCAAGACTAGTAGTTTTCACTTATATTCTTTCATCTAACTAAACGCATATTTCGTTCGTATTACGCGCAGTTTCGCACTTTCAAATTTCCTACAAACGCAGAAAAATCCGCAGTCTGTTCGCGATAACTATTTATCAAATTTAATCACAAAGACCCTCTCATTCACGCGCGAGCAACACGAGGCCGATTTATCGAAGCTATGAAACTGCCGGGGCTCGTTCGACCGAAATTTTATTCCAACCAGAACATTACGATATTATCCGAAAACAATGCAATTTTTATCGCAGCGAACAAACCGAAATGAAACGAGCGCGGGCTGTTACGATCGCACACGTGAATTAACATTTTACCAATTATAAGGAATTATAGAATGAGCGGATAAGCTTATCGTTCGGAAATACTATCGTATACATATATATCTACATACGTGTGTTGCGGCAGAAGTGGTAAGTTTCGAACGTAGAATTCAAACACGATCGTGTAATACAGTGACGTTTCGAACAACCGGATATTATATTGAGTAATCCTCGTCAGTAATTCCATACACTTGCGCCGTGTCTTTTATCGATTTTCATCGGAAAAACGTACAAACGTTGGATCGATCGAGCGTCTATACAGGGTGGTTGGTAATTCATGGTGCAAAATGCAGCCGAGCAGATTCAATGGCTGAAACTGAGACGAGAATCAAGAATAACAACATTGCATTGGGGAACTCGTGTCTGGGAAAATGGAACTTGGAAATGTGCCTACTGTGCGTGTACGGAACTAACATGGCCAGATTCTATTTTCTCCAAAACGACGCCTTAAACGATATTTTTATAATTTCATTCCTCATTTTCAACGTATTCTCGCGTGCAGAGTAAATTTCTGTCCAGTTGGAAATTGATCAAATTCGCGTATGCTTGACAAATCTCTAAACTCGATTTTCTCGAAAATAAAACGTCACACGAAAAAGCTTTGTTCCATATTTTTGAAATATATTAGGTTGTACGAAAAGTTTGGATGCACAACATTTGTCGTTTTATATTATTTCATTGAATTACGTATGATCATAACGATGGAAGTGGAAGAAAATGGATCGTACAAAATTCAATAAAATAATATAAAAGAAAAAAGAGTTGTGCATCTATTACTTTCTTATGAAACGAAAGAAACTTTTCGGGCAACTTAATACAATACTATATATACAATACTATAATACAATGGTAATCATATATAATCGATATACCTTTTATAATATTTCATAGGTGAATTTCGTACTTCTATTTAAATTCCACTTGCTTACGATGGAACAGGATACGAATGTACGTGAAGTGTGAAGACTGTGTTTATTGGCAGCTAGCTGAATAGCGACTGAAAGTAATGAAGACTAGGCGAGCCGAAAATGTAAACATTAGAGCGAGTTCTCTTGGCTGGTGACGAATCAAAAGCAAAACCTACTGTTTTGGGAAGCATTTCTAGGCGAACCGTCAACAGTCTGTTTCTTTTGTTTTGTTTTCATTCTGAATTTCAATTGACTCATTGATATTGCGTCGTTAAATCGTTATATCATATATATATATATATATATAACATATATAAATTTATATTCATATATTATATTTATATATATTTATTATAATATATATTTAGAAATTATATGTTATTAGAATTTTGTTATATCGTTTTTTTAAATAAATTAAATTTATATATAAAATTTATGATAAATTAATTTTTAAATTTATTATTATTTTATTTATTATAATTTATGGGATAATCTATAAATTTAAATATATAATTTTATTTTATATATATATAATATATATAAATATATATATATATATATAAATAAATATATATAATATATATATATATATATTTAAAGAGTTAAGGAACCCTTGTTTATTATACATATATACACAGGAAAGGTTCATGAATGTACGAGTAACAAAGGGTTACAAATATCTTATATATATATAATACACATATATATAATTATCATTATATATTATATATAATACATAATACATATATCACATATATATATATATATATATACATATATAGTAAACAAGGTTCTCTTTAAGGATTATACAAATAATAAATACAGATCTTTTAACTTCTTAAGTACTGGTACGCTTGTTTATTATACATATACACACGCATATATACATACATTAGCAGGAAAGGTTCCGAGTATTATATGAAAGTGTACGAGTATTAAAGGGTTAAAAATATCTTATATACATGTACATATATAATAAACAAGGGATTTTTTAAGGATTACACAAATAATAAATAGAGATCTTTTAACTTCTTACGTACTCGCACGCTTGTTTATTACACACATATACACGCATATACATGTGTACGAGTATTAAAGTGTTAAAAATATCTTACATATATGTACATTTATGTACATATATAATAAACAAGGGATTTTTTAAGGATTACACAAATAATAAATAGAGATCTTGTAACTTGTTAAGTACTCGTGTACTTTCATGAACCGCGCCCTCAAACGCAAAAACAGGATGGCAAAAGCAACGCAATTACCGATACGTGACGTGGCTCATCGACGACGGCCGTGTTTCGCGAAATTTTCCACTGCGTCGTCCACTGGCGACAGCCGTGTTTAAAGGGTTGAATTACGTTCCTACAAGAATACACAGAAATCCGCATACTAATTACGAGCCACCCTATACATGGCAAGTCTAGCACAAACTAGCGGATAGGTATCAAGGCGAGCACGAAGCCGTCGTCGAAGAATCTACGTGCGCGCGACAAGTCCTATTAAGCGTAGGCGGATTGGATTCGTCGTCGATTAGTGGGCAGCGGGGAATGCGACAGCCGCGAAGAGCAAAGGGGGAACGGCGGTGAGGAAAGGGGAGGATGAAACATGAAATTGCAACTGAATGGAATGGTAATGAAACGGAGGTGATTCCGTGTGATACGAGCAGGACAGGGCACGGCTGGTTCGTAGGAGAATGGCCGACACGGAGGCACGGGTCATGCAGCCACCTGATAACGCGACACTATGTAACTGTATGTGCATAATGCCAGCGACTACGGCGATGCATTATTACGTGGCTTTATACCAGAATCGGACAAAAGCAGTGGAAATGATCCGCAAACTTTTTGCATCCTGTTTGCCAATATCTGTTCCGCATTTGCATACGTATACGGTACGCCGACGTTTGGATTTTCATCCTCCGGTGAACTTGTTTGCTTTTTTATCTCGACATTTGCGCTACTTACGATGGCTCGCGATAGGATCGGAACGCTTGCCATGGAAAATTTCTACGGGCATATTATCTCCGTCGTACGAACATTTTTGAGACCTTGTTGATACTGCAATAGTGTTCCTAATTGGAAAATTTGAAAGCAACTGGAAGATGCGTATAAAAGCTACGAGACATTTGTACGTAGCACGAATAGTAGTCTCGAGCGTACAATTAGTAGAAAAGACTGGTCTCTATTTACGTGTTTATTTTAAAACGGTCTCGTTAACGATAAAGTCGTTAGTGACCACCGAAATATCAGGTTGTCCCAAAAGTTTCTTCCGTTTTTTCGAGGAAAGATAATGACAATAAATAAACGACCGAAGATAAAGAGCACAACATTTGACAAATTAGGTTTCACGTTTGTATCGACATTGTCAGGTAATGCAGTTGCGTGCGGACGATGAAAGACGCTTTCGGGACAAAACTAAAATACACAGCTTATGATTACGTGCTTGCAAAATTGAATAATACTTAGTTACGCGGAAGAGAGTAGCGCTTTATCTGTTCAAGAAACTGCAAAGTACCGCGAATGCTTTGAGAATCGTTCAGGTTAGACATCGACGCGAGATAGTCGAATACCTGGAAACTTACAATTAGCAAACGACCATCTGACGAATCCTCGTTCATTTTTTTTCGAAAACGAACCCTTAAACGAGAAGACATTATTCTTTTTTATCGAATCACCGCCCGACCGCTTGTACCATGCTACGTGTCGCAATATAAAATAAGAAAAGTAAAAGTGAAAATTATCCGCAGATTTTGCACATTGTCTTCTGTTCTGGCTGTGCATACGCTTTGTATACTGATGCTTGGATGTTCATTCTCGGGGGAACGTGTTTGTTTTTTATCTTGACATTCATATTACTTAGGTATATTTGTTTGCTGTACATTGTCAATATTTTTGCTGGTAATATACATAATATAGTCCAAATAATCGGTATGCGCGCTGTGACAATATTTGTATGGCACGCCAAATACAAACACGTTCCATTTAATCGAATATCGTTGATCGTAAAATTCAAGTCCAATAAACTTAGATCATCCATTGTTTCATCGTATTCGAAAATAATTATTGGTACATTTTCGGTTCGGGTTTAAAGGGATTTATGCCTTGCAGCTGGTTTCTACTTTTCGTTTATTCGCAAATAATTTTACTCTATTTCCTTACGATTTAAACGGTAGACGCTGAAAAGCATTTCTTCTTGCGTCAGAATGAAAATCAAACTCTGCCTCGTCGTGATATTCGTTAATTTTACAAACTATAACACGTAAAATGTTTTCCATGCTGTCTATGTGACCCGAAATGAAAATTATATGTCGACAAATATTATTAAAATATGGGTAGTTTTTAAACATCGAAAAATACCATTAAAATACAGATAGTTTCTAAATATTTGATTTTAATATCCAATATATTTTAATGCTTCTCGTGCATTCCACATTTTCCATAAAAACATATCCGAACACTGGGTTTCCGCAAAATATCATATCGCGTTCGCGCACTGTTCTCCAACGATGTTATCGAAGCTACATCGTCGACAATTTTTTAGTCGGCGAAATATATCTGACGTTAACCATCCAAAGAAAATTTTAGTAACGTGAATCATCGATCAACTCCGTGGCAGTAAATGCGTTTCAAACGTTGCGAAACTCGCTTACACATTTTCTAAGGACGTTCGAAATTTGAATAACGTGTTCGCGAGAACCTATTAAAAGGCGTTTTTAATTTCGCTTCTGCAAAGAATGGCCATTATATTTTTCGCACGTTACAACTTACGAAAATGAAACACGTCTCTCCGGCTGTTGGTGGAGAGAAGCCGACGGCACACAGGAAAGGCAAGCATCGTGCATGATTATTTGAGCGGTGAATTCGCACGTGTAACAGACGAGCGACGCGTGCGCGTATTGTTTCAAGTATCGTAACGAGAAAAAATAGCCGCGGGGCCGAATTCGAATTCCGCGTGTGGTTTATACTCGTGCACGTGAGAAGAAGGTGGTATGAAGGGAGGAGATTAATTAAACTGTGGAGTTTTAGTGCTCCCACGAAGAATTACAACGAAGGACGTAACTGCGGCATGTTTACCTCGCGTAAAAGCACGCCTGTAGTATTAAAAACGTCGTAGAACAGAGTTTTAGCCTCTTTTACGCGCAACCATACAAGCGATTCTACAGTATCTTTTCGACAACGCTCTTTCGGCGTAGAACAGTCAGTGACATATTGTTATCTGACGATTGACGCAATTACTAAAGAGTAAAATTGTATCAGTTGCTGGCACAACATTGTTTTTAAACCCGATTCTGATGCATTTACGTGACATCGTTTTTTAGTGTAAAATAATTGCTAACGTATCGTTGACTGACAATTATTACAGTGGCAATTATTAAAGTATAAAATTGTATCGATTGTTACTACGGCGTTGCTTATCGTATTGGATATCGTCTGCATTAAATGAAGTTGTAAAAAGTTTTCAAGAATTTATCAAATTCTTTTACATCTTTTATTTAACTTTGAAAAATGTACCTTCGCAATTTGTCCGACTGATAAAGCTTTCGTTTGTCGCGGTAAATGGAAATCTATTTCAAAATACGCGCTATCCGCTATCCTTTTATACTAGATAATAATCTCTTGTCATTAGGGGCGTCCGTTATATTGCTCGTTATACACATTTTTGCATCGTAATTTGTACGGAGGATTGCGATAACGTCGCGAATAATTAAACGGTACAAGCAGTATAAATTACTACCAACAATGCTTCTGTTAAAGTTTAATTATATATATATATATAATAATTATATATATATATATATATAATTATATATATACAAAAATTAATGGAAGAATAACGAGAGAAATTGAAAGCTACCAGAAACACGCACACCTACATATTCAACGTCAAAACCTAAGAAACGCGAATATGTTTTTCGAGAAAATGCGATGTAGCGTTCCTTTTAGGGTAAGAAACAACAAATCGACTAATGTGAAACTTTTTAAAGAACAAATGGCCTCCTCTCGCAACGGGTGAGTTTTTCGATGATATTAGCATTCGAGAAAGAGTTAATTCGATGGAAATTTTATCCGGAAGATTTTCAATTGCTTCGTTGGCTAGAACCGACTCTACGAACGCCGGCCTGTAGTATGGCGATACAAATTTTCATATTGGTTCGTCGGACAACGCACGAAATATTGAAAGGATCGTAAGAAAAGTGGGATAGTTGTTTCATACGCAAAGAACGCTTCCACGGGACGAACATGAATCGATAGACGTATCGAGCGGCGTGCCAAAATCGATGCAAAGAGGGCGGATTAGCATAAACCTTGGACGATGTACGTGGTGCAGTTTGGCGAGGACTGGCGTCGCAGGAAGCGCTTCTAGCCATTTCGGTTGCGAATTTCGTGCAAATGAGAGCCGGCCGATACGCAGCGTTGATAAGAATTTCTGCTTCCACTCGTAGCGATTTCGACAGCGCGGAAAGATTTCAAGATTCATCGGGCCGCGTTGTTCGCGCACGTGCTTCGACCGGAGACAAAGAATTAAGTCCGCTGTTGACGCGAAGACACGCGTCGAATACAATGACAAGACAGCCCAGGCGGAATAACTTAGCATCTGTTTCGCGTTTAGAAATTCTGCTGCGACCAGCGGCGTGACTTATGCCTATCGATTGTTTCGATACACTCGCCGGGTATTAATGGATCCAACATCGCGTGACAATTTATTTGACAATTTTTACGGTCACGATGGACTGGCTTTTGCATTATATAATACCTTGGTATCGCGTATCTACAGTATCGACGATTACGTAAGACAAAGATTGTGTTTTCACGGTTGAAGGGACACGAAAATTCGATTCGAAATTTCTATTCGATCGAAATGTATTGGCTGGATCCTCTTGCTCAATTGAACTAATTGCAAGTTGTGTAAGCGGAACAAATCGGACGATAAAATCACGTATATTTTACGAGTCAATCTTACAAATTACAAGCTATCCTATTAACCAATTTGGAAATTTGAATGATCGTCGAAATATCGAATTATCAAGAAGAAGTCTATAATCTGTTACTCGTAGCTTTACTAACGTTATTAATTAGTCAATTACTGTGCCAATGAGCTGGCGAGAGAAAATGCGATGTAGCGTTCCTTTTGGGGTAAGAAACAACTAATCGACTAATGTGAAACTTTTTAAAGAACAAATGGCCTCCTCTCGCATTTTCATTTTCTTCGCAACGGGTGAGTTTCTTTCGTATTTCTATTTGCCGCAGAAAGATGCTACAAGAAATAAGAAAATTCCAAGATAAATGTAGAAAAAGTAACGCTTGTAACATCATCGGTTTCTTCTACTCGTTCGATGTAGAAAGATGATCTCAAGTACAATAGCTCACAGATGCAAGAAGAGATGAATATACAGAACATGGGATTGCTACGTAAAAGTCTTGTATAATCGAGATGGAACATCGAGATGAAAATTCGAATGATTATATCCGCTTTCTCAATGCAAAGGCGAGATAAATGTATTTAGACGGCGTTAAATTCATTCGTGTTTTCAACAGTTTGGAACGGAGTAGATTATAATCAGAAAATATTTACAAAGCTTAAGTCAGCCTTTATCATTTGATAATCCATTCTACGATCGCGTATTAGCGATATCTAACAACCTGTGTTTTATATCGCGTTTTATATCGCGTTTTATATCGCGTTTTATATCGCGTAACGTGTGTAACTCGCCCGAGATCATTAATAAAATATAAATGACATCATGGTTGCCTCTTTCGCTATTGTAGCACAATAGACTTTCGATACGCGATTTCTCGTTGCAGCTAACGTATTTTGATTGAAAAACACACGCTGGCTTTGTGTTTGGCCACTTTCGAAGAAGCGACAAAGCGAAGAAAATTAATAGGGAAGAAGAAATAAATTGACAAAGTATACGGGCAAATGATACGACGTTGTCTTTAAGGCTATTAGATTTCCAGCGTGGAATAATCAAGAAGGTTGCAAGAAAAACGATTCAAGTCTACGAACTAGTGCAACGAGTCTGCACGCACTAGACCGTGTTAAATTCTATTAGAATCGTAACAAATCTTGCCTATATGGTTACGCACAGGCTATGCAGCTATGTTTCCTTTCCTCTCGTGCGCATGCCTTTTTCGGCTTTCGTTTAACTATTAATATCCTCTGCCGTCGACGTTTTCGCAATTCGTCCTTTTCCTGTTCTGTCGAATTACTTTCGTCGATTAAACGAAGAAACGATTTTCCGCGTTGTAACGCATTTTGTTTGCGAGAATTGCAACTGTAGAACTATCGAATCGCAGTAATTATAATGTTCAAAAGATGATAATCTTCGTCCTGTCAAAGTATTATTATTATATAAGAAATGTAATATAAATTATATAATATAAAATAAATATAAAATAAATATAATATAATATAAGAATTATTATATAAGAAAAATAATAATAATAATAATACTGTAATATAACAGCATTAAAGACTTGGTGTACTGGTTATGTTGGTAGCAGTTTTATTTTACAGAACGCCTTAATTTGGATGCACAAGCGATACGGAATCCTCGGTGAATTCTTTGGACAATTAGCTCTTACAAAACGCGACGCCATAACAGATACGAAAAAGGGAAGAAAGAAAAGTGAAAGTGGTGCAACTTTAAAAAAAAAGAAAAAGTAAGGGGCGGAAAGGAAGTAAAGTCTCCGTGCCAATTCGGTATACGTGGCAAACTGAAACTCGTTCTCTGACAAGTTGAAAACAGGTAACGTCCACTCTGTAGTGAAACTAACCGCGGATCAAGATAGTGAATATTTGATTAATCGCTTCTTTTCGAGGTGTCTAATTAAGGTGTAAACTTCGTCTTATACATAAGATACAGATCAATTCGTCGAATGTTGTTCCTTTTCTAATAGAATGAAATATTAAAGCTTCGCTTTCTCAGTAAAGCTACTTTGATTTTATTCCTTCTTTTCTTTCCGTACTGCCCAGGGTGTTGATTTATAGACAGCATTACCGCACAGAAGAGCCTAGATATTTATTCTTCGATGCCGCTAAAGCTTTCCGACTTGTCGAAACAGTCGAGTAATTTTCAATTACGTTTACTTGTCTTTCCACGTCGTTCGTAAATCGCAAATCCACCAAGCTCGAAGATTCTCGCAATTCTCGCAGCATTCGCATTCTCCAGCTTTTGAAACTCCTTTTACTTCCTTTTAACGCTGACCGCAACACGTTTCCGATTTTAATGTCATTGTGCGCGAGACATTAACGCGCGCCATATTACCTTCGCAATTACCTTCGAAATAATCGCAGAAATATGAAATTGTATAAAGAACATTTAGCGGTAAAGGGCGCGAAAGCGAGAAATACTGTTCGGTTAATAGAAGATTCGGATAACAGATCGCCGGATACCGGACGTTCCACCGTGCCAAGCAAACGTTCGTTAACGATCAAGAGAAAAGTTGGAAAATGTGGCGGTGTTGTCGAATTTCTCGCGCAGCTGCCGGCTACCTGTTTATGCCGGGAGAACAGAGCAGAGGGGCGTTTGCTCTGCAACCACTCTACGTTTGATTCATTCCACGTGTGTCTGCGAAATTAACAATCTCGACAGACCGCTACCGGCAGTTTACAACGAAATCTCTATACGCGGCAGATTTATCACGGGCGGCACCTTTCTGTAAAACGTGCTTCAACGAATAACAACTGAGCGTATGTGAAATAGTTGTGTGGCACTGTATATCGTCACGTAACTTATCCGCGATGGATGTATAAACGAAACTGCATGCACGTAAATCCACATCAAAAATAGCGATCAGCTCTATCACGCGCAGGTGATGTGTTATTTTATGTTTCGAAAAATAATGAATGTTGGATTTAAAAGGACGAAATATATTTTTATATATCATGACATGTTGGTTGGTAAATAACTATTAAGATCAGCGCCACTGGCTAAACAGCGCTTGTCATTTAATACCAAATAACTCATTGTCGATAAGCTATTTTTATTATTTTTTATATTTTTTGTCGCCAATAGCCTATCTACCTTGACATATTGCAACATCCCGTAAATAACGCGGTCCATAGTTTTCGCACTACTGCGTGAAAATAAACAATTGCCTCTTGGCGATCCATTAGTGATCGGCGATCGATCAGTGATGAATTTTCTCGTATGTTTTATAATTCCACAACTTTTTCTACCAAGTTCTCTATTGAAATTTTTCAAGACTACTACAGTGACAAAACCCTATTATTTTGAACTTAACTGTCAGGAAAACCGCATTTATACGAGAAGCCAATATTTCTATTAAAATCGAAAGAAATGAAGCGAAATGTCGAGTCTAGTTCGACGTAAAACTGCAACAAGTTAATACTCGCAAATGTCGAATATTTTTGCGACATGGAACACGATGTTTGTTTTTAACACTGTCACAAACGAACATAGAAAACTACGAAATATAAATACAGAAATATATTCATTTTTAATTTCAGTACATTGGTTGTCGATGCTATAAAGAAAAGCATGCTATATTTTTTTATATGCACATCGTATCTGGTTTAAATTAACTAATAAGTAAATAAACAAACAAATACGTAAAACAAAACCCTATTGTCTTTTTATTTTTGTTTTATTAATTTATATTGTTTTATATTCGCACATCCTGGTGTCCGAATATTTGAATATCAGTCGCTGTTACCGCCGTATATTTTAAACGACAAAGTCGGATCGATTCTGAATTCCGATCCGCGTTCATTCCATTGCGAGCGACGTTAACGGCATTTTAGATCATAAGCTGGTGATTTGTCTCGCTCACTCTCACAATCAGCGTCTTGATTGATTATCCTTGTCGCATAATAAGCGATAAGGGAATACGGAAACATCATCTGCGATGGGTAAAGTGCGAGCAAACAAAGAATTGAGAAATCTTGCAGTTCGCAGTATCTGGCATGAATCGGTAACGAGAAACTGTGTATTCCTCTTACTGTATTTCCATAACAGTTTCCTGTCTTTTTCTCAAATCTTCTACTTTTGTCTTTTTATCGTATCCTCGGCTCTTGCCTTATTATTTTCAAGATTTCCTTACTCCAGGAATTCTTATCATCAACGGATCCTCAACGCCTATCCTCAACGATATGCAGATACTAAAAAATTTATGGCGTCCAGATTCGCAGATATTTCCTCCAAAACATTTTCTCGTCAAGATCGTTGCCTGTCTTTCTTTTCGCATTCCTACAATCACCGGCGAACCATCTCCGACCGGTAATTACGACGACGGTTTGTAAAATTAGTATAAATATATAAACGCTAATAAACGTTGGAGTTGTACCGAGATTACATGCTTCTTATAAACGTACCTTATATTTTTGCGAATAAGTCGTACGCCTGTGCATTAAATATATCGATCATATTCTTATTCGGATAGCAATTAATAACATCCTCTCGAAAAAGACGTTACAAAGGAACGAAGATTACTGGAGGAAGACGTAACTTCGTACTTTTCATACTTTACGGAGGGACGCTGTTAAAATTCAATATACCGTCGATTAATTTTATATTGGTCTTCTCGTATAACTTTAGCATCTAACGTCTTTATCGCTTCCTTAAATATCCCCAAAATATCCATTATCATAAATGCAGTTGACTGGGTACAAAGACCTATCCTTTTTCGTAGACCTGTCGGCTGTTTCTTAAGCGCTTGTATTTTCCTATACCTACTATTCTTCCAAAGCATGTAACGATATTTAAAATATCGCTTTTCATTCGTCGAGTGACACAAATATAGATTAAAGTACCAACAACGTGATAGAACTGTTGATGAAGGAACTTTACTTTTCTAAATGGAGATGCAAATTTCTATTTATCCGATTAACGTATTATATATATATATATATATATATATATATATATATATATATATATATATATAATTATATATTATATATATATATATATATATTATATATATATTGGAATTTGTTGGAAAATTGTTGACGTCGTACTTACTGTACCATTTTGTTAAAAGCAGCTTAGCAAACCTATCGATAAGCAACGAAGATAAAAATGAGCAGACAAGCGCAGAATGCAGGTGACTGCTCTTATCACGGGTTAATCACCGGATACCGAATCTAGTTTACGGATTATTCATACACCTAATTAGCCGGTTGGCCGTCTTGCACACGTTGGCACAGCTAACGTTGGCCGCAGCACGGAATCATTCAACCGCGCTATATTTCTGCGCTTCTCTTCCACATCGAGCCAGCATGTATATATGTATATATGTATATACACGTATATGTATATAGAATATACAGAAATATTTCTCCTTTCTCCTGGTCCTAACACTCGCCACTTCTACACGATTTTCTTCGCTGTAACCAGACTCTGCGCATCGATAAACGAGCTATAGTTGCCAAGAAGCAGCCAAGGATCCACTGCAATGCGCCCACGCTTCGACTAAACCCCTTGATGCTACGTTACTATTTAATTAACTCCGTAATAGTATCGTGTTCTCCTGCGTTCCAAATCACTCGACCATTTTACGTTTCCTTGCTTTACTTTTCCACCTTATCAAACTCTATTCGAACAACTGCTACTCGATGGTACTTGCTCGCGGCGAATGGAATAAATAAATAGAAAAAATGATAAAGATCGGGAAGTAAGGATATAAATATGTTTATTATAAGTTGCGCAGTGTGTTAGGTTACACCGAGTTAGAAAAGTATACCGCAAGGTACGATGTGCGTCGGTTTATATTCGGGTAAGTCATATTATATTGGGTTATTTATAATATCGCTGTATTTGCTACAATAAGAGCAGGCACGACGTAATTCCTCGTGGAAAAAGAAGAAAATAAGAAATAGAAGAAAATTCGTTGCCCGCTTTGTTTGCGAGAAAATCGAGTTTGAAAATTTACCAAGTATACTCGAGCGCGGCTAATTCCAGAGTGGACAGGAGGTTATTCTACGCGTGAAGATAGGTGGAAAATGTGCAATGAAATTTGTTCAGAAAACGCTTTGCTTCCAAGAAAAATACATTTGAAAATTTATCACGCGCCTGTACTAGGCGGATTCTTAACTAAACACGTTGAAACTTTATTTTCTTGAAAATGAAGCCTTAAACGAACACGTAGAATAACCTCTTGTCGATTATTTAGCCCCGTTCAGTGCAGCGTTAGCTTAAAACTTTCAAACTCGATTTTCTCGAAAACTAAGCCGAGAATGAACAAATTTCACTGTATATTCTTCTCTTATTTTTCCACAAGGAATCACGCCACGGAGAGAAGGTAAACCGGAAACCGTAGCGAACCACAGGGCGAGCATGCGGTTTAGTAAATAAATAAATAATAAAATACTGGTTGCTTGTGAAGTAACAAGTAACACGTCGAATCAAAATAAAACTAAAGTATTTACTGCTCTTTCACGCTGTTCTTGTACCATGTTATTGTTTTGGACAGCTGGAAAGTCCTCTTCTGCTATTCATTTACGAGTTTTCACTTTTAGTGGCAGACAACACGGTGAAGGACATTTTTAAATCGCTCTGTTTTTAAATCATCTAGCTTCGCAGCTTTCTCTCACCAAAACAAACGCCTGATATACACAATTCCAACGCTATTAATATCTTCTTGTTATTCGTTTACGAGTTTTGTTTCTTTACTGGCAGACGATAGGCACACTGAACGATATTATACGTATATATGTGTTCATTATTATAGTTTAGGATATCTCCTGTCACAATTTGCTATATTACTGTATTTGTATATATATATACTGTATATACTTGTATATATATATATATTATACTGTATTTTTAAATCATTTCTTTGTTACCTATGTTCAACTGCTTTTCTTACCAACGAAACGAAAGTTTGGTATTTTAAATATTCCTTTTTATATTTATTGATCCTAATAATATCTGACTCGATAAATTAAACGAAATATAATCTTTTAAGCATGTTTATATTTTTAATATACCATTTAGCACATCTTACAGCAATTAGAATACAATGCAAAGGTTTTAGGCCACTATTACATTAATTCGTATAATTGAAAAAAGAATATTACTCGTCACGATCTGTCACGCTGCTTCTGGCACTTCGAACAACGTACGTGTTTATGTTTCCACTTTATTCTGCCGCGTGATTCAGAAATGAAAAATGACTTGAAATGGTGCTAATCTAAAAACTCGTTTGTTTAAATATTTCTAAGAAATTTCTAGGTCAAGGAAATCCGCAAACATTTTCGTAGAAACACACATTCGCTGAGACTATGCTTAACTGTCATTATTAATCATTATTAATTACTATCGCATCTGGAGCAATTGTAAAACTTTTCTGCGCTGCTCCATGCGTGAATGTTTGATATACTACGAACATTCTGCTTGTTAAAAGGCAAAATAAAGAATGTTTTGCAATATTCAGCAACAAATATCCGGCCCTCTTTTTAAATCGATCCATCGATAAATTTGAGTACCAGGCAAACTTGCAGTAAATCATACAGTTACAAACAAAAAATAGAGTCTTCTTACGATATTAGTAAATAACAATAATTAATCTTTCACGACCAATCGCTGCAACGTGGAAGACTCCGGTGTATGCGAAAATACCTACTGCGCGATATTATTATTACAAATATCTGCGTCAATCATCTTATTGAGTAAACACAGAAAGGTAAAACGTACAACAAATTGGCACGTCGTACAGCAAAGCACACGACCGTAATTTCTATCTGTACACCTACTGCCTCCCTTGTTCCGCCTTTTCGATAATCAAGAAAGCTCGCGCAGCAAGGAAGCGACTATTTGCATTTACGTGCGAAGAAGCAGCAGAGAGTAACACGTAAAAAAGGCGAGACACACGTGGCAAATGCGCGGCGTACGTTTCTGCAGGCAGCAATATGGAGACTTGTTTTTCCAATAATGCCGAAGGCCGAGAAAAAGAAGCGGCGTAAAAGTGCTATCGGAAAATGAAGCGATCTCGATACGCCAGGTTTAATAAGAAGTTTAAGCGAGTTTCATTCGAACGAAAGATCGGAAGAGTGGCCAGAGAGCGGAGGGTAGATGGGAGCTAAGCGCGGCTTCATAATTCAGGTGCATCATTCGCGGCGTTATAAAAATTATCAATGATTTCCTGATGCTCGTCCGTTACATTCCTACGCGGATGTTTCGAAAGGTCGTCACGTGCAGGAATAGCGGGAAGGACGAGTTTCATTCAAAAAATGGCCGATGCGTCACGCACGTACGTTCAAGTTCGACCGAAACTCGCGAACTGAGAGTTGTAATACACGTTCTCGGCAAAGAAAATAAACACTAACGCCGGCACGCTTCTACGAAATACTCGGCTAACAATCGTTAACAAGGTCAAACGTACAAAACATTATCCGCTATACTTGCTGGGTAAGTAAGAAGACTCCGGGCATGATCGCATAATCGTCGTATCGATTTCTCGACATCCCGCCAACAAAAAGAGCGATCATGTTACGTCGAAAGTACACTCCTGCTCATAAGTATCACGATACTTACTCTCGCTCATAAGTAACAGAACACTCACGGAAACTGAGACGAACTTTGGAAACTGTTCGAGTATTATGGAAATGTAGAAGAGTCATTGTTATGATTTGAAAGCTTGGCTGAAGATAAACAGAGCTTCCGGAGTCTTAGATAATTCATTCATGCACATATACATATACATAAATATAATATATATATTTTATATATTGTACTATATATATATTGTGTGTGTGTATTCTATTATTATATTATATATATGTATTAATGTAATATTAAATATATATATATATATATATATATTGTATATATATTAAATATTAATATATTCAACAATGATAAAAAACTGTCAGTACTGTGTCTAATAAGATAAAATTGTTCTGCTTTACATCCTCCATTACACCCGTACCTTTTCGCAATCATTGCTTCCAATCCTAACATTCGTATTGCATATCAATTTTTCTATCTCATTTGACGTTATTTGGCTCCACATTTTGACCAAATTTCTCTACGTTCTATATTTATTTTGTTAAAGATTCTATCAGAAAATTTGAACAGTTCGTCATACCATTCGCGACTCTTACAAATCATTTTTGCAAATTCTTGAATCTCCACTCTGTACCAATGCAGACTTTCGAGCGATTAATCGTTTCCTCGAGCTAATTATCATGATCTGTACGATTTGTTTTAACATTTGCGGACGAACGTGTACGCGAAGGGAAGAGATGTCAGAAAATGGAAATTTCGATTCTTTCGTACGACATCGATAACGAAAAGTAAAACTTTTACCTCTTCCATCAGAAAGCAACTTTGTCATACGTAAAAAGTAACTTACTTGGAGACATTAATTCGAGAAAAGATTCACGTGGAACGTTGAAGAAACAAAAATAGTTGGAGAGGGAGCAGACACGCGTTACACTCGTCCACGTCGGCCAACTTTAGCAATTCGTCGGTATGCGTATGATAGTATGATAAAATTCTAAGGAAAAGTATAAAAACTGTGAGTTTTCTCAGGCAAGTGAGTCATCGAGCGCCAGAAAGTATCACTTTCATTTATCGTTATCAAACCATCGCCGTCGAGCTGGAATATCACTGACCGATGACTAACACTCGTGCTGTTAGCGAAAAATGATAAAGGTTTGCACCGTGCAATGTCGAGGCCTCGCAAGCAAATGTACGAGTGTATCGCGCTTTTAACCCACCGTCCTCGCTTCTTTCTCGCGTTTCTACCTCTTCGATTATTCTTCGTTTTAAAGAACGTGGAACATACAAAAGTTGCCGAAAATTACATTTACATATCGTCGAATAGTAAAAGCAAATATTTAAAAGCCGCGTATATTTTGACAATATCTGTTGAGATATAAAATCCACTCGGGGTCACATAGACCCCATGAGGACAGCAGACTCGAGCAAATAATTTCTTCGCTGTACGTATGAAAATGAAAATCAGGTAACGTAGACTGCGACATAAATTCAACTGCGTTTGTCGGTGTACGGTGTAGGTAGAGTTTTACGAACGACGCAGTGGAAAGCAATTAATTTGCCCTCGGCTGGAAAATAATAAATTCTCTGCGCTATTAGAAATCAACGAAGTTTGGCAAAGCAAGGACATTGATCACCAGAGACATTGAATACTTGGTACGCCTATTTATTTGGTCAGCGTGCACGTGCAACGTCACTCGCATGTAGAAGGTTAGAATGCCGTGTTTCACGATAACACGCTTGTATAATCGTAGAGAGACTAACGACAACGTGACTGCCCAGTTGATAATTCCGTGCATCCATTAATTTACCAAGATATTGTAATACCGCACGTACGCTCGGTGCATACTTTCGCATAAACGTTGGCACAATTGCTTTTAGATAGCCACAGAGTAACCAACGATAATATATTTCACTGCGAAATATCAGTGCTATTAATAGCTTAATAAAGGTCTGGCAGACCTATAAAACTTCGCGGTGTTCCGGCTATTTTCAGCCATTTTTGTTTCACCTTTAGTTTCGCGATGCTCCTGAAATATCCAATTAATTACCTTCTAATAGATTTAGATATTATTAACATACCCGGATTATAACGAGCAGCAAATGAATTTATCGTCACGTTATACGATAGTTCATCGAATCAAAGAACCTGATACGTTTCCGATAGAAACTCTTTTGCCGATGCATTTTTCAAACATATTATTTACAGTTTTACAAATAATTTCCATACTTTGTTCTCTTTCGAAGAGAAAAATCGCGAAAAATCCTTTGGCAATTGTTTGTTTCGCAAACACTATTCCCTTGTAATTAAAAACGCGAATATATCGACGCTATTATTCTGGCGTGACAGAGAAACATTCACAAACTTACTCTTTTGGGATTCGAGACCCTCGCTGTCACAAACAAACGTGTTAATTACTACGTCGTGTTGCACGTTCCGATGTCCTATAATTTCGGCAGCAATGTCTGTCGCACACGGCTCTTGTGCACGAAGACGCTTCTGATTGCAAAATATTTTTCCAAACCGCGCAAAATTTAAAACACGCGTTCGAAAGCTACACGGCTGACCACGGCACTGCGATACATTGAAAAACTAGAAACCACAAAAAAAAGAATCGGAGAGCAGAATTTCTACTCCTGGAAATTTACATCCGAGATCTAACGATTCGCTAGTTTTTCGAATTCCCAGCATTTGCCTGCGTAACTCGAAATGCAGCGAGGAAACGCTGTGGAATTTCGAAATCCTAGAAAACGATCAAATCTAAGCGTGCTCGATTTATAAGAGAGGCCAAATCCTGTGCCGAATAATCTTATGAAAATGTTAGAATCGTATTTCGATGCATCGGGCGAACGAAAAACGACGTTCGACGATAGTTTTACGACTTTTAAATGTTTCCTCTTGCGGTCAGTGCGTTGAGATACACTCGAGCAAGTGCCGTACGCTTATCGCTCGCATAGTAATTGGCGTTCATTATTAGAACTACTTTTTGCTCTTGTTCGGAGCTTGCGGTGATTTTACGCGCTTTCGTGTACGTCGAGACGAAAACGCGACTACTTTCGTGTTCTGTACATGGCGACAATTAACAGCATCGATAAGAAAGCAATCGAACGATTTCTTAGCCTGGTTTATTCAATTTAAAATAAACGATGCGACAATGCGAAATATATTTTATTTTTTTATATTTTATACGAAATATATTATTATCGCGGAATATATTTAACCAGGCAAACAATACGTTGCCTGGTTATACGGGCCGCGCCGTAAAAAATGATTTTAACGAAGGAACGAATTGAGAAAAATAGACGGGACAAAGTGTAGATTGTTGAGACATTACGTCAGTGTGCGAGACCAATCCATCTTTTTATACGATATAAGATGATTCAGGTATTTTACGCGAAACAATGTTAGTATATTCATAAGCGGAAATAGGAAACAAGTGTTGCATAAACGTAGAATCTTAAAGGCCTTCTTAATTCCGCTGTTCTGTTCTTTCAGTAAATTTTAACCCATTGTGTACCTTTTGCACATTGAAAAGTATCTCAAGTTCGAGTAAAATATAAAACAAAATTGCTAGGTATTGTGCGTGTGATTTCTTGTCTCGATCCTACGTTCGACATTTTCTTAAGACATTAAAAGTCTTCTTATTCGTAGAAATAAGCGAGCAAGGTTGCGACATAAAAATAAGAGAATTGCAACAGGACTACGGGTTATAACAGCGGGGCTTTAAGTCGTAACAAAAGCACGAAATAATAATGGACTGTTTGTCGTTGGAAGAAGAGTAGAAACAGATCGACGCTATTTACGTTGGTTGCATTCGGCAGAAGGAAAATGTTGAAGCGTGGAAATTGAAATCGTTACGAGTTTTTTCAGTTCCGTGAACGCGTTACGATTTCTTTGCATTAATTTCAAACGCCTATTGATCTTAATTGCGCGAAGGTTTTTTTATAAGTTCCCAACAATTAAACATTCAGTGACGTAACATCGTGCGATCTCGCGGGCCCACGTCTTCCTTGACCAATCCATTCTTCAGCTTAATTAATCGAGCATTTTGAGCCTGCTTAATCGTTTAAAAGAAATATCAACCTGTTGTCGTTTCGTATTCTTACTACAACTTTAACGAAGCGTTTGTGAGCCTGCGTTTGTACCAAAACGTTCTCTTCTTGAGATGATTTTGCGAAAGAAGCAAATCTCGCTGAATAACTATTTTCGGAGTAGAAATGTTATTTTTATCAAAGTTGCTGAACCAATATCATCGACTGCCGCCCCAAAATATTCGGATAATGTTAACATTTGTCCAAGCTTAAAGATGCGCTATATTATGCATTATTTTCGGGCAGACGTTATGTCACGTTCGGAACAACGTCTGCACACAAAGGCCAATGATACGAACGAACGAACGCTTCGCGATAAAATTACTCACATTCGTTCGCGTACCATTTATTATACAATTATGTCAGTACTGGGAAAATGGGAAAATAATGCGCTGCACGAAACGCGAATAATGGATGCGTTCGGCTCAACCTGTTTAATGATAATGCAATAATTTACGTTGGCATTACCATATTAAGTTGGCGATTCGGTGGGGAACTTTACCGAATATATTTTCGCAAATATTGAAGCTGCAAGAAATAATAATTCGCAGACGCACTTCGATTTACTTTTAAATAAGTGAATTCGAAAGGTTTATTTGAAAATTACGAATTTAGCCTTCCTTACACACTGCCTTCGAAAACTTTTCATCTTTATATCTTGTATTACAATTGTAATGTCTTGTATTGTAAACAATAAGAATTTATCCTGTTCTTCCCAAAAAGAAAATTGACTTGTTTCTACCCGACAACGTATTTCCTCGATATACAAAAATAAAATTCAGCATATGACGAACTGAAACTATAACAATAACTTTTATGAATTTAACCGTTCGATTTTTCACAAGTACTTCTAATCAGATTTTGTCGTATTGTGTCTTGGTACCGTCTACTTGAACAAAGGATATACGAGAACGATAAGAACCGAAAATGTTCAAGCGGTGTTGCAGTCACGAGAGACAACGATGGATAAATCTGCTAGAAAGAACCGTAAGATTACTCTTAACGCTCCTCTTACCAAACTATAAAAGTAAATGATGCAATGTTGCGGCATAATCGAAAAGAAAGATTATACGTTTGCAAAGAAATACTTCAATTTCGCTGTATTAGCTGAATACCAGGTGCGCAAAGAAATAAACTGGCTTTACAAACAGTATGTTTTATTTTGGTGTATACTTCACAGTTTATATTGGTTGAGAGAAGAATCTAGGCATGAAACAAGTAAAAAAACACGAACGTGAAGTCTCAATGAATAGTTCCACCAACGAGAACAGTTCACAGTGGCTGGAACCACCGTGCGCATAGTGTACATATATATCTATGTCGATATCGCAAATTCAAATTGGCCGTATTGGGCCACGATCGAAGTCTCCGATGAATTCGTTCGCGGCCCAAGTCTCTTTTTCCACACACCTGTGCTCTTTCTCGTTCTGCTTCGAGCAAATAGCCCACCTGCGTGCCGCTAAACGCAATGAGTCAGCAACGTTCCCTTTACGTAACGATCCTCGAAAGGTAGCCGAATAAAAACAGATGTAACAATAAGGAAAAAGTTTCACTTTCACGACACATTGCACGTGAGTTTAACACGCGTCCTAACGCATTGGGTCGCTGCTGCGGATTTCCACGCGTTCGTGAAAGATTGAAGGGTGTCAGAATGCACGGAATGCACGTGACGTGGGAAAATAAAATCTCCGAAACGATAGACTGGCGTCTATGATACTTAGACAGGCGAAACGAATGCCTGCGTCGTTGTGTTCGTGGAAATGTAAATTCGCGTAAACGTTTGCCGTCTAATTATGTATTGTTAGGTTGGGCGAAATTTTCCAGAAACTTTTTCATTACCAGTTACATCGATGTTCCATCGTTATGAAAAACGAAGAACGTTACGAATGAAGGACACGTTAAACGCGGAACGACACATTTACGCGCGAAAGGTGGTAAAATATGCGAATTGGAAATGCGAGAGAAATAATTTTGGCGGAGTGGCGGCTAGGAAAATTGAAATTGCTCGATATTCGTTTCTCCCGAAGCAGATTGTATGTCGACAGAGGCGTGGTTTTTTAAACGATTTATTTTTCCACTTGTACAACACGAACGAGGGGGGAAAAAGGATCCTTTGTGAAGTCTGTTCCACCGCAAAATGCGCTCATTCGCCGCGTCGATCTACGCTCTCGCGCGTACACGTAGCCGATTTTCTGCAGTTGCCACAGTCACGACACTATTTTCTATCACAGACATCTACACCGTTACAAAATCTACGCATCCAGTAGATTACGCTCGCGGAATGATCGCATCAACCGTACAACTCATCGGCCTCGCTGCTGTTAGTCATAATTTCAAACGCGTTTTTCTTCCTTGCGCAACCTCTCGCGAAACTTTTCACTTTCGTACGTACCAATTTCGCGCGCTAGTTATGAGTCACTGGTCATTACGAATTTCACTGCTCTAACAAGCAACACCGTATAATCGCCTTCTTAACCCTGAGTTCGCAAAATTTACCCGCCAACCTTCTACCTCCGCCTCGCACGTGTTTCGTCCGCCTACGAACCATATTTCTCGCGCAAACTCTTATCAAGCTTCAACCTCGACTAAACCAACGGCTTACTACGAAAACGATCGTCCGACGAATGCTCCATGCGGATCGTTGCGCACTCGACGATGATTTCTCGTTTACCTGAATTTTCGTGTAAACTAAAGGATTCTCTGAATCGAACTGTAATCGAAGGACAACTGATTTTGGTAGCAGTAGCTTCAAACAAAGAGATGGCGCATAATATATACATATATATATTAAGTAATTCGCTGATTAAATGGAACGATAAAATTGTATATTAGTTTAAAGATAAGGAATAACTCGTCGGCAGAAATCATATACCCTATGGTTAAAACGGAAAGGGAGCCATTACAGCGGATTATCTGCCAGTTTAATCGCCTTTCTCCGCTCCAACAAACGCGAAGATTAATCGCTGTAGTACGTTAAACGCACGCGTTTCCGGTGCCACTCGTAGCGCAACTTTTGCTCAACGACCAAGTGTCTCGGCGAAAGAAGCCAGCGTAGTGTTTCTCCTGCGCGGGATATTTACATCTTCAGAAGCAACGAGTCTGTCACGTATGACAAACACGCCAACGCATACGTCTTTACTTCGACCTCAGATACGTACGCTGACTTTTAAACAACGAAAGTTTCTCAATCTCGTACTCGAATCCACAACGAACTAACCTTCCGTGTAATTTTCTGTGCTCGAATCTCGCTATAGTTTCACCTCGGAGAGCGAACTTGAAGGTTTTGAGGAAATCTGGCGCACAATTGACGCGAGCATTGGCGCTTAACGCGATAACGATTTTTTCTATTTCCAACAAAGTCGAGATATTCTTTCAACGATAGAGTGATATTATTCGCTCGATCATGACGCAGCAGAGTTCGCAGACAATCTTTTTCGTATCTCTTAATGCGATTTCAATTTCGACGAATTTTGCGGCACATCGTAAAGTCGTAGTTCAAATTTGATACTTTAACTTACGTTTAAGCGTTACTCTTCGGTGTAGGAAAATTGTCAAAGCTAATTACGACGATACGTGAAACACGCACTCGGTGAATATGATCGGATACCAAAGCCAAGTCGAATAGTGCGATTCGATGGTTGGTGCAAGTATTCAGTGCCAAGGAAAAGACGCTATCGAATAAATATACGTATATTAACATCCAAGTACACAGTCATCGTCTAAACTTGTACGAAACAACGTTACATTTGTCTCGTGTCCGAGTGGCCAATGAGATCGGATGCTTTTAAACGATTCTTCTTCTCTTTTCGTCTTCTTTTTCTACAGCGGCGATCGAACTACATACCGACATACATTCACAGCTTCTCGTAATAACAATGCGAAATTCATACTTGCGCAAGCATACTTCCATTATAACGTGTACGACGAATACGTTTAAATGTCGCGCACTAAAACATATCGTTTCTCGCGCAGGATTTTACGGTTTGTCGATTACCGAACTATGCTACGAACGAAAGCAAAGGAAACAGTTTTTTCTCTGATGCGAAAGGAAAATGGTATTTTTAAGTGAAATTAACACGACACGCTACAGGTACGAATGTAGCAATTTCAGCAATAGAAGATCAGGATTGCCAAGCGAAGATTCTCAATAAAATTTTTCAAATTTCAAAAAAGGAAATAGCTTCCTTTCTGATGCAAAAGGAAAATGGTATTTTTAAGTGAAATTAACACGACACGCTACAGGTACGAATCTAGCAATTTCAGCAATAGAAAATCCAGATTGCCAAGCGAAGATTCTCAATAAAATTTTTCAAATTTCAAAAAAGGAAACTGCTTTTTCTCTGCTGCGAAAGGAAACTGGTACTTTTAAGTGAAATTAACACGACACGCTACAGGTACGAATCTAGCAATNTTCAGCAATAGAAAATCCAGATTGCCAAGCGAAGATTCTCAATAAAATTTTTCAAATTTCAAAAAAGGAAACTGCTTTTTCTCTGCTGCGAAAGGAAACTGGTACTTTTAAGTGAAATTAACACGACAAGCTACAGATACGAATCTAACAATTTAATCTAACAATCTAACAATCTAAGCATTATTTTTGCTCCGATTAAACGTAGAACGTGAAGGTGGACGTGAAATGGAATTATTATCGCAACTGGAAAGTTGTAATTATAACTGAAGTTTTCTTTGTTTCTCTCCAACGAAACGTTGACTCCATTTGCCAGAGATTACACGTACGTTTATCGTGTATATAATACTCTATCCGCTTCGTCGTTCCCTGTCGGGCACGTCGTCGTAGTCCTCAAACGGAATAATTAGCTAACTGCAAGCCTACGGCGTGGATCATCAAACAATACGTTGATCAGATAATGAACTCATTAGAAACGTTAATTCTTAGTCAAAGGGAGTGGCTGAATGCGTTCCCTGCACGATTTGAATTTCTCCGACGTGATTAGCTTTGACCTATATTTCAAAGGGATATTCCTCGCTGCAAGTAAAATTCACGTGAAACACAGCGACGTTCGAACGAGTAATCAAACGGAATGGAAATAGCGTGATTAAAACAGCGGCAGGGATTTGTCAGCGAAGAAGACGACGACTGGAAAAAACGACGATTCGCGTGAAACGATTGGAAGATAATGTGGACAAGGTGGAAAAAAAATTGGAAACATTTACGGGCTGAGTCAGTACAAGCATATTACTCTTATCGGCATTACTCATCGTGGATTTTACTCACTTCGCCTCGTTTCGTTTCAGTTAAGACAGTAAAATGAACGTTTGTTAAAATGATGTGCATGAGTCAAGCATTTCTCACACTTGCTTTCATATACGCCAGCTAATGCGACACGCGAGAGGTCGTGTAAAAATTCAGCCACCCGACACGATAATAGCTCTGACGATAGTAACTTTCGTGATACTCGGTCACGATAAAACGGAAGAAAACAGCCTTCCAATTTCTCCCTGATACACGTACACGTGACGAGTAATGTTTGCAAACAGATTGAAACGAGGAGCAGCGACGTGCGTGAGTTGGCCGAGGACACTCGAAAACGAGGCAAGCAATGTATAAACAGCGTAAGACACGGTTAAAAGTTCGAAGACGAGGCAGATGTATTAGAACGTGGGCGAATTATAACAGTTTATCAGCCCACGCGATCAACGTAGACGCCATTAGCCGATTGAGATGAGAAAGAGGTCGACAGTATCTAACGAGAAACGTGTTCTACCGGCAAATCCATAAATCCGATTTTGCTCGGGACGAAAGAGAAGCGCAATTACGATGAACGAAGACCAAAGACTTGGGCTCGACGACTGGCAAAAGCAACGACAATCGCGCAAATGTCTATCGTTTCATCTGCAAAGCGGATACGCGAAAAAGTCTACCATTCTTCCGCTCAAACTGTGTCTTTTTTAACAGATAACGTTGGTACGTGTATACGCGTGTCGCCAACCTTTAGAATTGATGGTCTGTTATCGATGAAACTATGTACGTTGTCATTATCGAACGTGTAAACAAGGAAATAAATGTACGCTTCGATAAAGCTTGGAAATGGCGATTCCATGTTCGCGTGCATAGAAACGGATATGGAAACGTAAGAGAAAGTTGCGACTTGTCTCGTGAAATGAATCTTCGCGTCTCTGATTCCACGTGTTCTTCTCAATCGATCACAATTGCAGTCTGATTCGAAGGTGGGTGCTAATAAAATTCTGAGATATGCAAAATTAAATTAAAGACATCTTTTATTGAACTTCTCAAACAATGTAATTCGAGTTAGTGCGGTACAGCACTATAGCGACATTGGTTGACCGGCGTTGATCAGTCTGGACGACGAAGCAGAATCGAGTGTATCATCGTTTCGTTATCACAATACCTTGTATCGTCAAACGACGATGTTCAAAATAAATACATCCAGAAGGAGAGAGCGGAGAAGGATCGAATTTGAAACGAAGAGAAAGGAAAAAAAAGAGCGAATGCACTCGAGTCGACAATCCATGAAACAAAAATGTCGATAATTTTAACGAAAAAAAAAAAAAAAACGTGTCGCGATCCGTGTGAAAATATTTTCGACGTTGCTCCAATCTCTCTCGCTCTCTCTTTCTTCTTCCAGAGATCAAATAGCGTAAAGCGCGATTGGCAAATGATCACAATCAGCAAACACAAAAAGCAAAATAAAACCGGAAAAAAAGCGTTCGTCGAAACTGCGTCGCGATCGATAAAAGTAAGGTCGAATGTACGTTTCGCCGATCGTCAATTGCGATTCGTCCACGATAGAATCTTTACAAAAAAAAAAAAAAAGCTGAACGACAAATATAAGTTCTTATCTCTCGCCGTGCGAACAGCGGCATCGTTTAACAAGACGAAACAGGCAACTTTTTCCATCTCGATACGGTCGAATCGCTTTTATCAATTTTCGTTGCCGCAGTTGCAGCCTTCGAACGTTTCATACAGCGGCTCTGTTCCACAAGCAAAAAGAGACTCGACGATTCGACGCAAATAAATTAAATTTTCCTGCGTTCATCGTTTGTGAAAACAATAAATGGACGAGTATCATCGTCGAAGCTGCATCGTACTACGGACTCGTTGCGCAACGTGTATTCGGATTGGCGGCGGCGATGCGTTCTCGAGCGAAAAACCTTTATTCCGGAAAGGCGGATTGCAAGTGCCATCGGATCGTTTCTGCACGGACGCTGGCAACGAACGATGCGCAACTCGGTAGAAATGAACAGAACGCGTGATACATTGAGAAACGAAGGAAGAACGTGGTGGCGAATTTATTGGTGAACACTATACAGGCAGGATAAGACACGCGTTTGTTTACACAGGGGCGAACGTGATAGCGTGCAAACGGCGTTACACTCGAAGAAAAATATCAACAAACGACGATGTTATTAAAGCAGCAACGATTATCTCTTGGCTTCGTACGTGATACGCGGTTGCTGCTGCTTTAACAAGAGTCAACATCAATATTTATCTGTTGCTACTTAGCAATAAAACTTGCTATGCACGATGAGGACCAGAGCAAGAGAGAAATATTGCTAATATGATTCTTCGCGTTGGATTGCGCGTCTCGTTGGTTCAACCCCGGACGCGAAGCACGCACGCGCTAAGCCTAATTAGTCGTCGGTGATTCTCGCGGCACGCTTTTTCCTTGCCTTCGAAATTGCCGCATCGTCTCTAATATCCCCTAACAGTCTAATGGTAAATAAAAGGCGGACCGTTTAATACGCGAGTTCTCCTATACACATATAGACAACGGTGATAATCTAAGTGAATCGCCTTAACATCTAGGCTTACAGTCTAAACGAAAGAGGATGGTGGGTGATGGATACACGTGATGTTTCATCGTGTGTGTGTGTGTGTGTGCGCGCGCGTGTGTGTGTGTGTTTGTTTATGTCTGTTAAATATGCGAACGCGCGGTACGTTTGTTTTTCTCTGTCTGATTTCGCGTACGAAACGATGAAAGTTCGCGGATTCGTCGCGGTCTCGCGGCGGCTAGAGAAACGAGATCGGCGAGCACGGGGTGAGAAGCGTTTTATCGCCACGCCGTGTCTGAAAATCACGCGAAACTCGTGAACGATACAATCGACGCACAGCTCGCAGACCGTGATCGATCGATCGGCTTCGTCGTCCCCCGTCTGACGAAAACTCACGCGATGCCCTTTTCCTATGATAAAACGTTTCTAGGTCACGGCCGATCGAAGCGTCGATGATAATCGCAGACCACGTTTCGTCCTACGTCTATTCGATTACGTGGCCCTATTCGTAACGACGTCGAGTCGCGTGAAAAGTAACCGCGACACGGGCCAAGTAACTCTGGTCGATAAATTTTCGAGGAATGCTACTAAGGTAGCTGTTTCGCGTTAACAAACATTGTACGCTAAAGGTACTAAAGGTCTTGGCTGAACCAGAGACCAGCGAACATCTGACCGAGTTCCAATGTTAACCAACTTACTTCCTAGCACTTTGCAAAATAGAATCAAGGTCTGCCTTCCGATCTGTTTGTGTTGTAGAGAGTGCAAGCTACAGATCAAAAGGCAAACGCGGCGACCAAACGTCGGACAAACTTGGTAACTTTTGAAGATTACGAAGCAAAATGAAACCGATACGCCAAAGTGGAACGCGTAGTCAAATTTACCAGATGTTCCGATCTCGCGTGTCGATCGCAAAGGACAGACAACTTTAGCTGCAAGCTGCGTTTCCCGATGATAGATACAAGCGAAATTTAACTAACGTTGCAACAACGTGACCACGAGGAATGCTTTACGCGTCCACGACTACGCGCAAGTAGCGCGAAACAACCTCAAACTGTTAGCCATCCTTGCGGCCGCGAATTTGTGTTTATCATGAACTTAGTTGCAGCAACAAAGGATTCGCGGGATATTTGCCAGCCACTGCACTGCTAACCGCAAGAAACGTTCCAGGAATGATCGAAGTATCCCGATAGTACCTCGGATCGATGTTTCGCAAAGGTTCACGCGTAAACGTGGCTCTGCTTTTCAAGCAGCCAAAGTACTCGGCGATTTCGAACGTATTCGAAAGACTGCGGCGTAAAGACCGAACGATCTCTGGAACAGCGTTCGAAGATTCGAAGCGAGTTTCCCAACGACAACACGGGAAACGATATTCGACGATGAGAAAGCAATTATCGAAGAGGTAACGAGGATCGGAGAAAATTATCGGGCATCGCGTGATTAAAAGAGGAAAAACGGGGAACGCGAACTTTCTTGGCGACCAGCGGCCGATTCATCGTTCCGTTTAATTACTACGTTACGATTGAAACAGTCACGGACTCTAGCTGTTCCGGTGACGGTGGTTGGCGGCGAGGGGAAGCGTTATCTCGTTGCAAACGTTGACGACGCTCGAGATCGTACGACGCGAAAGAGGCGAAGGTGAGAAGAAGGCGAAGGAAGGTGAGAGAAGGGAAGGACGAGGAGACAGAGAAAAAGAGAATGAGAATGAGAAAGAGAAAGAGAGAAAGAGGCGATTAGAAGGAATCTTTCTCTCGTGCGATCAGCTGTAGGCTGGTAGTCGACACACCGGCCTTATCGTTCAGTCGATTCGCTTGACGACACGAGCCAACCACCGTTTATTAGTAGTACGTTGTCATCGATAAGCAGACCGCGTGTATTGCCGGCATCAAGGTACGATCCTTTAGACCTACTCTCGTGCGTGCTTCACGAGTGCACGCACGTCACGTATACTACGTGTATACAACGTACACCGTTAGGAAGAAGAATCGTTCGACACGTAGCTTTGCTCGTTACCGTCAGTTACACTTGTTCGTCGTTTCATCGCAGGACTGCTGGCAACGAGGGCGTCGTCGCGGGAACAAGACCGCGGAAGGGAAGAGATGGAAGTAATGGGATATAATTACAGCGACGCGCGTTACGCGCTTCTCGTTGAAACGTTCGGACGAAACGAGCGAAGGTTATTCGCAGAAACGGATAGCTAGCGTTCGAAAGGCGAACGCAGTTTCCGTGTCACGCGGTCGCGCACGCGTCTACGCAGTCCGTTCGGCTTTGTTCCCTATCGACGAACTAATAATTGAATCTACAGGGCCACCTCTGTTTCGCTCGCACTCACGCGTCTCCCTTTCTCTCCTTTTCTCGCGCTCGCACAGTCGACGTGTTCACGCTGCCTGCTACTCTGCTTCTTCTTCTCTTTGCCTCGCGTGTACGCACGCGAATCGAAGAAGAAGGAACGTTCGCAAACACGGACAGACGCGAAAATGTTCTCTCTTTGCACCGTAACGAGTCGGACCAGCAGACACATGGAAAGAGAATGTCGGATGCCGCGTTCATTCCTCCGCTTGCAGCAACGTGCGGAAATCCTGTTGCAGCTTTGACTCGTGGTAGCTCCAAATGTCGCTGAAATCTTCCTCGTCGTCGTCCACCTCCTCCGCCAAGATATACTTCTCCTCCTCCGGTATCGGCGCGTTTGGCGACGGCGAGTAAAACTTTATCTCCAAATCTCTGTGGCCGTTCGGCGACGTGATGATCTCCGTCGAGACCTGCAGCTCTTTCGGCGACTGTACGCTACCGTTCACGTCCATACCGGATGGTCCAACGTTACTCACAGGAATACCGATAGAGTCGCCGCGCCACAGCGTTCGGCGTTTCCCGCTCTCCGCCTGGCCCCTGTCACCGATCACGCCGACGTCTTTGCTAGGCGCGCTGATCTCCTCGCTGAAATAACTGGTCGGATCGCTCCAGCTGCGCCTCAGTACGACACCGGTGCTACCGGTGCCGTCTTTCTCCTGATGGGCTCGAGCAGCGTTATCGCCGTTGAAAAGCCTCTCGATACTCTGCTCCGGACAATTGAGGCTCGGCCGGGACAAGAATAGCGGCATCTGCGGGAAGTGGCCGGGACAGAAGTCGGTCGACGGTGACGGGGTCAAGAAGGGCGAGTAACAGTTCTGTTCCACGTCCCATATGAGAGCCGCGGGATCGCAGTACCGGCACTGGCACGGCCCTAATTCGTCGTTGATGCCGTCCTCGCAGCCTGTCGTCGCCGTCGGCTCGTTGTATTCGTGCAGATAGCGCAGAACGTTGTTGCCGTTGCCGGCCTGGTTATGGTGATGATGGTGATGATGGCCGTTATGTCTGTAACCCTTTGGCGGAATGGTGCGCATTTGCGCCGGCACCACGATGTTTCTGTTGTCGTCCAACACTTTCACCTCCACGTGCCGGTGCAGATACCTTTGCCTCGCGTCCGCTATCTCTTGCACCGACATGCCGCTGCCCGTTGTCCTTTCCCTCGCTATGGGTGGCCTTCTATGGTTTCTAAGGTGAGGCGCGGCTTCGTAACGTTGCTCGTAACAAGCGGCCACGTACGGTTTTAAAGAACCCGCGCTCGATTGTTCGTTGGCCACGCCGCTCGAATTCGACTGTTGCTGTTGCTCGTCGTGCTTCGCTTCCACGGAGGAGGCGACCGCGTTGTTCGGCGGTTTCCTGTCCTTCTTTCTACGCTTTCGCGGCTTGATGATCCGCGGTAGACTGTTCTCGGAATTGTTCGAGCCTGAACTCTCGTCGCTCGCGATACTCAATGAATCGATGTTCGCTATGTTGTTTCCCGTGTTCGTCGTCTCCTTGGTCGCCGCGCAGTCCGACGATTTCGCGTTCGTCTGCTGTTTCTTCGCCAGCTCTATCGGCCTCTGCGGCCGCGCCGGTGGACACCTCACCGAGTTGTTCATCGTACAGTTCGATGTCACGGTAGCCACGTTATTGTGAACGTAACTATTAACCGCGCCCGTATTGCTGCACACCGCATTAGAGATGCCATTAGCGTTCCCGCTGTTATGTATCTTGCCGCGATTGTGAAACCGATTGGCCAGGATTAGCGGCGCTCCCTGCGTGTGAATGGCCAATCTAGAAAGTGGATTCTTGTGTAGGTGAGCCGATACTTGCTGGTCGCAAGCCTGCTGCTGCTGCTGCTGCTGCTGCTGCTGCTGCTGCTGCTGCTGCTGCGGTGACGGTGATTGTTGCTGTTGCTGTTGCTGCTGACCGAGCGACGGCGACGATCTCTGCGTGCATCTGCGAGGGCTGGACGTCATGGATATCAACGGAGCGCCCGTCCAACCGCCAGGTCCGTACTGCACCTGACATTGTTCCGTTGCGCTCGGGAAGTTTGCAGTTCCGTAACAGCCTCGCGTTTTCCCGCGAATCACAGCTTCCTGTTTCCTACCGACGATCGGCTTGTGCGATCCTGGCCTGATGCTCGACGATATCAAACAACTACCGATGTAACGCTCCACCTCCACGCCGCCCTGGGAGGCCGGGCTCATCTTACAAAACCCGCGACCGATACCACTTATATCGCAACGACACCGTTATATTCGCCCGATTATCAGAAAATTCCGCACCTCACGGTATTCCAATCGCTGACAAATACGTCGCACCAACACCTTACTCCATTGACCCAAATCCAGATACAACGTTTCCGATGCTTCAACGGTATCACCGGTTTAGCCCATTGTCATCGTGAGCCTCTTTCGAGTCGATACCACAAACAGAACTGTAACACTGTTAACGATCGATCCAAGCTGAACAAGCGTGAACAGCGCCGTTTCGTCAGACACGTAGCGTGGAACGGTCACGTTCCAGACGACGGAAACGACCGATTAATACGGGAACGGCGACAGTTACATGGATCGAAGCACAGCGCTCGGTCGAACAACCATACGGGACCGCGGCTGCAACGATACTGAAGCTCGCACTACCGAACGCGCTTACACCGTCCTTCGCATCGCTCTGCGACGTGGAGATGCCCCCACCACTCTAGCCACTGCCTCCTCCACCGTCGCTGTTCCCCACCCGAACCACGCTCACCGCCGACAGACGTGCCCCCACCACTTTTCCCATTCCTCTTTTCTTTACGATGTACCTCTCCACACCGCTCAACGAAACTTTACCATGCTCGTATACCGCTTATATACACATAACATTGTTCCTTCCGGTGGACGAGCCTGTCACAATTTAGCAAGGTATCGGAGAAAGCTGGACGAAGAAGGTAAGTTGCGTGGTGGTCGGCGTTAGCCGGCGGAAACTTTCCGACCACATCGACTGCTAAAGACGAACTTCAGACGGCCGATGCTCGTGGCTGATACGCGCTTCGTTACGACAGACAATCCGGCAACGCCACTGCGGTATTGTGTCTCGTTGAGGTAAGTTGACGAAGATGACGGGAAAGTAGAGGCTCGCCAGCCTCCTTCGTATCAGCGTATTGCCGTCACTTTTTCTTCCGCTTTCAGCAAAAGTTATATCGCCGCCTTATTAGGTGGTTGTAAAAGATTGCGCCTTCCATAGCGCAGTGTTCGTTACCAAACAGCGCGTTAGACGCGGTTGATCCGATAAAGAATTTCAGGGAACACGAACCGTGCCGTGGAACGTGGGATTTTTATTTTATGGATTAGATGTTGCTCTCTCGGGTGTATTATAACGGTGTATAAGCAGGTCTCTTGCAACGTTTTCTTAAAACATGTAACTTCAGAAATCTCCTGTATCTTTGGAAATGGTTCCACGGTGTAGAAACTTTACGCAAATGCTAACGCGAAGCCATACGTGTAACTCTTTGTAAGGATTGCTTTGGGGGTTCGTTCTTTAAACCTCAGGGACTATTCCTTGGAACACACATACATACATACATACATACATATATATATATATATATATATATATATATCTTCACACAAAATTAACATAAAAGTTTGATAAATTGGAAATAGAACATTCTCGACTGTGCAAATCATCGTACCGACAGGAACAAGAAACCTCTACGGAAGTTGAAAAGTGCAAGCTACGAGCACAGCCATACGCAGGTCGCGATCAGGCGAAGCAATAAAAAAGGACGCGAAGTTTTAATTTGAAACGATCCGTCGGGGTCCATTGGAAGCTAGAGCGGAGCGTACAAGAGATATATAACGTGGAAGCAAGATGCAAGAAGGAGGGAAGGAAGATCCTGCGAGGACACGAGTTATGTCTTAACTGGCGTAAGTCTGGAAGACCGTGATCCGCGAAGTAGATGGCACGGCGACGAGACTAGAAAGAGTAAAGGAATAGAAAACGGGGGAAAGGGTCGGTCGGTAGAAAGGGAAGGAGAGGAGGGAAGCCTGATATCTTAGATCAGGTTACGGCACCCTCGCATCTAGGCCACCAAGCCTTTAAAAGTGGGTCACAAGTCATCAATCGCCTGCGGCACGCTACCTTGCTCAGTTGAACCCTCGCATACGACCCACCTACTCTTCTCTGGAACGTCTCATCTGGAGCGAAGTAACGCGACACATTCGGTGCCTGTTTTCGTTCATGCTGCCGTTCGCGTTATCGTGTGCGCGAACCCCGTGTACTTGTTGACGAACGCCAGAAAGCGCGATCACCGGATTCCACGTCAGCGAACAAGAGACACGGCGACGAAATTAACACGTTACCAAGCAACGGCCGCCACCACGCGTTTTCTCGGCTACATTTTCGAGAGGCTCTTACCTAGTAAAGTATACGTAGATTGATACACACCGCAGCTGAAAACTACCCGACATTCTTTTTCACGAGTTACCTTTTAATTAGAGAATTATCGATAAGTCAGATTGCGCTGATTTTACGATCGTCGAGGCTACGTGCGATCCGTACGCGACCCGATTACAGTGATTTTTAACAGCCAATGCGCGATAACGAAACTGGTATTTGTAATCGCGTTTTATTTGGCAAGTACTTTGGCCTTAGATTCTTTCGTTCCTGAACTGTAAGTCGCATCAAGAAGAATCGTTCTAATTAATGGGAAAAACTACCCATGTTAATTTACGTAATGATAGCTTACGGGTAAACGCATGTAGTAGCTTGTACGATAAGTAGCAAGATCACGTTTTATTGCAGTTTTTATATAGCTAATTTATATTCGTAGTTTAGTAATGTCATAAGAAAATCCGCTGTAAGTACTGCTCCTGGTTATTAATTCTGCCATGGATGTTTCATATATCGCGACCTGATTAAAGCGATCTTCAAACGCCGATATTTAATAACGAAACTGTATTTACAGTTACATCTTATTTGTATTTTAACTTTAGATCTTTCAATTTCTGAGATATAAGTCGCTTTAAAGCGAATCTTGCGTATTGATGGAAGAACTTGCGATGTTACTGTAAGCAGTAATACTTAATTAAAAAGTGTATGTAATAGCGTATACGACAAATAGTAACATTACGTTTTATTGCTCTTTTTATACGGGTAATTTAGATTTGTGTCTTAGTAGTTGCATAAAAAACGTTGTAAGTACAGTTGTTAATTGGTAACTCTGCCATTAATTTCTACACATCAGATAAGATTCACATATTGTTACGATAAATCTACCAAAGTGTAACCTACGACAAGCGCCGAATGATGCATTGAATATTTTACCGATTGCGTTGCTTACTCGTATCTTCGTTTCATATTTTTCGTCACGAAAGAATAGCTTCGCTTTGCCAGTAAACGTTTCACTCTGGCAACTGAGAAGTTGCGATTGGAATTCGCAGATGACAATAATTAGATAATAGCAGTAGATAGGAATCAGTGGTGGAAATGCAAATAAGTTTACGACTTGTCAGCGGATCTAATGAATAATAAATTATGATAATTAAATGGACGAATGGGGAACGAGAGAAAGTTGGAAGATAACAGTTACTTGTTGGATTCTTCGGTCAACTTCAATCGACGCGACTCCCGCGGGTGTATCCGCGAAATTTGTAATTCATAAGAAATCAATACGAAACTAACTATCATCTTCTAATTTCCTTTGGGACCGCGGTAAACTTTCTTGCTCACCGGCAAATTCACTTTGCATGTCGCTCGATAAACGACATCGTGTATGCCAACAAATTTATGTCTTATTCATTAGTGCCGATCGATGTAATCAGCATGGATGAAAGTCTACGTCGTATAACGTACGATTTGCACGAGGTCCGGCAATTCTTAGATGGAAATCTCGTGTGTGCAACGCGGCACAAATGTTTGCTCCTGTTATCATGCGTGTTTGCACGTGCTGCGCATTAACACACAGTACAATCGTCTGCCACGCCTTCGATGATCGTCAATGCTTTCAGACGCGTATGTATATATATATATATATATCTGTGTGCGTCTGACTGTCGTCGTAATTCATCTTTACGTACGACAATATACAGGGTGTTACGTCTCAGGAAGGATTGAAAGCTTGAAAAACGTGTTCGTCCAGAAGTCGTATAAATACGAGGGATCGCATTATACGATACAAATAGTTTTTCTGTAAGCGTAGCGGTGGACGAGATATCAGAAGCGAGTTGACTCTTTCTAAACGGAACCTCCGTGTTTTTTATTCAACGTTTGCTAAGGAGAACACAGTGGGAATTTTGTCACCGGAATTTATCGCGTCGTGGATTTTCCCGAATTTCGCCATGGATCGCTTTATGTCTGTCAAAATGTGCAGGCAATTCGAGTGAAATAAAGGGACGCGTGGCCTTAAGACTAATGAAACGCGATACATTTTGTATGAGCGTAGTTGACGCGCGAACTTGTAAGGAAAGCTTTCTCGGTTCGTCGTAAATGTACTTCCTGCTATGAAATTTATCATAATTTTATAAGCCACGCGAGCCGAGAAACTCACGGACGTCTTGGCACACTTTCCTAACGGGTATTCCGTGTAAGAAACTAATCATGCCTGACATTATCGGCCTGGGCTGAAGCGTATATACGCGCTCGAAACAGCGATACGTGGCGTTTTTGTGAAAGAGAAATGACGCATATTAAAGAGAGCAGAGAAAAGTAGACGAAGTGCTACGTGAAAGTACGCCGCGTGACCGTTGTGAAAATCTCGGTCGATACGTACGCCTGAACGGGTGATTTTACGGTGAAAGCGATACATTGAAATATTCACCAATACCACGCAATGGCGAAACGCTTTCGTTTCTCGCTTGAAATTTACCGCCGATGAAACCTTTCTTAGTTGCCCCATATTTTACGCCACGTGGAAAAGTGCTTTTGCCAACGTTTCAAAGATAACGTTGCTTGTTGCAAAACAAATAAATTCGATGAATCGACAAAGATATATTGCATCTTCCTATGTAACACACAGACTACATCTTTCTGTAAAATCCTCTGCACGATTTTTAAGTACTCGCTCGGTTCTTTCGTACGTACGATGACTTTCGAGTCCAAAGCTTGGATATTCGTAATTCGTTGTCGTTAAATCGTTGTACGAAGAGAGTGAGCAATAGAAAGCACGCGTTGAACTGCTCCTACCGAAATGTAAAATTTCAATTATCGTAAAATCGACAGGAGAATTCATTCCGCAACTGACGTTGCGCATAAATAATGCTGTTTTGCGAAGAAATAATCTCACAGCAGTATAAAAACCAATCTTGGGATCGTAATTAAAAGAGAAATTTTGGTTGCTCAGCGTTACTTGCAGAGTTAGTGCAAGTGGTGGTTCGTAGTGATTTTAATAAGCGAAATTTTCAAGAAATCGCTGTTTTCGAGCTTATATTTTAGAAAAAGAGGTTGGAGGTTTGCGAGATAAGTCTCGATACTTTTCTTCGTCGCTGTGCGTAGTAAAAGTGAACACAACGCGGTCATCAAACGTGCATTTCAATTTCGATTTCAATGTACAGTGATAAATGTCCAGGCGAAACACGATTGCAAGCGATAATTCTACATAAGTACATGGAATCTTAGAAAGCGATTAGCGAACAATAATAATTTGAATATCGCATAATTAATCGTTAGTTCATATTTATAGCTGCGGGTGTTAAGGCGTTTCGCGATTAAGATCGTGAGAGACGCGAAGAAGCTGGAAGATGGCATTCTTTTCACGAAATACAACGTTTAAGAGCTTATGTAAGCGAACATTAACGATTACGCAAGCTCGAAGAATCTTGTAATCGAACGATACGCGTCTCTATAAATTCTAACGTTTCGTATGTTCTCTGACTGGTACCGGTGGATGCAGCACTTTGAAAACGCTGCAGAGAAATTACCAACGCTATCATTGCCGACACGTCGTCCTCTAAAACTACGAATGTCAATTAGTTTCACTTCTTGTTCGCGCGTTTCACTGAAATATCAAACATCGAATTGTTTGCCGAGATCTACGCAAATGTATGCGTTTCCCGGAGAAAGTAGAAAACAAAAAGTCTGGTAATACGACGCGAGTACGCGTGTGTTGGCGCGTTTTATTTGTACAAATATTCGGCGCAACGTAATTCGGTTCTTTTGTTATTTTGAAAAGCACGTAATTAGCGTTTTATGGCGTATTTGAGAAATGCAGGTGAAGCAATGCAGTTGTTTCGCGCAAATCGCTGTTTATTCGTGTAAACAATTAGCAAGGTAAACATTGTTAATATGTAACACGGTTAGCATTGGCGCAAGATATTTTACGACATTTCAAATATTTTATTTACACGCGTGGAACAATAACAAGCAATCGATACGGTTTTACATCACTTGCATCGCTGGAAATCTCATATATTGAAGAAACGTTGATGACGTTGGTTGCTGCTCACTTCACAAAGATATTTTACAACGTTTCGAACGTGCTATTAGCAATCTTACAGGTAATAAAAATTATAATAAAAATAAAATATATAATAGCAGTTGAACACGATCGAAGCTCGGAACACGCAGTCTAAAAGGCAGAAAATCTGATAAAAACGCGACAGTTCTTCATTTTCCATTGGCCTGCGTACAATAGCACTGAATATTTATGGAGATTATTAGAAAAGATGAACGCGCGATTCGTACGTTTCTCCGTCGCCATCAATTACGGAATTACGTGGTACGATGCAAGACCAAAGGTATCAAATATTTCTGGATTAGCGTCGAAATATAATAGTAAGTGTTCTAACAATACGATAAATTAGTTCGCAATGTCTGAAAAATTAGAAGCAGCATGATTTATCTCAGCATGGGAACAGCTAACACACGTTGCTATATTTTTCCGGACATACGAAATATTTGATTTGTCGTGCACAACTATCTCTGTCATAAGTGCTCTGTGGTATACGTTCATCCTTTATTTGCCAATGAGATGACGGAAATACGCGAGTGTAAGAAAAATTTATTCCCTATGGTTTTTTCACGGTAATCTTTTCGCCTATGATATAGTTGGTCGCTATATATCAAGCAGAGTGGAGGATTAAAACTGGTCGAACCACTCGGCCAACTTGTGATTCTATTTTCCAGCATTTGCGTTAACTGACTTGCGTTAACGAGCGATTTATAGCGCTCGGATAATTATAAAAATATTTCATCGGGTTTGCTTATAAAATGGGCGGTCGCGCGTTGCACATACTTTCCTTTTTTCTATCTTTTTCTCCTTTTTTTTTCTTTTCTTTTTTCGTCGATCGTTAATAGGACGGCCGGGTGTTTTCCAGGCAGCGAAGGGAAAAACGGAGGGACGAAGATGCGTGGAAAAAGTGAGAGAAAAGACAAATAGGGGAAACGACGAGCGTACCGGGGAAAGAAAGCCGGGCAAGTTAGTACATCGATTACGAGAAGTGTCGACCACATGCCTCGGTTCCGCACCAAAAACAACCCTCTACCTTTTGTACAGCCGAAAACAACCACCGTGGGATACGTTTCCGCACACTTTCTCAGATCTGTCTCCACGGGACCGGCCAAAAGGTTCGTCCTTTTTCTACCCTCTCGCTCGCTCCCTTCCAAGTTCGAGGGGCACTCGATTATTACACCGAAACGGCTATAACTTTTCCTAGAAGGCATCCATTATCGTGATTGTTCGCGGGTTTACGGCCGACGCGACGGTGTAGAATCGCAGCAAACTATGTACACTACCGGTCAAAAGTATCCGGACGCCTGTTCAACTTGTTTGCAACGAGTTGTATTTTGATTACGAAACTACGGATAAATCGAAATTCGATGATTTTATGTTTGATAATGGTCGTAGCAGCTACGTACAGCGACGCACGTGAAAATATATGGAATACGCGAAGTGTAAATAGCGTTTGTTAGGTGAAACTAATTTCTCTCTAGGCTGCAGCTTTTTAATTATGAAGATATGAATTTGCGCGTAAATATCTGTAATTACATGTAACAAAGTCTCGTCAGAATATCAAGTTAGTTTTTCTGAATATAACGAACAGAGAAATCGCACTAATTAAAACGAGCCTAAAGCTCGAACGCAAACTTAATTGGACTTTTTATTATTTACATAGAAATAAATTCATATTGCTCTGATGTTCTCGCGCGTTCTTTATTTAAAACTTTGTATGTATATGTGCACGCTATCGGACAAACGTATCCGGATACTTGCTCCTTTCTGACAAGATCTATTTTAATTACGAAACTAGGGATAAATCGGAATTCAACGATTTTATTCGAAAATTTGGAAGCTTCTTTCATTATGTTTATGTATTTCAATGTTAGAAAACGGAGTTCTATTTTATAAGGGCGATGAATAGACGTAATATACGTATACAGGAAAATGAACATTAGCAAAATTAAAATTAAAACGAACATTTGCAAAATTGAAATGAAAATTAACATTAGCAAAATTAAAATTAAAATTAACATTAGCAAAATTAAAATTAAAATTAACATTAGCATGACAGGTACCGTCACGGTGAAAAATATCTAGCACGAAGTTTCGAATATTCGTATGTGAGTTCGAATTTTGAGCCTTCTTTTCACCGCAACTGTGTAATAAAACATTGCCATGTGGTTCAACTGGTTTTCGGACGTCAATATGCAATTATAAAAGAATTTGTAGTTGTCTTATGTAGAATTATTTTATACGACATTCCTTAACTAGTGAGTCAGAGTCAGATCAGCAAGAGTTTTCTATTCTGATGGAAAGACTTCGAATGTTAACAAGAACAGTGATATTTATATAATATACAACAGTACGCATAATATGTACACAGTAAAATATATTATATATTGTTATATTTTTTATGGTACTTTAGATGATACTTTGTAAATTGGCCCCATAAGAAACGTAGACGACAGTGGCCAACTATGGAATAGTGTCATTTTTAAAGATCTGACAAATGAATATTTATCAAACAGTTATTACAGGCTATCCTGAGCGTTTCTTTTGCCAAAAATATCTTTCACAATACCGCAGTGTAGAAATACGAATCAAGTGCCTAATCTGAGCAGTTATTTTTCCTTTAATTTCTCTTTAAAAAATGTGATTTCATAATCAAAGTGTGTTAAATAATAATAATAAAAAAAATGGAATATTATTAAAAAAATTAATCAACTATTTAAATGCTAAACATTAACATATATATTTGTATTTTTAGAAATGACAAAATGTTTCCTAACGTTAAAGATCATTTATCATAATGAAGTATTTAATTGTATTGTTTTGCTTAATACTTTTTATCCATGCTATGACAAAAAAGTTTCTGGACGAATGTGTTACTGTAAATCTAAACTACATACATTTATTTCTACTTAACTATCCTTTTCATATTTATTTTCCATGAAAATGTTTTATCTGATGTCAGTGTTCTATATTTGAATGTCCATTAGTCACAATCATTTTAAAGTTTGTTTTAAACGTTAATTCGATTCAATTATTGAAAATCTCCCAGAACGTTGGAAATATAAGACAGCTGTTAAAATGAGCGTAAATATAAATTGAATATCCACAGAACTCTTTTACACGTTGCAATTGATCTTATGAGAATGGCGTTCGAAAAACAAAATGGTATTCCATCCCACGTTCCACTACTTCTAATTACATTTTTGTCATTGTGTCTGTATACTTTGATAGCATTCGTATACTGTTAGTACAGGTAAATCAAAGTGTCCGCAAACTTATGAACGATAGTGTACCTCGTGAAGGGAGAGAAAGGAGACAGAGAGAGGGAGACACATCGTATAAGCGACTAGGTTGAATGAATTTTGGTTTTCATCGCGTTAGAAAGCTCTGACCGAATTGAAGCACACGCGCCACCGGGAGAAAGTCGGCCAATCGGCAGGTGTACATCAAAGGTTAGAAGATCAATGAAAATGAAAAACATTTTTCAGTGGCAAAGAGGATACAAATTCGCGTCACGGTAAGATCGTTTGTGTTTGCCTACGAATCGACAATTTCGAGATTCGTGTCGACGCATCGCAACGTTTTTCAAGCTCGCCGCTTCGATCGCACAAATAAAATCCGAATAGCGAAACGAATTCCGATCTACTAAATATTTCGAATACGTTCGATGTTTCAATTGCTTTAATTGGAAGAAATAGTGCGCAACGTATGAAGCTCGTGATTTGACTCGCCCGTTGCGTCTATTCCGTCGGGAAAATAAAAGGCCGTGTCCATCAAACCATTGCATTGGCACGACAAGTTCAAATAAATACGATCGCTGCCAGCTTTGTATCATTATCGGCTGAAACAATGCTTGCGATGAAATAGTAGCGAATTTCTTTGAATAATTTTCGCTGTCGTTTGTTATTAACCAAATCCAATGACTGTAAATTACTAACATATGTACATCGTACATTCATATTCGATCGAAGATCACGAAATTTACATTTTTATTGCAAACGTTAGAAAATACGCTTTTATGAAAAAAATTCACTAAAGGTAAAGAGAAAACAGATAAAAATGCGAAGAATAAAATTCTACCATTTTTCATACCTATTAATGGCAAGGGAAATTGTTTATACAAACTGCGCGTATAATAATCGTATCACGTTAAATTATTATAATATTCTCGCACTTTTAGTAAATTGTTACGAATAACGTTGCATGGCAAACACGTTCTACGGAAAATAATTTCTAAATTTCAAGACACTAAACACGCTGATTATTGAAATATTGCAAACATAAGGATGCTACGTGTGCGAAATATTACGATTTTCCTAGTACTCTATCGAAACGTTACCTACAAATAAATGGCAAAAGAAAATCGCAAGGACAATGCCTCTAGTAAAGAAGCCCTTTTCCTTCAAACGATTTATTTTAAATTCCAATTCATCTGTATCTCCATGATCGTACAGCCATTGAGCACCATACACACACTCGTGCTTTTATATTTTAGTCAGTTGATCAAGTATTACAAAGCAGTTTGCCGCAAACGTCACGTTTCAAAGAGACATAAAATCGATGGACGCCAATCTAGCCCCGTTCCATTTTTGTCCTTTTGGGCGTTCCTCCCTTTCCAACGATTCTCCTATTACTGTAACTACCCTCTTTCGAGGGAAAACTTCGTTTCCCCGGGGTATTAGCCGACTGATTGGCGAAGACTCCAAGTTCACGCCCAACCACTAACGAACGAACGAACGTACAGTAACTGGTCAAAGTGTAATACTGTCGTATATATGGTCGCGATGGGATTCTAAACATTATTTTCGCGAAATAAATGCTGCAGCGTACCGACGCGTTCATTTAAAATTTGTCTGTTTAACACAGCGCAGAGATCCGTATTGGATTGTGCAATAAGTAGACCGTGAATTGTTACGCGTTCAGAGGAAATTCAAAGATGTGAAAATGCGAGGAAAATATGAATTTGCATAGAGAACCACAGCCTAGTAACGAGTTTGTCCACTTTTTTATATTTTTCTGATATTTTGACAAGGAGAAATGAGAAGACAATGTAATAACGAAGCTGCTACGAATTTATGAATTTATTAATTCTGTAGTCGGCGCAGTCATTAGAAATAATCTAGAGAATATCAAAGTAGGCCAGTCTACGTTGCTAATTGCGAGAATGATACTCGATGCACCATACGCGAGGAATTGAGCAGCTACGATATAAAGAATGCTCTAGATGTCCCATCAATCGAACAAATGTTGAAAACCATCGATCGCAGATACTGGAACGGGATCAACGAATAGGATTCACTAAAATCCTCTGATGGAAGGCTGCACGATGCCAATATTAAGAAGATTACGTAAATTATAGCCGACTATCCAACTGTCGCTCTGAAAAGAACGCTGATGAATGTGAGGAGGCGTAGGCGAACGAATGTGTAAAAATACTGACAATAAGAGAAACGAACGGTTTGAACAATTGATAATAAAATGTATATATCATCAAAAAGTCAATAAATGGTAAAATTAATACACGAATAAAAGAGTTTTTTAGAAAATATATAAAATAAAATACAATATAAGCAGTACACGATTATACACCTGTTCAAACTGCTCATACCTCTATACACAGTTTGACCGATCCATTCCGAGCCAAATAAAATTTCCAATTGTAGTAAAAAAGAAGTAAAGCGGAATCTGGGTTACGCGAGTCCCATTTAACCAAAGTTCCGTATTATCCGAGATGCTTTGGGCGTTATCATAACTTCGTTTCTTGTGACTTCAAACCTAACCCTGACCCTAATCTAATCCTACCTTCCATTTCTCCTCAACACGAGAACTACGTAAGTGTAACTAGTCAGGTACTGTGAAAGCAGCTAATCAAGCTTTCAACCGATAAAATAATCGATTAATATTATATCAATTAAATGCACGTGCAATATTACACGATGAAAATTATTCTGTGATTTTATTGCGCGATTTATGAACATCGATAGACCTCTCGTTGGAAATTATTTCTCTACATGTTAAGAAACCTAAAGAAACATGTTTTACTGCCACATGCTACTTCTTAACAGTTAAGCCGTACTGTTAACCGTGGTCAGTTTCCAAGTTACAGCGACTTCCTGACCGAATTATTTTACAACGGACCTGGTAACAGAGGCAGATACATCAAATCGTAAACTTTCATATCCCGATGGTAGATTACACAGATGCAACGCGTCCGTGTGTTGCAGAATTCCTCGGAACAAAACTGTTTGTTCTTACCGAGCTGACGGATTAAAAGCCAATGAGCCAGCGGCGCAAGATTTCTCTTTGTCCGGCGCTGCTCCTCTACCAAACTTACGTCTTTATTTCTCTTGGGCTCCTTTGTTCTCGATAACAGCACACGCGTGGAGTGATCGCACGCGCGGCAGTCATCACACAGCTCCAAGAATATCCTGCAGAGTAAATTCGAGAGATCGTTTGATCAGCAGAGTCGCGGTCCATTCCACGAAGCTCTCGCATCGCAACTTCGATAAATCACTGTATCGCCGATGAGCAATCTCCAATCGCCTGCTGCAAATGTGCCGCTGGCTCTCACCTCGGGACTTCACTTTCCTATTTACGAATATAAATAGTTGCTCTAACGGACACTGCTACATACAACGTTCAGATACGTGTCCATTTGAGGATACCGCTTACTCGAGTCGCCGGTTGATCGAGGTAGCCGTTTATTTGGGGCCAAGGAGCTCAAAGAACGAAAGCTAATCGAATAAAGAGCCCTGCTTTTCTTCCCTTAATTGCGACTTGGGATAACGTGCCGCTTATTTGCGGCAGATGACTGTATGAGAACGAGAAGATAGCCAATGGAACAGCACAGGCAGAAGAGATCTACCACACGTGCTCACTCCTTGTCACGTGTTGCTGTACGATCTTGTTTACAACGTGACGCTTTCGGCCAAAGTGCGTGTTCATCTGCGTGACCGTATCGGGTCTATTAGAAGCGACAAACAAGCAATCAGTGCCGCGTTCCTTCGCCTTGTCATCTTTTCGTGAAGTGCTAGTATACGAGATTATCCTCGAGCCAATGCGGACATACGGAAAACTATGGATACGACAACTTCAGGAAAGCAGTTCTGAACATTGAAATGCTACAAAGATTCCAATCGGAGACCTTACGAATCATACGTAACGTCCCATGGTAAACGACGAGGATATATACGGTGGTCCTGCACGAGGTAACTAAATGATCAGACAGCAGATAACTAAATACAGCGAACGTCACGCTAAACGACTCACCAAAGGCAAAAACTAACTGGCTGCAGAGCTGAGGTGGCCCAGAAACCGCGTGTGCAGATTAAAAAGACACAACCCGCTAGACGCAGCGAACAGATTTCTTCGAACCTAAGCACGATAAATCATGATTGCGACAAAATTCAATTTCTTACGCGCTATATGAAATAACCACGACGAATGTACTTGTGATTGCTGAGAGGAATCGATTGTACGTACTTTAAGCTACAATTAAAAAGATTCGTCTTCACTCGCTGTGACTCCGTCAACGCAGAACAGTTTTCGACTACCGTTTTGTTCGTTTTATATCAATCGACATTAGCTTTACCGTCAACTCCGTAAGATTAGTTTTCGAGCGAGATGTTGAAAACATTGGTCCGCAGAAAGAGAAATTCATCTTGCGATAAGAAGTTCACAAGTGAAATATCGTTTGCAGCGTAAACGACCCGAGCTGTCTACAGAGGATTGGATATAAGATAAATTCGAGCATTCGCAAACATTTTCATTACTTACCACATGTTGTAAGGTAACCGACAGACCTTCGATACAGCGATAAAAGTGAATCGAAAATTGGCCGGCCATAAACTAGCAGATGCAATATCCCAATGGATAGAGCTGCGACATGCAACGATATCGAATCAGACCCTCCGCTACACGGGCGAACCATCGAATGGCAGAGAAGGAGAGAACCACCAGAACATCGTCGTTTACGAACAGGGCTACGTTACGATACACCGTGCAACCTCGACGTATGTACCGAGTACACATCTACCGACACTTCAATGCGAGTCTCGTTCCACCGAGGGACATCACAATCATACCGGTTAATCAATATCGACGAATTATTACGAACGGAGCAGGCATTTGATTTCCCGGCGGTCGTTCGCTTGAGACGCGTGTATAAGCGGCAACAGATAACGCGCAAGTCTGGCGGAAAATAGAAAAAGATGTTAGTCGAGACTGGTACGGTAAGAAAGAGAAATGTTTCAATTAGAAAGGTTTGCATTGGAATATTTTGTACAGAGCGATGGACGAAAGAAAGTTTATAAAATGAGACACGTAAAGGGAATTGATAAAAAAAATGATAATTTTGCAAAATCCAGTTCTGTCTAATAAGAGCAATGAAGCGGAAAATAGAAAAAGATGTTAGTCGAGACTGGTACGGTAAGAAAGAGAAATGTTTCAATTAGAAAGATTTGCATTGGAATATTTTGTACAGAGCGATGGACGAAAGAAAGTTTATAAAATGAGACACGTAAAGGGAATTGATAAAAAAATGATAATTTTGCAAAATCCAGTTCTGTCTAATAAGAGCAATGAACGAATAAAAGATATTGTTGCCACGTATTGTACGCAATACGATGACAGAGTTGTAGTACGAAAGTTCCTAATATTCATAGCGTGTCAAATCGAAATCTGGAATGCTGAATTTTTTCTTTCTTTCGAGGGGATTTTTATCTATCTCGACAGGAACTGGAATCGTAACCAGATTATGAATTTTCATGCATTTATTGGAAATTTGGAGGCGCAAAAATCCGCAGAATGGCCAGAACACGCGAAAATGAAATGTGCAAACTGCAAGTAGTATTTTCTAGGATACTCATTAGGTAAAATAAATTTCTGTCTAGATCTCAGTTTTTTTTATTACATCGACACAGAAGTATGAACTCGCCTAAATATCCGCACTCTAATTACGACAATCTTCTTTCAGAATATCAAATTAGTTTTTCTCGATATAAATAATTGTAGCGAGCGGTGATATCACACCGATTAAAGAAGACTCTTCAACTTTTTAGTTTTTTAATATTCACACTTATTAGACAATAAGCGTAAACACAAACTCAGTTGGCTTACGATTAATTGGACAAAATCTACACAAAATTCTTATTTACCTGAAAGCCGAGAAATTCGAATCGCACGAAGAGCAAGAAAAATGTGGACTCTTGAAAAATTCCAATTATCCCATCCATAATTTATAACATTACGTGGAACGTTTTCAGTCTTCGAACAAGTTGGTCGTTTTTGATTCGAAGCAAGATTGGCGGTATCTTGACGTACAGTTTAGAAACAAAATTTGCTATGCTGATTACATTGGCATGCCCTGTAGGTTTGACATCGATTGCGAACCCGCAATTGCGAGATAGCACGATCGGGGTGACTAATAAATGCAACCCAATTAACGCTCGACGCTTTCACAAACCTGACGAACCATAGCCCGCGGGTATTCAATTTTCAGTTAACGATTTATTATCCAATTATGCTTAAAGCTTACGAATGTAGGCGCGCACACATTTATGCGATAATACAATTTATAAACGTTAAGAGAAGAATCACCTGCGGACACGAACATGGTAATACGATAAGTAAAAATATAAAAGGTAAAAATAATTGGAAGCTTTATAAGAAAAACATCGCGTGTCCGTGTTTTTCCACGAGAGCAAAGGAATTAAAGAATACTTTAGTGTCTTTAATTTTTTTTTTTTAATATCGTAAATGTAAAAAAGTAAATTTCAAAGTAAAGACCGCGAGACGTTTCTACGTCAAATTAGTCTCAAGCGAAAGAGACGCTATTTTTATTCCATGTACACAAAATCCTTTACGCATGTTTGACTAGAAGCTCAGTTCGTTGCCGATTTCTTCTTCTCGGAATATTACGGGTGGCGATATTTGAAGCAATCATCCTGCATGTCGACTTCTCAAAACAAAGTGTTCATTACGTTACATGCTCCTTAGGACCCGTAATTAATTCTAAGGATGGGGAAGTATAAATATCTAAGGTTTGTCCGCAATTATATCGCAGGAGAAGTACATTGAATTAAATCATGAAATCCTAAATTTTGTTACCCTGCTAAAAGTCCAAGTTTCTTTCATATCAAACGATACACTTGAGTGACAGTGTATAAAGTCATCAACTTGGAAAGTCCCATCCTGATTCTCATTCGACGATGACGCGTTGCGAGCCTAGCCTCTAACTATTAGCACACATCGTTACCCAAAAAGTCGAAAACTTTGACAATTTTTGTTACGAGTTTGTCAATTCGCGTAACGATCTTCTCTTCTAAAAATATAATAACGCGCTGATGAAAGAAACGTTTGCTCGATTTCACAAATAACACGCAGCCCCTTGTAATGTGCAGCATTTTATACAATAGGAATAAAGCGAGATCCCTTTGTCTCTAAATATCGAAGAAAGTGGAATTTCTATTTGAAAGTGCAATAACGCGGCTCGACCGAATAATTATCGCTTTCTCGCTGGTAAACTACGTTTTATTTTAGAATTCGCCCATTCTCGAACAATCGACAAATATACGGATCAAGAAGATTTCCATGTACACGTAAAAAGATTGCGGAGATAATACACGTATAAATAAACGTGCGTACTCAGGAGGAATAATACGTGAAAAGGAAATGATCATGCTGAGAGGGAAACGAGCGTGCAAATGTTTATTATTACGTATAGTTGATACTGTATTCCCCAGCGAACGAAAAGTAGGTAAAATAGCTGATGATGCATCTGCGTGCTTAGCTGCTGAACTATATTACGTAAGTAGACGCAGAGCTTAGTTTTTTAGTTAGCTTTCCAAACCACTGGTAATATCAAAGTGAATCTTTACTGCATCTGCGTATATTATATATATATATGCAAATATACTGGCAACCTACTCATTTCGCAGTTTCTAGTTAATCATTGCGCGTTAACGTTACCGCATTTTTGCTCGCAATTTCGTACACTTTTGACTGGATCGTTTACGATGGATCGCAGTATCTGCCCCTGGAAGGCAGGCAGAGCGAGAAAATTTGTGCTCGGAAGTGAAAAAGGGCATTCGAATTAGAAACACTGATGGTACGTTTCGTCGAAACTTCGCGCTATTTTTCACGCGTGATCTTTTAACCTGCATTTTTTATTCGTATATCTCAGTTTGGCTTGTTATTCAAACTTGTGCGGACAAATCCGAAAATTCGTATACGCAGTTTCCAGTTTCATTTGCACTAGTTTCGAGAGCGGAAAATTAGTCTCTAGAACTTGCTGATCAAATTTTAGCAACGCCTTCAGGGAAATCATAACTTTTCTACATTTTTCCGCGACTATCATTCCATAATTGTTACCGGAGTCCATAATTGCTAGCAAGAATATTTGCTGAAGAACGAATAAATATGAACAACAGTGAACGTTCTCAACATCTACCAAAGTGCGCTCCAAATTTTGTAACCGAAGCAAATATTAAGATGATATTTAACGCGTGTTTGTTCTGAAATAATCTATCACAAAACGTAATTGTTATTTCATAAATTTTATTCGGAAAAGAAAGTGGTTCAAGAGAACCAGCGATGATTTGTCCTGGAACAGAGACCAGTAAATGATTAACACATTCCGCTAATGACGTTGATGCATTCGTTAGGCCTCCAAGTGCATATTTTAAGCGTAACAAGTTCAAGATCGGAGAAGTACCGAAGATTCGCCACAAGTTTTAACAAATTTTGTTTACCAAGAAAAATGCTTGCAACGCTTTATACAAACTTCTTTATTCCTGCGCTCGTATCAGCGAAAAAGCTAGTGTTCGAAGAAACGATTTATTTACGATATATTTTACAGCTTTTGGCTTTATACACGCTATATCGCACAAGTGTTAGAGATCGCTGATTTAGGAAGAAGGAAACCTTGAGATTCTTAATTGGATAACGCAGAGATTACGTTTCTACGTGCGATAAATATAAAAATACAAAAATATGCTCACCTCGCGTAACATTATATACACTTTGATTAGAACGTTTGGCATAAAATCGATATTTTGTTATCAATTTATCTGTGAAAACAAGAAGAATGAAGATTACGAAGAAGCTAAATTGAGCATGAAAACAACGTGAGCAAATATCGGCGAAAATGTATGGAAAGAACGAGCTATTAGCCTTTAACTGCAGTTTTTAGGTAAAGAACTTAATTCACTGTATCTAAATGACATAATAACCTAAGTGGAAGGCATTTGCCACCGTAGGAATTGTTCGAATTTAATCTACTGTTACTCGTTACTTGCAGCGAATCTCTATTGTTTACAATCTCGCGCAGATAAAGATTTGCTAATTATATGATAATTAGAATAATTGTGTGCTTCCTTTCGATATTTAACAATCGTTGCTCGAAGCAAGAACTTTCATAAATAATTAAAAATATGACGAGTAGATATCACCGAGTGCGATAGAATTTTAAACGAATATGCAAAGTAACAGGAAAATATTTATTAAATTACAATGAATGTAAAATTAATATTTATGAAATTAAAATAGCAGTTGAAAGCTTTAGGAGCTTATGGCATTTACTGAGGGAGCAATAAATAATGTTTAATTAGCACAAAGTCCATTTTTTCATTAATCTTTTTTCATCAATCTCTTACCATTGTCACTATGAACAAAGTATCGTAGAAATAATTTATTTCCTCTCTCAACAAGAGTTATATGTTTTCCTTTCGTATTCCCACGAATAAATTACGAATCGACGTACGCACAGTTTTAAATATTTCTACACCGTTCCATATATTCTGATATCTCATTGTTGTAAATCAATTACATTACTTTTTATGGCCGACTAAATCAAACTGATTAAGTATCCATAAAAGGTGGCACAAATTACATTTTCCATGAAAAATATTGACTTTAGAGTCTAGGGCGATTAATTAATTTTTTATACCTCTTGGCGATTATATACTACAGGTACTGAAGCTCTCTCAGACTTTTTATTCCAAAAATTGAATTCTCATTTCTATAAAATTTGTTACGTATTTTAAAGTCACCTCAATAATACGACAGCAGAATATTCGATACTGCCAGGAAGGTTATGGGAATTATTCTTCTTCGACCAAGCTCTTTTTAGGAAACGCATTTGAAAGTCGATGGGTATGCTTTGGGCAGCCAGTTGCATAAATCGTGTCTTTCGTATCATGAAATAACACGCAAGAAGTAATTCCTCTTGAATATTTGATATTTAGGGATTTGTCTTGGAAAATTCAACACAAACAAAGCAAAGGTAAGCAAAGAAAAGGAAAGAGTGGTTGATCAGTTTTATTCTACACCTTCCCCATCCTTTGCTTCTGTGTGTACGTAGAACGAAGAAAAGTGCAGAACTATCTCGAGTTACCCCTGCGCTCGTTTCGTTTCTAAAAGAAAGACAAATAATTATTGTTTACAGAAGACAGACAAAACGACATCTCTTTCTATTTCGTACATTCTTTTCCTTTTTCTCCAAACACGAGTTTCGCATAATTTTTATTATGTGGCAATTATAAAAGCACATTGTAAATACTAAACGCTGCATCAAAAACAGTTTTTGCCGGATATGCAAGAGTCAATCTGAAACTAACGGCTTGATCAATTGGCCGATGACATAACGCTGGACAGATTACTTATTTAACGACAAACATTCTATTTTTCCCTGTGACTCGTTCGAGCGACGAGTAGAGTGGCTGAGTGTAGGAAAAAAAAAGAGCAGAATTCAGATTAGTTTTTTTTACCAAATACATAGACCGATTCGACGTTAAATGGTTTGCGACCGTGTATTCGATTACGTGGATGATTTATTCCGTTGCACGAAGTCATAGCATGTATAAACGAGGATGCTGGCGCGTTCGAGTTAACGAAATAACTAGTTCCAGTAACCGAATGTGAATCAGAACGTTCATGACTGTCCATTAATGCAATTCGTTCTCCTTTCAAATACCGACGCGGATAATGCGAATAAACTATCGTTAATTAATAAACAGTTGGTCGTCGAAAATTACTTCGTTATTATTCCAGAGATCGACGCAAATATCGTCACCAATGACGTTTATTGATCGCTAAAACTTGTGACCGATCACTCAGCTGCAAAACTTGTATCGAGGAATTTAAAGTTTGAAGAAACAGGGCAACGTTTACGATGCAATAAGAGATACGAGCTGTTTGTTCGTAAATTTGAGGAAAAATCATTGAAACCTCTAACAATGCAGCGCGAATGTATGAAATTTCAATAAAAGATTACGAATTAGTCGTTTTCACCGCTCTGCTAGTTCTAGTGTTTTAAGAAAGTATTGGAAAAAATATATGGGTCAAACTTTACGCGTGTCTACTTGCTGAAAAAGCAAGCCAACGTGTAACAGACGCGACTAAATAAACTCGATTGAACACATCGTCACATCTCGCTAAGAATATTAATGGGAAGAAAGTTGTACCGAATCGACGATAATCCGAAAATACGAAGCGATTCGGACTGCAAATTCGTGCTGAAATGTATCGAGCTTCTTCAGGTTCTATCGGTTAAAATTTGTCGCTTCGTTTCACCTAATATCTACTTTTTTCCTTTATTAATAGAAACCTCAATGAAAGTTTGTATAGCGTAAGCGTGCAGAAGCTATTTATCTCTTGAAATTGCTCAAATATTGCACTTAATCTAATGCTATCTTTTAATCTATCTCTTGAAATTATTAAAANAAAAAAAAAAAAAAAAAAAAAAAAAAAAAAAAAAAAAAAAAAAAAAAAAAAAAAAAAAAAAAAAAAAAAAAAAAAAAAAAAAAAAAAAAAAAAAAAAAAAAAAAAAAAAAAAAAAAAAAAAAAAAACAGAGTCAATCGAACACATTCAATGTACATATAACGAACCTCTTACTGTTCTTACATATAGGCTACTTACTACACATACGGGGTCGCGTAACGGAGTTATGGGGTCGTGAAAATTTTCGCAACCGCCACACACCAGCGAGATAAAAAAATGTTAATCGTCTATCATTAAAGGATCATAAAGAATTCACCGAGTTGTTAATCGACATACGTATAAAACACCAGCCTTTTAAAGAATCGTTTACACGAGTTTTTGCTTGGAATTACGGCAGAATTTCCAGCGATAATTTCTGAACTGCTCTTGAACACACCTGTGACATTTCATACTACTTATCTATTGCAAATCAACGTGCTCGTCGTTGAAAATTGTAAAATCCAAATATCGACTAACTTTGAAAAATGTTGGAGATGCATTGTCATGTCAAATAATAATTAGGTCAAGATTTAATTCTTTATGCCAGAAAAAACGCTATAATAGAAATAAGAAATAGAATAGAATATAAAAATAAAATAAGTAAAAATATATAATAACACGCAACAAGAATTACATAATGATCAATAGAAATAAAATAAACAAACACGTCTATCTCATCGGTTCGCTTTGCCCTAATAAACTGGCGATAAGTAATAAAATGATAAATATGACAAAGAATTGTTTCAAATTCAACTTCTTTCACTTATCACGGTTAAGGTCTTTTTGCATATTTCACTGTGTCCGGCAAAATGGGCCGGTGGATAGAGAAAGTTGAAGAAACTCATTGTGCGATTAAGATTATCGATCGAAATAGGGTACACACCTGGGCGACGAGTTCTCCGAGGCAAGAAATGACAGGTTCCAAGGATATAGACCCATTAACACCGAGACACGAGCACGCGGGGTCGTTAAACTGCTCGGTAGCTATTGCACGCTCATCTGCTCGTGATTACGGAATCCTCGAAGCAGAAGAAACGAGCGTGGTAGCGTTTCTCGAAGCTAAGCGCTAGTGACTTACCTGCAACAAGAAAAAGAGGAAGTTAGATCGAGCGCGTTGAAATTATGTATCTCGCGAGTAACGGGCGATTCACAATAGCGATCACGGTACAGTCAGATCACGTCAAGTCAGGCACCGGCGAAAATCGCTTACACGTAATCCAATGAGAGCATTCAGAGCCGACTCACGTTAGCGATCACGGTACGATCAGATCGCGACGAGTCGGCTGAAAATCGCTTACACGTAATCGATTGAGCGCATTCAGGGACGATTAACACCAGCGATCGTCGCGTTGACTCAGACACAGGTGAAGATCACTTACACCTGGTCCAAGGAGGCCATTCAGACACGATTCACATTGGCGATCACGGTACAATCAGATTACGTTTAGTCAGGCATAGGTGGAAATTGCTTATGCGTGGCCCAATGAGAGCATTCAGGCTGCATTCACAATGGTGATCATATAATTGGACGAGAGCATTCAGAAACCATTAACACCAGCGATGATCGCGTCAGGTCAGGCAGGTCCAACGTGAGCATTCGCGATAGGCGGATCAGTCGAGTCAAATGAAAATCTCTGGATCGGTGGCTGACTTGATCCGAGCGTACCGTGATCGCTAGTCCGAATCAAGCTTCGCGATAGGCGGTTCGATCGAATCGAATGAAAATCTGTTGACGACGCAGCGCTTTCACATGGTACATGTCTTCCTTGTCTTTCGTACGATGAGTTTTACATAGATTAAAGTTAAAATATCTTTCTAAAGGAAGCATTTTTCGACCCCTTGCACTACCATTTAATAATTCGGAAGAATCCTGGCCCAAACGATGCGCCCGAATGGCGGGGAGAGGAGCCGAAGCGACTGAGTGCCAGAAAAAGGACCCACGCGACGCATTCATACTCGGCCCGAGATTAAGACCACGAGCGAGACTCGTGATATTCACGTTTGACATGAAAGTAGACTACGAGTCTGACTCGTGATATTCAGGTTTGGCTCAAAATTCTCATCACGAGTCAGACTCGTCAAAGTAATGCAAGGGTTAAGTTAAAGGTTAACGTCTAAAACATTACACTGGCAGTGGGATCTCTTCACGTTAGAATGTAAAAGTTCACTCCGTGAAGTCAAAGAAACTTCACATGAAACATTTCTTCGTATTTCTGATACAGAAATAGTCACGAGTGTACATTTCAAATGCAATACCGTGTGCGTTTAATATGAATCAGCGTGTAGTACCTTTTATACCAAGTTTTATACCAACTACCAAGATACCATACATGATTGAAACGTATATGCCGAGCCGAATACGTGCCATACGCAGCGAACGTGTTAAATATTGCGAAAACGCGGATTTTATGCCGCGGATCGTAAATAATTAGGACACGCGATTAAATTTTTTAAGTGGCCATTGTTACGTTTCGTAGTATAATTACGTGGAAATTATTCGAGGTTCGTGCACACGTTCCCGTAGAAAGTTAAAACTTTACAGAAGCGGATTCGTCGTCGGTTACGTAAATCTCAAAGCCATGAATAGGATATACATCGGGCAAGAAAAGAATGGAAAACCGGTTGGTAAATGTAGTTTTATTCGCCTCTTATGGGTTGTTAATCGCACCTACAGCAATTTCCACCATACATGTTTGCAGGCTAATAGTCTGGCGACGTTGTATAATAGTCGAAACTTGTTATATAAGAGTTCGCTCTCAGGGGAAGTAGCATAAACTTGTGTAACGGATAGGCGAAAGAGGCGAACGAGCAATGCGTTTCTAAGTGCTTGTAATTACAAACTTTTTTTCTAGTTCTTTCTTTTTTCAAACTTCGCGCGGATGCAAATTTCGAAAACTTTCCTTGCTACACTTCGCTACGGTGAACCGTAATTTGTGGTACGAGTGGGATAAAGGAGATTCCGTGGCTCGTAGTAACGTGAAAATAAAAAATCAGATTATCAGTCCTCGACAAGGATGCATTAAAAATTCCATTAAACGCGCATGCGTTTTTTTATTTGTCGAGACAATTTGTAAAACTAAACATTGTACCAGTTTTGTCGCAGGCCGAAGTACGAATCGCACATTATTTTCTAAGGTCGTTAAGCTACAACTTTTCCAGGCTAAATAAAACAGAAGATTTTGGAAGAAAACTAGGAAAGGAACCCAGTTCCAGCAGTTGCTTAATTTGGTTTCATTCTTTGCTCGTTACAAGTAGATTATTACCAGCGGACTGTTACTGTAACTTCTTTTCCACCCTGTACAGTCTAGGAGCCTATTTACATACTATCAAACTTACCTATTAATTCATTCTAAGACTCGATGATAAACGCGTCTTTGTTATAAAATATTTTTTTAAAATGTTGGTCAGTGATACAGGCACAGACGATATCTCAACTGAAGTTAATAAATTAGATTGAAAATTAAAATACACAATTTGCTAGGCACTTTCATTCTGTCTATTCCCAAACTTTAAGAATGAATTAGTAGGTATGTACGTAACATTAATAGGGAATAAGTCTTGACATTGTATTCCGTGCAAAATCGTCCATAGCAGCGCTTTTTAACCTTTTCTTTGCCAGAGACTCCTTCAAACAATTTTTTGTCGTCACGGATCCTCGTGGCTCAACTAACAATCTCAATGCTTAACGTAACAAATATTTGCGTCTAAAACATAGTATATCTAAAACATCCATCAACTGCTCAAGCACGATCTTTTTGGAGAGAAGAGATTCATTACAGATAAACAAATACACACACTACATGCGTTTTATTCGAATAACACAGTAATAACTTGAGCGTGTGGGGACTTTCATTTTATTCATAGCGAAATCGTAACGCCATTCACCAGTCAGGTTCGCGCGTATTCGACAGTTCTCCGGCTCTTTCTGTCATCATTTTCGATTCTCTTGTTTTGATCCCGGTGTAGCAGAATTTACGACGCGAGACGTACACGATGCGAAGCATAAAGAATTCCCGCTCGATCGAACTGCTTAACGGGCTAGCTAAAGTACGAACTTCGAACTTGAGGTTAGTTCAAGTTACGATTACCGGCCTGGTCTATTTTCTACGCGTTCTGCTCACGTCGAAGTTTCTGTTTAGCGTAAAGCGTGTAACTAGAAGTGGCCGCAAAGCCGCGAGGTAAACGGAAACAAAGAATACGATCGTATATACACGACAGCAATTTCAAATTTCCCACCGCCGCCGCTGTGCACAGTGTAAATTCCTAAGGGCGTTTATAAAGCGGCGGTAATCGGAGAATTCGACGTTCCGTGCAAGCTACGCCAGTAAAACGAATCAATTAAAACGATAGGAAGTTGGGAAGGAAGAGGAGTTTAATCAAGTTGTCAAGGCAGGCGCAGAATGAAGTGGAGACGATAGATCTGGTCCCGACAACGCTCACACGTGCCATCGGGAAGGAAATTCGTTGTTCTCGGCGAGAGCCATTCGCGCGGAAAATCGCAGCGGAGAGATAGTGAAGAGAGAAAGAGAGAGAAAGAGAGAGACAGAGGGGTGGGATCGTAGGGGTGAAGTGAAAAGTGCGCTCGGGACCTTACGGTGCGTTCGTAGATCGCGGTAGCGCGATACGGGCTATTAAGTGTATGCAAAGCAGAGTTAATTTCATTGAACTTTCCGGTGGCTCGGGCGCACAAAGTTTTCCCTCGCAGCCATGAAATGTGGCGGTTTAAACGGCCATCAGGAGAATACATAATGAGGATGAGAAAACTATACTCGGCACAGTGACTACGCAGTGAAATACCTGACGGCGCGGCGTCGCCGTGCTTAACTTGTTGGATACAGGTCTGGCGCCTCCAGTTGACGCAAGTTACTGTATTACGTTGTATTACAGGGAGGCGTTGGCGTGAATGACAGGCTTCCGTGTCACTCTTTCGTCTCACGTTACGGTCTTCGCGCACAAAATAATCTTCAACCGTAAGAATTTCCTAATTACGCGGCCGACCTATGGCTGCACGGTGAAAGTACTTATTTGTATTTTTTTCATTATTGAAATTATTAATAAATCTTTATATCATTATATAATTATTTTAACATCTATCTATTTTATATCTATTTTATTTTAACATCTTTATATTATTAATAAATTTATTCTTTGCTTATCGCAACGGAGACTCGGAAAATTGGTTACTCGAAGAAAATTGTCTCGAGCGAGGATCCTCGGGAAAGTCTTTGTTTCGCGTAGAAGTACGTTTAACCCGTTAAGATCCGAGTAAGAGTTTATCATGAGATTGCGATGTTGGCGTGCTTTTGGGAAATTTAAGAGCGTACGCTTCGACAGAGTCCATATAACGAGCAAAAGTATTTAATGGAGATACGGAGCGCTGTTTGTAGTGTATATATACATGGTATATGGTTGTTACAATTGTAGATAATGCTATCAACGGGCTATTGTTATTGTAATCAGTCGGCTATTGATATGAATCGTGATAATTACACTTGGGAACAAACGATAAGAAATAAGAAGTCGGTCGGAACGAGAAGCATTACGACTATGAGAATCACATTCAGGAACTAATAATTTCAGACAAACAACAGACGACACTGGCCAAGTTTTCCAAATAAATTTTATGTCGTTCTCAAAAATAGTTCATATTTTATATATATATATAAATATATATAAATGTTTATAAGAAATGTAGCACAAATGTGTAATGTTGTGCCAAATGTACAGTTTGTGGTAAATATGCTGGCTGATAAAATGTCACGTAAAATAGACGAATGCGACTGACAATGAATATTGTGTGTACTATTGATGAATTAATCGTAATTAATTCGAGCAAACGGAATACCGCATGCACAGCAAATTAGTAAACCGATCTTACACGTAGAGAACTCGCAACGTAAAGAATCATTCAAATAGTTTTACAATTTTATCTTTCTATGCATAATATACATTACGTTTATGATTTCACTAGAGATTTAATTATGTACGAAATCAACTCGTTTCGTTTGGTAAATATAGATCATAACAATGGTTTGGCATAATCGTTTGTGATAAATTTACTTCAGTGGATTATTTTTATGAAAGTTATTCTTATGAAAAGTTCCAAGTTCTTATGAAACGAATTTCTATTTGGATCCCAATTCTTCAGTTGTGTCCATAAGCATATAAAAATGAATGAATATTTCAATATCTTTAAATTTCACAAAATTGTAGAATTTCAGTGGAAGGGATAAAAGCGAAAGAAAATACTAAGCGAATCTTTGAAATTCCCTTTCATATTCACAATACTAAAAACAGAACTCGATCATGCAAACTGATTGAAAACAATAGGACATGAAACTTTGCTTCGTGTGTTAAGGTTAAGCCACCTTGATTGTACCCGATTAAAAGAAGATTTATACGCAACGAACGTGTTATTTTACCTAAGGGAAACGTTTCTTCTTTCTGGAAACTGTTCGTCTTAACTTACGTGCATCGTCGAATTCTCCGACGCTATAAAATGTTCGCAAATAACAGGTTTCGTGGGCAAGGAAAGATAATCAGCGTGGCCGAAAAGCCTTCGATGTAATTGACAGTTGCGTTCGCATCAATTTGCTCGACAGCGCTGACAATGCGGTTTCCAGCGATTCATTCGTAGCATTAGAAATTTCTCTAAAAGCAGCGAGCACGAGGAATAAATTATCGATGGGATTCTCTAACAGAGGATCCCACTACTCTCATAAAGCGTCTGCCAGCAGAGCGTTTTCATTGCAACAGCATACCTTCCGTGTTTTCCACTCTGTTTTCCTATACGCGAGCTTTGCTGTTCGTGTTTAAGAACAGCGAGAAGAGTGGCTGCGCTAACCCTCAACCTATATGCAGAGGCACACGTAGGGGCCCTGTAGCAGCCGTTTATCGGCATTATTCTACCCACTTATGCAAATAGGATCTAACGTAGAGGGGATCGAATAAAAAGAGCCGGCCGCGGAAAAGCGATGGTCTCTTAAAGCCAGTACTTGTATAAACTTCGATCCCGTCACGTCGTAAATCGAAAACTCGCAGACAGTTTAACGCATCGCGCTGCCTTTCCATATCAGGCTTGCACTTTATGGACTGGGAGTTCTTCCCTTGCGTGCTTTGTGTTCGCTGGCGCAGTGCTTTATCACTCCTTAACATTTATTTAATGTTATGGAAAGACATCGATGGGACGTGTCACGTCGATCTACATACCGGCTCACAAATACACCGTTAAATTGAAACTTCTACTGACTTTCCGTTGTTTAATCACATTCCCATCTAGGCCCGTTTCTACTTCATTTATTCATGAATGATACGTCCGAACCCTTCTTCCTCTCTTGAAAACATCTCCTCCGTGCTGACAACTTAAAGATCCTACATAGATAAATGCCGTGTCGCGAGATTTAGTCGAAGCATATGCAACGTCGTTTTCGATTACTTTCTAAACGGTCTGCTTTAAGATCTTTCGTATTATCCATCCTACGCTCTATTAATCCAGCGAGACCTACCTAGTCTGGAAAATTGGTGCACAACGAAAGGATCGTCCACCAATACAGGTAAACGTTGTATCGTAGGCACTGTTTTTGATTACTCCCTAGATGATCTAGCTTTGTCAACTCAATGAGGGATCTAGACACTATTTTCTCCTCAAATGTAACCTTTTCTGAGCACTACAAGTGCATTATTTTCCGCTGCTATAGATCACTGAGCCTTATATTTATAGAGCTGCTGGATTTTTCTACAGTACAATTACCGTAATACCGCTGTACTGTACCTTAACGGAGGCTAATACCGTAGGTAGTATGGGTCGATAGTCTGGACTTGAACACTCATATTATTATGCTCGAAAGAGTACAACGCAGATTCTTAGATCTAGCTGCGAGACATCGCGGTGATCCCTATCATCTGCTAAGACTATCAACTAATTCTGTCTGATCTTGGCCTCGCAACATCGAAAAGCACAAGCTTCGTGACGTCTTATTTGTAGGTAAAGTGTATAACGATCTCATAAACTGCCTCGATATTACGCAGACTTAGAGAATGAACGTTGCTGTGACAAATCTGCGGCAACATGAAATTTTCTACGCTCAACCGCGCAACACTGAATTTGCTTACCGCACCGGCGTAAACCGCATGGCCATTAATACTAATAACGTACTTTCCGCAACTGATATGTTCTTTGAATATAAGACTTCTCCTACTATCAAGAAGTCATTATACAGCACCTTATTATAGCTTTTTTTTTGTAAATATGAATGTTAACTTTGTATATTTTAATGGATTATTCCTGTAAGCAATAAGTGAACCTTCGGACCGTGCCACTCTGCCAACAGTAATTGCACGTGAATGTAACTGCATTGCGACAGAATTATACGTGTATCATTTATGTATGTTACTTTGACGTTGATACCAAGACAATAATCAATACAACAACTCACTGAAGTATTGAATGAAGAGAAAAGCGCAATTACAAAATTCAAAAAATATCGTCTATGTTTGGAAACGTCGAAAATTGGTGGATTAAACGTAAAGTAAAGTACAGGAACAAAGTTGACAATAAATATCGTTCGTTTTATTGATAAACTAATTGTAATCGATTAGGGAAAATATAATGCCGTACACATAACAAATTAACAAATCTCACAACGCGAAGAATCATCAAGAGTAGTTTTACAATTTTATTTTTGTATGCATAATATACGTTATATTTACCGCCTGTTTGCAGATTCAATTAAGGACAAAATCAACTCGTTCCGTTTTAAAGTGCCTTTATCGGCCGATATCTCGTAGCTACTGGGATTTTTATGACTGACAGCGCTCTCTTTTCTTTGTGAATATAAAACATTCTCAAGGTAATATACCGCTTTCGTGGCTTCGGCATCGCTTCTTGACGAATCTATGGTAAAGACAATATAAACGTATGACAAAGATGATGCACATGTAAAATGATTGGATAAAGAAGATCCTTGCAGTCGACTCTTTTTACAAGACACTCCCCTAGTCGTTCTTATCGCGCAGTCGACGTGCTATTATCTGGCGATCGGTAAAGCCCGACACTTAATCAAACAACCTCATTCCGTTTCGCGTTCTTGCGTGTCGCTGCACCATCAAGAAGGCGATCGATGTAGATCGTTAAACATGCTACACAGCTACATCCGGTAAGCGCAGCCGAGATTACGTAAATCGCGAACGGCTTTGAACTTCGGTCTTCGATTAATCAATCCACAAGCAGAAATGCAGAGGAGCGGAAAGATCAAAGACAAAATAATTAGATGGCGTTAGGTAGGACAGAGATTACACAGGCAGAAAGAGGATGGGATAGATGAATAGTCAGAGAGATAGACAGATAGATATAAGTTAATATACATTTGTCTATTAGGCTAACACAGAGAGGCAAGAAAACCAAAGACAAAATAATTTACTGGCCTTAGGTGGGAAAGAGAACAGAGAGGTAGAGGGGTGGGAGTATGTAGGTAGATGAGACTTTATGTTTACGTATATAATATAATAATATAATACACATATGAGCGGTTCAGAGACCAAAATGTAGAGTGAGATGCTTATCTTACATAATTCCACTGCTTAAGTTCAAGATGAGCTGAAGTTAAAGTGCATGTTAAGTTCACTTTTGCTTCTAATTCTAATTTAGTGAGATTATAATGGTGATACGTTTTGTGGTAAGAATAGTATACAAGATAAGATAATGTAAGATATTGTAAATGAAGGTACAGCCGGTGGCCATCCGGAGCTAAAAGACACGAATCACAAGTATAATATAATAATAGTATAATTTCACTGATCTTTTCCATTGTTTATTCTACAGGAATGACCAATTGACATAGTAAACAGACAAATAAATAGACAAGTTTCAATAGAGAAACGTATATTAAAAATACCTGCGTGCATAGGAGGAGAAGAGAGAGAGAGAAAGCAGAAGGAAGAGGGAAATGGCAGGGAGACGAGAAAGGGCCAAAGACACGGACAGAGAGGGAACGAGCCATAGTATGCAAGGGGAATAGGAGATTTGGCATTCTATTCAGATGGTTTCGCGGGCAGACTAGAGCATACCTCGTTGAATAACTCCTTTGAAAATGCCAAACGTAGGTATCGATGGTCGCTACTACGTACTGGCACGTGCCTCGAAATCATCCTGTAAATACCGTCCTTTTGGAAATGCGGCGTCGTGCCAACATAGGCCTTGTCTGTACGCCGAGTATTCGATGGCATGTACGTGCCTGTAGAGATACACCGTTAATGGATTGCGGAATGAATGCTTTAAATTTCTCTTATTTTTTTCACTCGATCTCTACCCCACCTTGCCCTGTCTCATCGGTGAGAAGATTGAACAACGCTACACGACCATTCAAATTAACAGACATTTTCGATGATACTGGAAAATGACTAAGCTTAGACAGAGAATACCAAGTACATGCTAATTCCAATTAGTAACGTTTTAATTGAGAAGAACTGTGCGATTGTCGTGTGCAGTCGCTGCTAACGTTTCATGATAGAATTTATTAGGCTGTAGAGAGGAAAGGGAAAAGAGAAAATCTTTTTGAGAATCGGCTTAACTTATGTACCGTCTTATGTAATGCGTTGTGGGAAAAATGTGCTGCTCCAAAAATACAAACACGTTTTATGAGTAATAGTAGTCGCGATAATCAGACGTCCGATTGTACAAGGCACAAGTAAATGTTGCCATTACGTTCCTATTTCTGTCTTCAGTTCTTGCTAAACAGCGTAATATAAAACGCCCGCTTTGGCTCCAACAAAGATAAGCATTTATTTACTGTTTGTAAGCATTGATAACTTTTTGTACGATAATGATAAGTTCGGTTAAAGCGTCACTTCACTATCATTCCTCCGTACTTTTAACATTTTACGTAGTTTCTAAAGCACATACATCTCTAATACACATATAAACAAGCAATTCCATCGCGTTAATTTCCATTGCTCTTTTTCACATTTTAATCGTAACGGTAATTTAGCAGTTGAATACTTCTTTTTAAAAAGCATACGAGTTAGACCTGCAGCCGGTTCGTGTTTGAGACGAGTGGATACATATCACGGAACAATCAGTATTACAAACTGGACCGAATTTAGCCTAACAGTGTCTTGTTAGGAGGTAAACTCCTCAATTTCAAATACATATATATTTAATACTCCAGATTTCAGAATTCAATCTTTAGCATTAAGACCACAGACACATAGTCTCTCAAATTATTATAAATATTTTTTATTTTCCAACTTATCGATTACCACGAATAACAATTGATGTAATACAAATGTACTGTTCTGTAATATGTATTTGTTTATTAAATCTCTATACGATAGAACCTGAGTACCGATGCTCCTAAAATTTTCTAATAGATCGTCGTAATGAAATAAAAATTCAGACTTCTCTCACTGAAGGGTGACTTGTAGTTAAGGGTGAAAGCGCAATATCCGTTTTCTCACTTCGCAATTCGCTAGCAACTTCCTTCTGAGTAAAATTATTTCATCCTTTCTTAAAGCACGATAATAACGCGAAAAACCACCGGAAGCATTGAAACGAAACTTCTCTCCTTGTCTAAGGATATCCCCTTTTCTCTCTTCCTTTTTTCTTTGTCTTTCTTTTCTTTTTTTTTTTCTTTTTTTGTCATTCCGCGGAACGATATCGTAATCCTGGTAAATTTCATCCTCTCGTAAATGCGTTTGCCGCTAGTGGGATTGTTTTTTCTAATCTTTGATATTTAACAGTTAGGATAGTTCTTACGAGATTGGATCTTATGGATGTCGGTTGCAACACTGGCTTCCTATGCTATCAGCGGAAAGAATATTGTTTCGTAAGTACACATATCGCATCCGCTACGGCATATTACTTCCGCTAATTTCGTATAATTTGCATTTTCGTTTTTCCTTTTCCGTCGAATTGTTCATCACAATCGAATCTCGTGGAATCGTCTCTGAAATTTCTCTATGCGAAAGGTCGTTTCTTCGCAGCTATGAATTTACGCGTTGATTTAATAATTATAAAAACCAGACTTTCCCATCAGGTTCCTCGCACCATCGATCCAATTTACCGTATACCGTCTATGCACATTTAATGGGCGTATTACGACATCTAAGATTGTTCCAATTTAGCAGCTACTTTGCTGCCACAAAACACATGAGAATTTCCGTATAACTGAGAAGTATACTTATATGCATAATAGATAAATATAAGAAGATTCATGCACATGTAATATTGTAGCGAATGTTACAAAATAAATTAAATATTTCAAAATGTATTCGATAAAACGGTATATAGAATAGCATGAATGTTCTCTTTCTGAAACACGTTCCTTCCAACAGCCTCCGTGGCGCAATCGGCTAGCGCGTTCGGCTGTTAACCGAAAGGTTGGTGGTTCGAGCCCACCCGGGGGCGGTTTATTTTGTTTTTTCAATTATTATTTACACATACAACAATTGCATAAGTATAGAAACAACACTCTCGATTTGTTTATTTGTGACTTTAATAAAAATTTTGTATAAGTAGACCAATATCGATGATATCCGGGGATTTGATATACGGCATTGGTCGTTCGTGACAATACGATTAAAATTTTCATGTCGTCTTCGATAGCGGGTAGGTGTCGTGAATTTAATTAGTCTGAACACTAATTGATTAATTCTTTAGCTTGGACGTTGCACTGATTCGATATTTATGTTAAAAGTTAAACACTGTCTTCAATTAATATCTAATGTGTTTCGAGAGAGATTTGTCGTTTCAATTCCAGTGAAATCGATCGAGCATTTGTAAATCCCATCAATTAATTAAATAAGCAAATTTATTCATTGAATTTGAAGCTCGAACCTTATATTTGATAACAATAAATGATCACAATAAGGGACGAAATGAAGGAGATAAGCTGTGCAAAATGTGCAAAGAATTTCGTGATCTCTGCCACAGAATTGCAAGGGTGGCAATATATTTCTTTTCATAAGAAAACAGCTCTCGATATACGTATACCATATCACAGACTCTTATCGCATACATTTCCTTCTTTTCAATTTACATAGCTGAAAACAAAACCTTGGGGAAAGATCAAATGTAACGTTTCCTCTTAGCTTACGTATCTCATCCTATAATAAAACGTTTAGCAAAAACGTCTCGTTTCTCCCTGCTGAATGATTTTTATACGAATGTCGCGCGCAAGAATACGGCGAGTGTTTGCATTTCTGGGAAACGCAAGACGTTTGTTGAAAAAAATCTGGAGTTTGTTTTTTGTTCCGAAAGCACGATCAGATGGACGTAAATTTCCTTTTCCAGGAATGTGAAGTGTAAAAACTCGCTTAGAACAACGACAAGTCGTTTTACGCTGTCACGTCTCATGCAAGGATACGTTGGACAATGCAGCCGGCATAATAGAGTGGCACTGCCTTTGCTTTATTTTTCTTTTTTTTTTTCCCCACGGGGCGAGGAGAATTTCGCGAGAAATCGTTGGTGTCCGTCGAAAATCGTGCATGTCCTAGCAAAATGGTGGTAGAGTAAGGACGATTTCCGGGCAAACTGCAAGCCATAAAACCGATGCGAAGCGCCGAAGCATGCCAGCCTGTGAGGTCGAAGAGGCCGCGCATATGCAAACAGAAGATGTACGTGCTCGGATTTGCGTATACGCTCCGTTTGTTTGTCCTACAACCTTGGCATTGGTGAATGCACCAAGAAGAACAAGCAAAATTACGGATAAAATATTCTAACCTCAAGCTTGTGCTCTGATGTGTTGCAATTTGCTTTCTCAAAGAAAAGAGGAAAGCTTGGAAAGTGTTGCTACTTTTAAATATTCTTTCGTGAATAGATTGATCGCAAAGAGCGAATAAAGAGAAAAGAAGAGAATTCCATAACATTGGCGTTTCTTACATATCGTCATTGGTGTTTTAGGTGACTAAAAGATAGAGAAATTGCAATTTGGTACTAACGACGCAGGAAGCAGAGTTTATCTTTTGCTGCCTTTCTGTTTTCCATGTCAACAAACACTTTTTAAGTAGATTGTAATTTTAGTTCTGAGAAATGCAACTGTGACCTGGTGAGACAATCGATATGAAATAGTATTTAACATGAAGCAATGGTTAAGAAATGACACGTGTTCGCAGTTTGATATAAATTTCTCAAATATATTCGAAAAACAAATATGGAAGTTGCTTTAGTAATTTCTTCATACCTATTATTAACAAATAGAAATTGTCGGATAAATGAATAATAACAGCACAACGCATTACAAAATAAACACACGGTTTCCGACCAATATTTTGAATTTCCTGGAAATTTCAATAATACAAAAATAGTGTTTTCTTTTTTTTTTTCGTGCTACAAAAACACAACATTGGTTTGATAATAAAATGAAATTTCCGAAAAAATATAGAACGACGCCAACATTGCAAACACAAAGTAAAAAATGTGCGAGTTTATCGAAAATGTGAATGTTACGTATCTTGCAAAATTACACGAAAAAAATATATATATTCCGATAAATTAACCAGTTAGTTGAATCAGAGATATTTTATCGAGTGAAATAAGACATTAATTTTTAATTGATGCAATAAATGTGCATACACTGTTGATCCTGCACAGTAATGTATTAATAACATTCCTATTCACGTAACAGCCCATGATCAATTCACTAATCATTAACCAGTGAGAATTTATGCAACACTTATTCGTGTACCAAGAGCAAACATTTAAACGCCACGTAATACATATTTAACAGTAAAATGTTAATACGAAACGTTTAACATACACGGTGACCCGTTGTAGTCTTTCATAAGTATTGGGGCGATCTACTATTACATTCGTATATCTTCGAACGAAAATGATTGAATGTGACGCGGAGAGGTCAGCTCGCGATATCGAACTGTTTAGTTTTCTCAATCACTAAAGCCATCGACAGGCCATAGACAAAAGGCAGTCACATGGCAACCATAGGCAATAGACAGGCAACGATGGCTTCGGTGCGTATCTGGACCAGCTCAAACTGTATTCGTACTTGTATATACACTTCTTCGTTAAATATACTTTTTCTATCTTACAATTTATCCACGCGTTCCTCTATCCACGTAACCAATAACCACAACAATAATCCTTTCAAGTCATGGACCACCTTGTATAAAGGATTGAAGAGTGCAGCAAAGTTAGCTATGCATAGCGTTCGGTGCATTACCGATGTTCGAGTAACAGCAGCGCTGAGCACTGCCATGGCGAGAATCGAGCTATTTCGCAATTTCAGAAAAGCGAAGAATTTTTGCCACGCAACACACGATTACGGGATTTGAATAAATAAGCCTGCGGACGTAGAAATACGTTTGGCGCCGAGTTCTTACATAATTCAACGTCGGTTCGAGACTAATGATAAAAGCAATTAATGCCAAGTGTCGTAAGGCGGCGCCGCCCGATAAACTTTCTAGCGCTCGTATCAAACATTGAATCCTTGGTTAAAGAACAACCAGGGAATTCTAGCTGCCCTCAGCGAACGATGGCTAGAACTGCGCGAGGCACCTGTTCGCGTATACGAACGCGATCTACGTATCACGATTTCGCGCTTCAGTCCATTAGCCGGTGAAAAATGCTGCGCGCCAGAAATACTACAGCGATGTATGCACTGGCGTATATGACTCGATAAAACTGCTTTTCTCGTACTCGTCCATCTAGCCACCAGCACTTACAGGAGCTCGTTAAACTGGCAACGAAAGCAACCGTCTCAGCATCCCTCTTGCGCCATGAGAAAATATACAATTGGAATACGCGAAATCTCTTAATTTAATAGGTACGGCTGCTTTGGCCCTGTGCCTAATGCGACAACGAGCGCAATTGGTACACCGGTTAGGATGAATCTTGCACGAAGAGACGTCGTAAATCGGATGCACCAAAATAAACTTTCGATTTTAGTAAACAACAGTAGCAAGTTAGTAGCAAGATAAGAGTATGGGCAGATTCGTCTCGCGAATGAAGTACGAAATATCGTATGAACGTGTGTCTTACGTAGTAAGTTAGTTAGTTTCTGAGTTATGGATAATTAAGGACCAGTTGAAAGCGTCTGCTTCGACACTGAATGCTTTAGCACTGATTGCATAGTGAAACAAAATAATAGATGCTAAAAGACTTACCCATGGACTTTCGAATTAATTGTTCTAGACCATAATCTCGCTGTTGTAATTAGTACCACTAATACCGCAACTCAGATTTATCAGTACCAGTGATATTACGAGCATGTCTTGGGCCCTGACACTGTCTGACGCTTAGGAATATCGATCGACGTGAATCAGGTAGAATTTCAGACAGTCAGAATCGTATGCTCACCAGTTGACTACTGTTTTATAGAAGTGGAAAGGTGTAAACTGTTTTTGTAAACTTTGCATAGGATCGAAAGATGCTTCGGCTCTATATGCAGACAACGCTAAGACGTGCAGTAACGCGGTCGAGGCATAAGGCAGACGCTGTGACCATTTTCTTTAATGATTCATAACACGAAAGCTAAGGTATGTAGGACATATGCTCGTTTGATGGCTTTTTGCTTATTTTAATTTGTAGGTTCATCTGCTCAAGTACGGTCATGTATTCACGAATCATGCTGTATAGTAAGAGGTCTGTTCTACGAAGAGCGCTGCACAGTGCGTGAAAAGCTACTCCGTAGGTTCTCTTCGTTTCATTGAAATTAAAAGTTCTTTTCATGCTGCTGCTTGATCGTAAACTTGCAAAACTAATTTTTTACGGCAGTCCAGATAACTTCGAATGCAAGTTTTTACTATTTCACGTTTCATCGGCTCCTTGCGTTCCTTTGTTACGTGCTGCCATTATTTGTTCACAGGTGCTCGGCAAACTTCGGTAATTAATGGAAAATAATCAGAAGCAGGTTGTAAACGTTAGCGAAATTACGTAGGAGATACTGGTGATAATACGAAACTTTAAACGAATTTCGCACGATTTAAAGGGAACGTTCGTCGAAATTTATCGAAGATCGACGCATGATTAACGTTCGTCAACGTGAATAATACCATGGAAATTACGCGCGTGAGAACAAATCACGACAGGTAAATATAAAAGTGAATCGTTCGGGTAACTGCGATTAAAAGTAAATTATATGCCGTTCGAGTGAATACAAAGCGAAATCTGTTTCATACAGAGGCGCGTCTTTCTGTACATTGCTGCTTGAAATGGATTCAATTCGCATCGCGTTTTCAGAGATTAATACAACTTTTAAGCGACGCAGTTTCCACGCTATCTCGTTTACCAATATCCACCATTACGCGTGTTTGATAATCAGTGGGCATTCTGGCGGAAGATATCTCATACGAAGTAGCAGGAATGTTTAAATGACAGGCTTATAAATGCGAACTCCAACGTACCACCTAGCCGCTGCAATGAAACGGCGTAGTTTAGAAAATTATGAGGCGTTCCGAAACCTTTGATCTGCACAAATACGTGCACGCTACACAGAATTATAATCAAGTGACGAAATTTCGAGAATTCGCCTGTGCACCGAGCTTCGCTGCTATTTTAACGAGGCAAAAACTACCCGGTGAAACTGAATTTTCTACTACTTTTCCGATAGATCTCTTGTAACCGGAGCAAACATTAATTATGACGGTTTTCAGCAGACGATCGACGGTTGCGATAGAGCGACAGACGAAGGAGTCGGTTTGCTCTAGAAATAAAAAGGGAAATATTTTCTGCATTCGTTTTATTGAATATTACTTTAATTTTCATTATCGAAAAGGACTATTAAAATATTTTTTAAACCTGACTAGATATATCCAAATATACGTAATTGTACAACTCGGCGATAAAAGTATACAGAAACTGGTTGACAGCGTACAAATGTCAAATGTCACGTCGTATAAATGTCAGAAGAGTATCTTACAGAGAATTTGGAAAAAAGGCAAAAAATTTGCAGTTGGATTTCATCAAAAACGTAATATTATCCATACTCGGTAGATTGCAATATATTTGTCGAAAAGGCAAGCTCATAAAGTATTAACTATAAAAAAAAGATTAATTAGCAATAGATACTATATACGACTATTGTATGAATTTTGCAAATAATTTCACCAATATCTTTTCATGTACATTCTAAGTAAACTCTGTTTAGTTTCATTAATACGTATGCTATAATAAATGCAGTGGTATGAAAATACCTCTCCTAACGTTATATTTCTCTTTATATTTCAATATACGTATATTTAGGAGTATAGAAGGTATTTCTCTTTCTATCTCTGCATTTCAATTGTACGAACACTTTGTGCTCTCTTGCTGTGAGTGTAACAAAATTCACCGATTCAAACGAGCAAAGAATAGACACGAGATACTCGAAAACTCAAAACCTCTCGGAACATGAAACGTTTCGAGATCTGAAACTCGGGTAAATAATAATTCATACGAATAGAGAATATCGAGACGATATGATTTATTTAACGTAAGAGAATCTCTCGCTTTAAGAGCAAGTTATTCTCACGAGGCTTTTGGAATTGGATATATTAAACTGACACACTTCTGTCTTATGACGAAAAATGAGCCAAATATGTGCAATCACTGTAACCGTATTCTGTGTGTAGATCGTCTTCTTAATTGTTCCAACATTCCCGTAATACAAAGTTAAATTTGCTCCTCCAAATGATATTCAGACACGTCAAAATCATGAAAAGCACCGCGAAAATCTTCTTTATTCTCTCAGATATTAATTTTGTTTAATTGTACTGTATATGATGCACGTTCAAAGCGTGTAAATAAAACTGTATAGATTTCATCAGACGATCGCGATCGTTTATACAGAGAAAAAATAAGAAATAAAAGAGTGATTTCTTAATTTTTGCGAACAAAATTCCTTAAGATTGAAATCCCTAGGAAGCGGACACTTCTTACGAAGAAAGAAAAGAGATAGAATAAGCATTTCGAGTCTCGACAGATTGGAGATCGCGCAAGGTTCTTGATCCGAGATTGGCGAATCGAAAAATCGGGTTTCTCGACGCATCTCTCCGCAAAAAGTAACACCTCTGCTTATATGAAGACGAAAATATTAGAGTTAAGCAAAATCTACAGCAGACCTTGGAGCGTAAAAAGCGAACAGAGGAAATAACAATCACGTGCAGTGGCCGGAAGACAAAAAAACTGACATTCTTCGATTTTAGCCGGGCGATCGGGTTATACCGCGCGGCCTGTCGTCCGTGAAATCGAGTATTCCGAATTTTCCAGGCGAAGTCAACTACCTACGAACATCTATGCTGCGACATCGGACATTACGTGCAGGTGCTTCCTCGAGTAGCTGACTAAGCACTTCGTAACGGCCGATGGTCATTCGTTTTCGACGCTATCGAGCTTATGTGAACGATCCTCCTCGTGTCAAGTGGTCATCTGCCGAGAGTTGGGTATTTTAAGAGAAGATAAGCTTAACTGTCGGAGAAAGCGCACATCCGCGAAGGATAGCATAATCGTTCCCTGTATTCGTTAAATACATATTGCTATCAACGTTAACGTGAAAGTTATGCCCGGTTGAAAGCAGTAAGACGAATCTACGTTTGTATAACCCGAAAAAGATGACGACGAAAAGAGAAAGAAAGAGGGTGAAGGTGGAGGCACCAAAATACCAATCGCGAAAGTTAAGACGTCGTTGATCCGTATGCTTGCAGAGCTATTCTTGCAGAGCGATCTTAATCCTTTAATTACGACTACGTATAGAAATGTTTAATTAATTCTAGCAACGTACAGAAGCACGCTACATATACATACGTATACGATTAAAGAGGATTAGAAGCTAAGCTCACACACATGTAAATCCACGGATCTGCGCGGAAGAAATAAAAGTATTAGGTGGATGGAAAGTTCTGTCGGTTTTACCTGATAAAATATTACTGGTATTCTTTTGTATATTGTACGTGTTGTATACTTCATTCTAGCACGTTTTCCTATCTATTTCTCAACTTGTTAGAGATCAACGCCACCTCTAAGGAATTTTTGTTCTTTAAAGTCTACGACACGTCTCATCCGCAACTGTTCCGTCGTCTAATTGCGATTGGTCCTTAAGCGAACATCTGCAGAGTGAAAATAAATAACAATCGTTGGCGTGTCTCTTCACCGACAGCTTCGTTATCGTACGTTTGGCGAATATTTTTGTAGGCTTGTACCAGAGAATTATTTTTCTCAACTTCTCGCTTCTCGCAACATCTCACTTTGGATGTTGGCATAAAATAAACAGGAAAATCATAATTTACGTATCGTCCAAGCAGACTGTCTGCCATTATTATGTAAGATTTTTGTAGAAGCCCGTCATAATTTATTTAAAGAAAAAGAAACAATATACTATTGATAGCTGAAGCAGGAGCCGACAAAACTTTTGCACCCACGCAAGTATTTAGACATTTACCATAAAAAGTATATTCTATGTGTTATAAAAAACAGTTTCAAATTTCATTGACATCGTAACGAGACACGGCTGTCTGAATTATATTGGAAAAATTTGTAACCAATGTGAAAATGTATACAGAAGCTACAAAATATTTATTAATCATCTTAATAATCATCTTAAACGCATACTAGGTGTTATGGCCGCATTGAATATTAAAGCTTATTAAGACAATGGATAATCGAGCTGCTCAGAAGCCGAACGAATTAACTCCGTAAATTGAAAAGTAACAATTGCAATTATTTCAAGGATTTCCTTCGAGTTTACGCTTCGTTATATCATTTTCTTACGACGAACCAACTTTTCATTTGTTTAAACAGTTCGATGCTAATTATGAGTCGTGTAGGTACTCGGATAATGAGACTCGCAAACTCGGCAAAGCGCCGAGTTGGTCGAATTGACTTCTCACAGGCTCATCCGACTGCCTAAATACTTGTTTCGAGCGCTGTGAAATATACCGTTGCGCCAAATATCTTGCAAATTTCATATGCATTTTCAGATGGACGTGAAAGTTGGCGGATACAAAAATGATAATCGTTCTGGTTACGCCAATGAAATTTCAAAGCATTTCGCATAACGCACCTAACATATTCATGAAACGCTTCTACAGGTGTTCGAGCAGTTTCGCCAGCTACCGTAAATATTCGGCGATTTGATAAATTCCACGCTTTGTCCGATCGACGAGATCGCCGGAATAAAGAAGAGGCCTGTTGTTTTGATCACGAAGGTGAATATCGTCGAAAAAACATCTCGAGAAAGGAGCTTCGCCATCAATATGTGCAAGCCGTTTTTACGAGTTGCAAGTGCACGCATATAGACGCAGGATGCGCGTGCGGAGCGCAGGTTGCACACATGCATATTGGAAGGCTGGCTGCGATGCGGACGTGCTGGCATTTGGCATTGCGCCGCATATTATCCAAGGATGCACGAAATGCCTTGCCATTTGCACACGAGACACGCTCGTTCGACGTTGTCGCTGTTGTTGCGTTGCCGTTGCTGCTGTTTCACGTCGTCCCAGCCTCATTCCTACATGTTCAGGCCCTGTGACAGGGCGCGCTCCAACTCCCTTGTCTCGCCAGATGAGACAAATGCGTCCTTTGAATAACGCAAAACAACTTTGAAAAGTATCTCTTCAAAATTCTCTACACTTGCAAATCCCTTTGCCTGTTAAGACACGAACCGTTACGCGGGTCGAAGGTCGGCTCATTCGTGTCAAAACGTCGCCGTAACTTACAACCCTTAGTTAGGTGTCGACCAGCCGCGTCGTTCGAACCAGGAAGAACTCGAATTTTACTTTTCCCGCCTGGCGAAACTTCTATCTGCCTACGAACACGACCGTTTTCCCCTCGCCATATCCGTTTCAAATCGGTCAGTAGGAGCATCTTTCAACCATCCGTGAAAAAACCATTTGCACGAGCAGATGGATCGAACAAAATCACCAAGCCAGTATCAGTTTCGTGTCTCTCGGTCTCCCTTCTAAATAATCGCACAAAGAGAATTCGCCTGCGAGATACGCATGAGATTTTACCATCGAACCCAGCCGATTATCGTTATAGCTTTCTGGTACGTTAGTTACACTCTGTCAGATGAATTACTTACTTTGGTTAAGGGAATTGTGGCATTCGAAGTACGTATGTAAAGATACATAATGGGTTTCGAGTAATTTCGATACTAAGTAGAACACAAAGAATATTAATATTAAGAATATATTAATATTAATATTAATAATAAGATATATATTATATATAATAAGATAATATTAATAATATAGATATATATTAATATTAATAATAAGAATATTAATATACTAACTTTATATATCGCTTCCTCGACTATCGCGACTTAATTCCTATTTAACAAATATATTATACGAGAAGATTTTCTACATACTGGATTCTTGCTAGTTTTATTTTACACGTCACTTTTAGGATCAGTTATATCTTTCACTCTAAGTGATGTAATATCATAAACTTGCAGTAAACTTACAAAATAATTGACTACATAAAGCAATAAATATAAGTGTTTATGTAACGTCATATCAAAGGCGATATTCTTTCAGACAAAGTTTAGGAACATCGAATATTGAGTGGGACGTTTACACGCGAATGTCGAGAACTTTCTAAATCTAATTTCCCTATGAATATTCATTTTATTCCGATATTTAATCTGGAAGCATTGCAATAAGACGTATAATTTATTTAATGTTAAACATTCTTTTTCTAAAATGATGTTAGAAAATATGAAGGAATTCTCCTGAAGTTTTTCCTCGTACGAAATACTGTAGAAAGAGAAATTTAGTAAACCGTTAAATATCTTCTGAATACGGACGCGTAATAATGTTTCTAATAATAATATTTTCCGTGGTGATTACAGCGATTAGAAATCAGTGGCTGTTTTCATAGGAGATGCTTTTACGCGTTCAATGCATGCGTTCAAATATTGTTTGTTGATTCTATCGACCGGTCTACTGGAGGAATTTGAACACAATAGATAGTAGATTCTGCTTAGAGCACCATTAACCTGCTCCTCTTGTTAATTATTGCCAAGACATCGTGGACTTAATCGCGTTGTAAATTGGTGCAAATCCATGCCTACAGTTAACCCAAGGTACAAGTAATCGCTTTCGAATCGATCAATCATTCATTAACGTAGCAACGAATACCTGCTATACGTCTTTAAGCACTAACACGTGTACACGTTGCATTCTGGTACCGTTAGAACGTTATCGACGTAAAAGTTGATTTTCACATAATTAACAAACGAGCTAATTACCGTGAAATATCATCCACGTCGTTTTATATAAAGTATAATAATCGACGTGTGGTGAAACATTGAAATTATTTTCCCCTATAAGTAAATCGTATTCGGTTTCGCGTAATTACGATCTGTAAAGTAAATTTGCGCGATGTTAAAAATGCTAATGAAAGCATAAAGGAAGCCGATAACAGAAACTGAACCGTTGTTGATCAATCGTTTCATTCGTCGCAACGATATATCGTAAATGAAATTTTTATTGAAATAATTATGCGACAGAGCGAGAAACCTTAACTAAAAATATCCTGTCAAGGAGACCGCACGTAAATTAACGATTAATAGAATCGATATAAGGCTGAAAGTAGTGAAGAGAACGGAGGAATAATTAGGTAATTTGAAGTTTCCAAAAGAACTAATAATAGCAGAAATAATCTAATTAACTACGTAATTGTTTGTCTATTCCTTTTCGAATCGTACATAACCGTGAAACTTGCTTACTCACCATCGATCTTTCTTCGAGAACGAACACAGTCATTAGTAACCCTGTTCTAAAAAGCTTACCTGAAACAAAATAGAAAGAATACGCTCATTAATATCAACATCTACGAACATTTGTACGCGATTAGTATCATTCATATGTATAAACGTTTAAGCAGATCGAGTATCTCCAAGTAACTTTACAAATAATTATCCTCTTAGGATTATTTGCTACAGAATCTATCACTCTCTAGCTATTTATCATCTGACAGGACATAATTTACTGTGATTACATTCGATTTCCTTTTATAGAGAATATGCATATTTTATTAACGAGAAGATAGCAGAATTTTCTACGCAAAAGGCAAGATACTATTGGCAGAAAATTCCTAAGAGTTATTCCAGTACGATATAGTAGAATATTTTAACCGTTTACATAATATTTATAACGGAAATGGAAAAACAAGTGTGTACTATGAAAATAATTTCTAATACTTTCGCTTTTCTACGATATATAAGAAAAGATATGTTGCCTATGATTGTACAGAGTCGAAAAATATTTGAACAAAGTATCGAAATTTTAACGAAGTTAGAGGAAGAAAAATAGCTCATCTTCCATTAAAATTCAGAAGTTCGAACAAAGTTATTGCTTTTTATAGTCAGTAACATGGTATTATGCGTTTTCGTAAATTACAGATAATAATTGGAAAGGTAGCTGATACTGTGCGTTTTATTTTCAGGTTGTCAAATATCTGTTTAAAATTTTGATAAATACGAGATAAATATCACGCGAATGTTTGAAAATTAGCTCACAGACTGCGAATCTATTAATAGATCGATTGCCATACAATTTTAGAAATCAGAATCATAACTGTAGAAATCACGAATGACGCAGCACGAGCGATCTTTTCTACACAAAAAAGTAGGTGAGTCTTTAATTTTATTCCGTCGGTACGTAAAATTACATTCAAATCATACGTCCCTCATTTCACCTATATTCCTGGAAAGATATTACACAATGGATGGCACGTGAACGTTCCGCCGAGGAAACCAGGCTATGCACACGAAATAACATGAAAAATTTCCATTTAATTTCCATTTATTAATATGAATGTGAACGAACGTAATGTTCAACCGGTAGCGACAGTCTAATAGATGAATTAACGATGGGTTCGAACAAATGCATCATCTGCATGTTGATTGGGGTCAAACACCTGCGACTGATCTCCTTCGCAAACTGCACCAATTCATTCGTAATTCGCCGTGATATCGTGATACCGGAATCATTAACAACTGGAAATTATCCACGATCTAACATATAAACAAGTCATCTCTTGATCAATCTTTCTGTTGATAGTGAACATCAAACTTTTACAATTATGTATTCTATATATTAATTTAATATGTACGTATGTATTAAATTATATTATTAATATAATATATTAATATGATATATACTTATATAATAAAGCTACACAACCATTCAAAGCATCTGTTTATTTCCGAAAAGATATATCTTAATTACAAAATTACGAAATAAATCGCAATGCAATCACTTTATTTCCTATCGTCGTTATACTGCAAATACAGTAGAATATTCTATCGCAATTGTACAGACTTTTAAAGTCCAATACGCAATAATAAAATAGATATTTGTGACTGAACGTTATACAGACATTTTCTTACTTCACGTTCTCTTTTTGTATTCAGATCTTTTAATTTCTGAGTCACGAAACAGACGGAGAAAGTTCTTCTAGAATGATAGAAAGATTTCATACAGGTAATGATACCCAGAAATGTTAATACAAGTAATTTAAATCGAATATATATATATATAATGGGTAATTTATATTTATAGTCTGTAAATTCCATGAGAAGACTTCTCCTAATTATTAATTCGTGGTTAATTTACACACTTTGCAGCGTTGCTACAAATCGACCAAAGTGTTTGAATACTTACGAGTTCACGAAATATGCATTCGTTTGTAACCGCTTATTACATTTTAATATTAAACAATATTAGTTCGTTTTCCGCTTTATCTCTTGCGTAATTTTAATTTACTGCAAATTTCATATCGATTTAGCCATTATATATACGAAACTCGTTGTTGAACAAGTGACTCTCGTACAATATCCATTTTAATTATCGTAATCGGCAGATATTTTTATATTTGTCAATTACGATCGTTTCACGTTTGTCCGTGGATTTAATTATTCAAAATTTCGGCCTCTTTCAAGACGGAATAATTCCCCGGCAGACGTACAGTTTCATTAGTCAGAAAAGCTAGGACCGTGAATCATCGCTGAAGACAGAAGTGTACGGTATCGAGTGCAAAGGGTCGTGCGAAACAGGTCTAAAAGAAATACAGTTCATTTATAGGCCGGTGAAGATGACGCTCCATCGCTTCTAATCCCTCATTTCATTGGTAACAACGTACCACGATCCCGAAATCCTGCTGGACATAACGGTACCGACTATTCAATCGATCGCAATAAAGCGTTAAAACGATTCTATGTTCCAGCAGACGTGTACGTATTTCTACTCATTAAATAGATACGAATATCTAATGAGAGAGAAAGAGAGCCGTTGCGCTGCAGCACATCAGATGAAATACACGGTACCGATACGATGGAAATACCGTTGCCAGGAAACGGTGGGAGACAGATCGTGAAAACATTAGAGAAATGTCACAATTACTACGTTAACGAGTGTTAAGAAATGTCTAGCAAATAGCAAAACGGTACACTGTAATAATGTTTGCTCATTTTTCCTTGTCCGGTGGCTGTGCAGCGTACACAGATAATGTTTAGCGATAGATGTTAAATTTATCGATCGTGTTACGAGTAACGTACATTCTCGCAGAACCGCGAATGCTAAAAATTAATAGCAAAGATACTGCAGAGAAAATCGCATTCGTACGAACTTGTCGTGGGACGCATAGTTCATATAATTTTGTTGGCATTCGCATGGTAGGAGTCCATCGATTCCTGAAAGAATTCACGTTCAAATGAGCGACTAAAATTTGGTCGAAATAAACGGAGTTTCCCGGTATTTGGATTTCTTTATCGACCCATTAAGTACCAAGCGATGAGATAGTAAAAGTCACGTACGCCGAACTTTATCAAAGAGACGTAAGCGAAATGAGTCACGAACCAGAGGCAAGGAAAGAAGTCCTATAATTCGAAAATAGAATAGTACGTCGCTGTGCTCTAAGACACTTCGATTTCTTCAAGCTTCGTAAGATCGAGAACCTTAGGTGGGTGAAAAACTAGCGATGAAAAGAACACCGACTTAAATTCTCGGAATTCCTATTCGCGATCGCAACATCAATTTGATGGAATTCGATAATGCGAGCCGATTGAAAAGAAATTACGAACGAGATGTTGCGTTGACGTAACGTCGGTCCTTGGCGGGTCAACGGGACGAATTAAAGAGACGTTAAGCGTTAAATCCGCGGAATATACCAAGGAAAAGAGATTCTCGTCGGAAGACTGAAGAACTGAGGTGAATGATTCGCTGCTACCGTTGCGAGTGGCGTTGGGAAATCTCAGGAGATGCCAGAATGTCCCAGAATGCATCATCATCTCTCAAACTCCCATCAACACGCTACGTTTTGAAATTAATGCTCGGGCGTACTATCCCTTCTGCCATGTGATATGAAATTCCAGAGTCGAATAGATGCGTTTCCATCTGTGGAGCCGCGCGCACGTCTACATGCGCTAGCTTTCGACTGTAATATCGTCTGAGTGAAGCTAGCACGAGCATGAGATTCTTCCTGCTCGATATATAGCATCGAATAGCACCAGATATTCGTGGATCGCGGTCGCTACAATTTCCAGCGTGGCTGAGGTATAATTAAGGATGACCAATCCGACATCAACGACACGACTCGACCAGGTCTCGCGACGTCCTTTCCGCGAATCAACTCTTTTCCCTACTGTCACTCGCAGAAGCCAGAAAGTTACATAGACCATGAATATCAATTTCCTCGGCGATAGTTGGCGAAGATTTCGAAGAAGAACGCAGGCTTCTGCCTGCTAAGTTAATTAGTTGGCGTGTACTTAATATCTGCGCGGTCCTTTGCCGGGAAATCATGGCTTGTCCATGATACCTTGTTAAACGTAAATTTTGTGGGACAATGGAACGATACTCCGAACCAAGACACTTGATGGATTTCCGAAATAATAAGTTTACAGTGGGTAATATTGCAGGTGAACAAAAAAGGAAATATTTAACGAGCCAAGTACAATACAATGGCAGGACAGCTATTCAGAAAGCGACAATAACGATGATATATCGGAAACAAAGCGATTCGCGTTATATTTGATAGCTCCAAATTTAAAGCACTCCAGAGGATGATACACAAAGTTTCAATATTTATTTTCCCCCGTTGGACCGTCCTTTGCAAAAATGAAAACGCTACGAAAACTTGGTAGATTTGTCATGGGAATCGTGTTAATACGTAGTGGCATGGATACCTATTGTCGGCTTATCGTTGTTATTAATCCATTTCTTACAGTTCCATCCTACTTTATTCGACTCGCCTTGCGACCAACTAAACTACAAGTCCATGAAGAACTTTCGGTGGATAGACATATACTGCCACTCGCAGGTATGCGAACGCTTTGATCAAATTCTAATAACGACACGCGAATGTTATCAAGATACGCGAGATAATGGCAAACTAAAGATTGCAACTAATACGCGCTATCTTCTTCTGGAATCAACGCGTCGTATGAAATGTGCAGCACCGTGAATAAACTCAAGTCCATTTTTAGATTTCTCACAATACTGAAATAAAAGTTCGCGCAAATTCGTATTATTATAATGTGGAACAAAACTGAAGATACAACAAACAAAAGGCTTCTTCTTCCGAAGTCTGGAAGAAATTAAATGTTCTTTTAAACTTGTGCCTTTGGTTGTTAAAAATATATAAACTCGATGTAAATTTTGCTGCCTTTTCATTCAATATTTAGCGGATTTTCTTAATTTTTTATTACTTCTATTAATGTGTACACTATTCACTAACTGATTTAAAGTTTCGTTTCGAATATCTACCCAGGAGGATTTAATTTTTATCTTTTCTTGTTAAGTTCAACGACATTTTCTATAGGTGGCTTGATTGTAAACATTTCTCGCTGAAATTCATTCTCGATCGGGTTCAGATTAACACTCGGTGCTGGTCATCGTAATAATTTCATTCCGAGATCTTGGAACCAGTTTTTCGTACTGGCGATTCCGTGAATAGGAGCATTGTTCCGTTCAAAAATGGTCTTTTTGTCTTTTATTTCGGTTACGAAAAACAACAGTTCGCCATGTAACATCTGCCGATATCTTACAGCCTTCAATTCACTCTTTACGAAAACAATTTCACTTAACACATCCAGTGGTTTCTTGGAGATATCGAAGAAATAAAGTAGAAAATGTGTTTGTCCGTAATCATTTACAGCGCCGTAAATTGTTCATTTCGCGTTAAGTTCGTCGAAGTGCCAGCTAATTTTAAATATATTGCTAGAATCACGAGTCTCTCTGGCAACTTGGAAGAATCCTCTCCATCGTATCTATATACTCAAACGATCTGAGACTAATGAACCGAAGCTGTAGTGTACGCACCTATGAAAGTAAGATGTTTCTCAGCGGTATGTCGATTGTTAGTCGCTATAATTTATGGCCTTTACGATCGAATGGAAGCACAGACGATAACCAAATTCGCCTTACGATCCTCTCGAGAGTGTATTTATTGAACACTTCTCAAGGCAAGTGACACGAATCACCACTCGAGTCAATTAGAAACAGTAAACTGTGTAAGCCAACTCGATTCACGCAAGCAAGTTTTACGAAAGGACAATTTCCAGAGCGTGGAAAAGCGAAGATTCGTTTTGTGAAAAAATGAAAATTTCTTACGTACACAGGTAAGTCTTTTGTACGATGTGAAACGTATCGTATCACGTAGCGTATAACGTTTTCTAATAAATTATACCGTGTGTACATGTTACACATTTTAGTCGGTGAGCACATGTTGGAACGAACAAATAGAGCGAATCAAGGATACACCACAGCTACCTTCATTACCACTTCACAACAAATAGACTCCACCGTCATTAATTTAACGTTGAAACATAACCAGCAGCCGCAATAGCGTTGGTTACAAGCGAACAATAAAATATCCCTGGAACATCGTAATATCATACGGTGTATGCAGTAGTACCGAGTCTAAATTATCGTTTAGGAGAATGGAACTGCACATTTACTTTCGAATATCGAGCGTCGTAAATTCTTCAATTAAGCTTTTTCCAAATTTGCTTTCAATATTAGTATTACACTGCGAACTTTTATGCATTTACGAGAAATTTTAAAGACACAGAAATGTATAGACTGTACTTGATACACGAAAATATAGTATTTGTGTAGTATTTAATAGGTGGAACCAATCATAGCGTGGATGCAATTTTAAAAAGCTACTTTTTAGCACTGCTATGATTATCGAATTTTTACATTTTAATCCCGATCTTATTTTAGCAAACAGAAGGTAGGTTTGTTGTTAAAATACCTACGTAGAAGATGTTTCATGTGAAATCGTAGCGAGGAATCATCATCAATGAGATTCTTTTCATATTTTCTTCAAGCTGAAGTATGTTTCTTTGATGTTAGAAAAATGTAACAGGTTTAGAAATAACCTAAAGAATGCAGCAATTATTTCCACAGAAATATGAATTTCCATGAAAATCCGCGGTCTAAAGAGATTAATTTAAATTCACTATCAAGATTTTACTTACTTTCCATGTAAGATATGAAAATAAAAATGTACATCTGATTCTCATGCAGAAAAGGTAACCAACAGTAATTTACTCTGGTACGTATAAGAACATGAATATTTTACATATAATCAAATAATTGGAGCATTATTATGTGATTTATACCAACAATGGAGAAATTGATACAAATTCACGATCGATTAATTTAACTAACTTTGGAGGTTGTCTCGTAAGAAGATTGAAGAATAAGAATAGAAACTGAAACAAACTATAATACTTCCATCTAAAACCTCCGTGTTCGATATTATCGTTTACAAAATAAATTGAAACAAATGATCTCTGAAACGAGAACAAAGTTATTCGATTATCAGAAGAATATTTGTCACGATTACATCGGATAATCCAAGTTCTCCCGTATTATTCCCAAAACTTAATTTCCCACGCTGAACCGCCTGACTGAAATCGACATACTTTCGACCCGCAACGCTAAAATAAAACGTCCGTAAAAGAGGAACATTCGATGGATATTACAAGATTACAAGCACCTTCAAGATGAGAACAATATCCCAATAATCTATCATATAAAAAGAAAAATAGATATCATATAAAAATACTCTACGAAGGGAACTTAAATGGACAGACAGCAGATACTAGGTGGAGATACAACATGGCCCTCCCCCAAAAAGACGTAAAAGATAGACACAGGAAAAACACAAAAAAGTATTGGTGGATACCAAAACCGTAAAAAAATAATAATAAGAGAGAAAAACTCAGTGTAAAAATAATGTTAATACTGCAAACTTTGTAAATATTCTAAATATTGTAATAATCCTACATGACACCCCCCTGCCTCCCTTTTCACCATCCACCAATCCTCTCCCAAATCTCACAGCCCCATAGAAAGTAGACTACCGAGCTGTCCTGTTTTTGCGACCAAGTTTTCAGGACAGAGATAGGAAGAAAAACATCATACATAAGCACCGCTCCTCAGCGCCTTAAAACTAATTATAAATTGTAAACGCTAAAAATGTAATAACGACACGAATCATTGTACGGCTACGTCGTACCGTCGCGTATCGGTACTTTCGCCTAATTCACCCCACAACTGTAATTCATCGTTTATGTGAATATAACAAAATTGTATTATGCATCTGGGCTAATAAACGTTATAAAAAAAAAAAAAAAAAAAAACAAGATTACAAGCGTACAACGACAAAGTAGAATTCCACGGTACGAAATGGACAATACGTAATCACGGTATCTATCGCGAACAAAGCTGTCCATCGCAATAAATAATTCGTAGGGAAGGAGAGTTACAAGAATAGAAGATACAGGGCCGAGAGTATGAAAATGTTCAGGGGTGGAGGGAAAGCCAGTAGCTTTTGCCCAGCTTCTGTTCTCGTCCGCTTTCTCTCGCTTTCTTGCTTTTCACCTCGACGGGGCAGGTTGGTAAAAAGAGGCGAGGCAGTAACAGCCACAAAACAGCCGGAATGGGCTGAGTGGATCTCCGTGAATATTCGTTCAAAAGGAAGCACATTTATTTCAGCAACGGTGCCTGCATCTTGTAATAGGTTGGCCTATTGTGGCAAGAGCGGTACGCTGGCTGAATATCGCATCTGTGTGTATGGATGTGCGGCTGCATTTTCTATTCTTCTTGGCTTAGACCGGTTGTTCGGCGATGTCCTTGAACGTGTACGTACAATCCCGTTCATACGTATTAGGACGCTTGCTGAACTTGTAATGCATGTACGTTGATCGGTATATTTTCGAGCCTCGAGTTTACGACGAGTCTACGTCTCGTTGAAAGAATTTCATCAGAGTTAAACGGTGCAAAGTTCAAGTCGGATTTCTGGAATTGTTAACAGCTTACGATTCAATGATATTGTCCTATTTCGGGCAAGAGAATACGAGGCCAAATATTCGACTATGTGTATTTATTCGTCGATAACTATTGCTTCATTTAGTCGAACTTTGACTAAATGGAAAATACAACGTAGCAAGTTTCCACGAGAGTGAGTCGTCTTCAGGGACTCAAGAGCTAGTCTGCCCTGCAGATTCTCAGTAAGCACACGTATAGATACTGTGCAGCATATTGCGAGGAAAGGGAAAGGGCACTGGCGATCAACTCGCACGAACTCTGCCTTTAACGACTCGAGCCACGTTTGCGTCAGGCAGCTACGATTGAAATGACCGAGCCGCTCGACTAAAAAACGGAAGAACTGACTGTCTCTGGCTGAAGGGAGAACGATCTAATCGAATACTGAAAGTCATTTCAATTTGCTTGACACTTGACACGCACGAATTGCAACAACTCCGATCGACTCGATCGTTCGATCGGAAATGATGTAAAAGTAAAACTAATGCAATGAAAATTGCCTAATGTAGTATAAAACGAGGTCCGCGGGTGCTAGAGGCTGCTCGTAAACGCCAAAAAATCCCATTAAAACAAACTTACTCAGTGTCTACGCCGAGTTGGACGTAGACAGACAAATACGTAAGTTGCACTCGATAAAAGTGGTTGATATAACGAAACATGACAGAACAGGTACGTAATATGATCATGAGAAGCCTAATACTAACACGAATATCAGAACTGACTAAAACAGGTGAACAGCACGATCGATGTAAACGAAGAAAACTCCTAATTTAATTACATAATTGACGAGACATTTGCAACACTACGATGCTGATCGTACGAGTTCTTCAGAGTCTAACGAGGTTTCAGCAACGTTCCAAGCAAGCTTTGACAATGTTTCAACGGTTTATCAGGTTTATCGCATTGTCCTGTAACCGTAAGGTGCCCAACGAGCTTTAACGATCGTTCCACGGATCATCGGGTTTGTCTTATTTTCCTGTAACCGTCGCACGATACCTCCGGACGAGGGTGTCCGTTTACGGGGATCGGCATGACATCCCGGACGCACTGGCGAAACCGGAGAAACGAGAGCGGCAGCCGGCGGGTATCCCTTCTAATATCCAGCCTCGGCCGACTCTCGTTGCGCGTCTCAGTCAAAGGAATTGTCACCTCGTGAAATCGCGCTTCCTCCACACCCCTTTTTAGTTTCTCTTCTCGCGACACTGGCGGATTTCCGTCTTGCAGAGCGTAGTAGACGGCAGCGTGTCGCAGGAAATAACTCCGGGCTCCGGAGGCGTTTCGCGCTGTCTGCCGCTTTGACGATTATAGAACGTGCGTGAATAACCCACTTATTTTCTCCAACCACGTTCGCACTTCAGTTTAATAGTCGGAGCAGCCGCAATTTCGAGAGTGTACCTATATATGTACATACTCGGAAAGCTGCGCGCGATTACACGCGACTGCCGCTTTCCCGTCTTTGATCTAGCCGGGGAATTAACTTGAAACTATCGCCTAACCGGTGGCAATTCAACGCTCAACAAAGTAGCCATTAAACAGAGATGATAATGCTTTGTGGTTAATTGTCTGCCTACGTTATTTTTCCTACCGCTCGTAAATACGTGCACGCGTCGATCGAATGCTCGAACGTTACTGAAATTTGCGGATTTTGCTAATTTTTTAAAACGACGAATTAATGGTCACAAGCCACAACTGCTATCTTGCGGATGAAAGAAAGTTCAAAATTTTACTGACTTCTGTACTGTAAATTTTCAACCATGTTGGTCATGTCTTCTATTTTGTAATATGCGTATATTATATTTGTTCGTTGCTCTGATCAAATATCAATCCATTCTGTAAAATTGTGGTGTCTTTGTACTTCTCGTGTATTATAAATTTTCTGTCATCTGCCACTCTGTGTTATATGAGATATACATTGTTTGTTTAACATTAACAGCCGTCCCTGTGTGTCCATTCGACACACTTCTCTCGCAAAACATTATATTGTCCGGCCATTTGTAGAACAATTTTTCTGAAACTTGTTAACTTTGGCGAGCGAATGGAATGCGATACCTTTGAAGGAAAATCCATGTGAATGCGGTGAACGACAAAGAGCAAAATCGATTATCTTTTTGCAATAGTGGAGAAGAGAAGAGCAATACAAGACGGAGAGGAACGACAATAAGGAAGCACAGCAAGGAGGCAAAGAGCCCAAAAATTGCCAAAAATAGTTTTGTAAAACAGAATATATAATAGAACACAATATAATAGAATATATAAGAAAAGAGAGATATAAGGGAAGGGGCAATAAGGTGATAACGCCATAAGGTTGATAGAATGTAATGAGCGTAATATGTAAACGGTATGTAACACCGAAAGCTTGTCCAAAGCCGAAAGGCGCGGACTAAGTAATAATAAATAATAAATAAAATAATTATCTTTTCGTTTCATCGATATTTTACCTCTGCGTCAACTTGATACACGAGGGACGCATAAAGTTACGAAAATGGGGAACGGACGAGGGTTAAGGCCTTCTCGGTGGCGTTCAAATTAAATTTTGATTTCAAATTAAAGCGGTTCGTCGAAATGTTAGCCGGCGTAAAATATTATTGCTCGGATAATTTAATTAGTTTTAGTTAGGTTCGTTTTAGTTAGTCGCAATAATCTGTCTATTCAACTGGAAGAGCCTCGACTACCAAACGAGCTGTAGCTATGAACTCCTTAAACATGAAATAATGCTCTGTAATGTTTCACGCTTGCAGATGCCAATTATTGTAATTATTTCCACGACACATTAGCTTTCAAAAATAAATTTTATCGCCTGGATTTTTCACGACAGATTTAATGAAAAATAAAATCGCTCTTTCTATGCGTAACTTTGCAAGTAAATTACATTTTATTCAAAGAAAAAAACAAACGTCCACGGATACTTTCGAATAGCAGCGTCTTTGATATCAATGTTCGACCATCTATCTAACGTGACCTGTTCGATCTAATTTTACGTTAAATCACCTGCTACGTAAAATACTTTACCTCTTGAGTATTGTCACACTGATAAACGCTGACTGATAACATTGATCGTAAGAATTAATCGATGCAATTTCCGATCTTTTTCTACCATTCTTCTGTTGAATAAACGAAAGAACCTTTAAGAATGTTTTAAGAAAGTTCTTCGATTTCATAATTGCGACACATTTGCCTCAGACTGCAGAGATTCGACAGAATAGAAAAACACGCGTAACTCGGAAATGACTGGAGAAACACGGAGGAATTAATTTCTGCGTGGATTTTAATCCACGTTCCACGTTTCACGCGATAAAGCGCGAAATATAGAGAATGTAAATTACAGTTAAATATCCGCGAGCAAAATTATCGACCTATAGGAACCATTTTCGCGGGAAAAATACGCAAACTGAACGCATTGAAAGCCCGGTACGTATTATCGCTGGTATTCATCTTTTGTAAATCATAACGAGCGTATTTCCCCTATCTACGACACAAATTTCTGCCAGATCCTTTCCAATACACAACCTCCACATACGCGCGTCTGCCTCTTTCACCTACTCAATAAATAGATAAAAGATAGGAAATGGAGGTCAAATCGCAGCAAGAGAGGATAAAAGCATATAGAAGGGAAATCTGTGAGCGAGCGGAGAATATAGTAGATATACATAAAAATCTTCGAGCCGATGATATTGCGGTTAGTAGGACGATCACCGGAGAAAGTTACCTTCCCCTTTCCCGCCCTGCCGCCAACTGAACCACTCCTTTCTTGCGTGCTCGGAAACCTTCTCCGTTCTCGTCTCCCGATGTCCTCCTTTTGCGATTCACTCTACATCTCGAAACGCTCCGTTTCCACTTAATTGCAATGAGTTTTGTACGTTCGCGTCTAGGAAATACCAATTGCGATCCGGACGGTCGACGCTTAAAAATTTGCTGAAACTTGTCGGACAACGTCTTCGCCGAAGATCAAGTCGATTTTACGAAAGAGTGAAAAATAGGATCATCTGATTTTTGCCAGTGTTTGGCGGTGCGAGATGGCGGAAATGAGAAACGAGGAACACAAAATTGCGACTTGGCGGGTGTGCGTGGAAAAATTTGGCGACACTTCTGTTGGAACAAACGTTTCGTCAGAGACCAAGCGACAGTGTTGAAGAGAAGTTAGGAAAAAGAATGGAACCGGAATCGTCGAGCGACAATTTTCTGATTTCCATCGTCGCTTCGCAACGCGACGCGCTAAAAATAAGATGGAAATTGTGCGCAAGGAGATCCATGTGATCGAAAACAATACGCAGCTGTTGAGACAATTATTATTTTCGATTGCAAATTCGTAACAATTATCCTATTTCCGCCATTGTTTCGCGCTGCAAGATAACGCAGATGAGAAACAAGAAGCGCAAATTGCGGTTTGCCAGTTCGAACTGAAAGATTCGATGAAAGTTCTCTTGCAACGAGCGTTTCGCTAAAGGCCGACACTGTTTTGTGGAAGAATCCACATTACCGAGAAATGTGTAACAATTATCTGACTTGAGCCATCGCTTCGCAATACAAAATAGCAAAAATAACACGAAAATTACACTGCAAACAGGCCATAGGATTGAAAACAATACACAGTGGTTGTTGAAACGATTATTTTTCGATCGCAAATCTCTAACAATTATCTGGTTACCGTCATTGTTTCGCACTGAAAAATACTGAACGCGGAAATTATTCGCAAACAGATTCACAGAGTTGGAAAACAATACGCGGTCGTTCAAGCGATTATTTTCAATCGCAATTTAACTTTAACACGTGTCAGAGAAGTACTCTTAAGGGAGTAACGTGTTTTAGGACTTAATTGCTCGCACATTGGCCTCCCATCCGTACTTCGTTCCGATGTAATCTAAATTGAACAAGGTCTCAGCGGATCGATAAGACATTGTATTCTGTCTAAACACTTTCCGTGACGTATACGAGGAACAGAAGGTAAAGCACGAACGATGAGATAGCTAAAATTCCTCTAAAGAATAATACATCCATAGAAGTATATAAATGGTAATAGCAAGCGATAATTCAGTAAAAGAAAAACATTTAGCCAGAATTGTTAGTCGATTTCAAACAAAGCTTTAACGAGATAATTTTATGAATACGTGTTGTATAAAAGGTAAAAATGCACGATTTTTTTTTTTGCGCCAAAAGTTGAGAAACTATTTCGTTTCTTTCATTCGTTTGAATTTCGCCTGATTTAGAACGACTCGTATTTTTAAGTAACGTTTAAACACGTTTGCAAGCGTAAAAGTATCGTTTTAGTATGCCAGATAAATTTCATTTTTATGTCGGTTCCACATTTTCTAATGTGTCATATTATATTTCATGGAAAAATGCTAAAATAGCTTGGCAAAGGAAGACTTCGACCGAGATATAAAGCAATAAATATACAGCGAAAATATGCTGACTTGAAAATACGTTTCTATAAACAAGCAGTAAGATAATCAAATATTTTCTTCTTACATACTTATAATTTTAAATATAATTTAGTATTCCAACAAACGCTGCAACGTGAATATCGTCGACACGAAACTCGAACACGTTATCTGATTGCAATGTAGAATATCGAATATTTCGTTTGTCAGATCAATTAATCAGATGTACTAGGAACTTTAAAAATCGATCGAAAAGTTGAAATGAAATATATTTGATAAATAACGGGCGCTAGTCAAAGCGATCGGGTACCATACAAATTTCCAACAAAGTTTAATTCCAGATTTTCCACAATCAACGATTCTACGCTTTTAATCTCTTCTTATGAGTTTTTAATCACTTCGGCAGTATTTTTTTAAAATTGCAAACTCTATACATACTGAAGAGAAACGTTCACGAAGTTCAGAAATGTTCGATCGACCGCTTTATAAAGTTGAACCTGGAACACACAAAAAAGAGTACACGGGCGAAGTTCTGCGTTTTCATAACAGGCAGAAAAGGAGAAAAAATAAAATCGTGAATAGCATAGAATACCGTTGAATTTTATGGACGACATAAAACCCGGCAGAATTCTCATGAAGAAGACAGAAAACTATGCGAAAGCAGAGAGGTACTTCAAAGCTTAATGACGCTTGCCTGCCTCGCGTTCCTTTTTTCGTTATCCTTCCTTTTTTCTTGAATTACTTAAATGACGTAACTCGGTGGACTATATATCCCTTCGAGACTTTATCTTTCAAGATCGCGTGCATTCGAAAATCGGAAGGCTACAAATGTAGCCACGAAGCTACAAAAGCGCTATTATAGCGTTTATATAGTAATTTCTTAGCTTCAAGTCATTTAGTAATAGTTTCATCTGACTGAAAAACTGATACTATGAAGACGAAACGTAGGAACACCGCTAAAAAAACACAACTTTGGGAAGTAAGTTTGCGACAAAAATAATCACTGAATTAATTTATAGTTCATATTTGTTCATTTAAGGCACATGTTGGTACAATATATTTTATTATACTGTGTCGAGTATCGTGTGCGATATATACGTGCGAGTGGGACATAGTAATCCTGTTAGGGTAAGCAATAAAAATATATGTAAATATACATATTGGGTAACATTTCTGTGAGCTACAAACCATTAAGAAAGATGAAAATCGCAGTTTTCTACGACTTTCGGGCTGTAACTGTAAGAAATCTGCAATTTTGTCCATCTTTCGATGCCTGTTGTTCGTTTCCGCATCAGCCGATTCCGATGAAACTTTCGTTATGTGAACATCTGACGTAACTCTTCAAAATGTGTTAGATTTTCATTACAGGCACAGATAAAAAAAGTTGTAATGCGTGACCATTACTATTTTTTTTATTATTATTATTACTATTTATTTTCCTCGCGACTACGACCAACTGCGATTTATTCAAAATTTCTTTCATGCGTCGCCTAGTCGACTGATCCTTCTAACACTTAAGATTCAAAAAGTTATCTTGTTTCGGAGGGCGTTCGAGTACCTTCGCGAGCCACTGTACGCAACTAGCGCGTAATTGAGCAACGATTAAACTCGACTTTTCCGTGGCGAGGTTTTACATTTCCAGGCGCAAAGAAAATCACATTTAGGATCCTTCGATTGAATCGGAAACTGAAAGAGCAACTTGTATTTATGCCAGCGACAAATATGTTACGCTTGCGCGTTACAGCACGAAGTAAGTGACGCGCGAATAAATGAGCATGCCAATTAGCTTCTTCTTCAATTGGAAAATAAGAGTACTTATATACAGATAGTTTTTGCAGCTACGGTATATGCGATACCAAACGACATTTCCGAACCTGTTGGAACGAATAGCACAGGCACAAGATGCATCGTCGTGAATCTTCGGACAGCCTAATTGGAAAAATCTACGCCGGGATATCGAATCGGAAGATCAAGATTTCCAAGCACGTAGAACGTTTTGTTCCCGTGGAGAAAAATATGTTTCCGTCGCGAGACGTCGAGTTGCCGCGTTTCGACGTAGTCGTACACCGTGCCACGTGCCGTGATTCGTATTCAGCGTGGCGAAAAAGGAAAAGAAGAATATGCTGGCTTTCACTCTCCCTCTTTTCGACGCTTTTTCTATACTCCGCGAGAAATCGAAATCCAATTCCGTCGGGATGAACTTCCTCTCAGGAACGTCGTCGTCGCAAAGAATTAAATCCCGTTTAGACTAGTGCACGCAACTACGATACCACTTTTTCAGCTTCGCCCTTGTCTCAAATTATACTATTTACATGTTCGTGAAGAAGCCCGTTCACGCAAAAGCAACTTCTTTACGCGTGTACGGTGTGGCAAGAAAGCAGCGAAATTGAATCTCCGCCGGCATAGTTAGAGACGATAATGCTTCAAATATATGTGCTCTTAACTAGACTGCAATCTGTACGAGCATCTCTATGAACAAGATAGGAGCGGTATGGCCTCGGTAGAGATGTGTGTCACTTGCCAAATATCGTTAAACACAACTAGCTTATATATTTAAATGTACTATATATTTTTGTCACGCGTACTCTTGCGCCTTTAACTGAAATTATATCACGTTATACAATAATAGGTTATATTATATTACGTTATATTATACGACGGTATATTATTATATCATGTTACATTATATTATATCACGTTATATTATATTACGATATGATATCGCGACACATTACATTACGTTATATTATATCACGGTATACTAAAACACGTTATATTATCATAATATGTTAACTACGGTATATTATACTTTGTTATATTACATTAGGTTATAATACATTACGTTATATTATATCACCATATACTATAACACATTATATTATTATATTATACTACATTATATTAAATGACGTTATATTATATCACGTCATGTTATATTACGTTATCATATCACGTTATATTACATTACGTTATGATACCAAGTCATATTACATTACGTTATATTATATCACGTTATACTGTAACACGTTACATTATTATATTACGTTACGTTATATTA
>JACXIV010000120.1:0-11726 GCA_014737475.1 Bombus confusus
CCAGAAAGTAGCTAACTAAATGAACGTGTCTCGTTTTTTTGAAACTATCAAGCTCTCTCCCTGCATAATCGTATATAACATTATATAATAATACTATTATATAATAACATTATATGTATTACATAATGTTATAACCCTCTTTTTAACGTGCAGAAATCCTCATGGTCACCCCGCCGCTATCGGGGGAAGCGGCAGGGTAGTGTCGGACTCCAACCGACTAAAACCCCACGGTGGTCTACTCGACGCTCGACAGGAGTGCCCCGGGACCCCTTTTGGATTATTGTCGGAGCACTCCCGCGTCTGACTATGCCTTGGGCTCTGAGAGGGCCCGATCCTCCAAAGCCACCCCGAACGTCACCTCTGGCACGCCCGACCAAGCGGTGTGGCGTCACCATGGCACTGAACTGGCCAGCACCAAAACCATGGGAGGGCGGGGCAGGTTCTTCCATCGATTAGGACGAAGAAGACTCTCTGCCGATTCCGTAACATAATGTTATAACCTGTTGTTGAGTTATATCTCAGGTTGGTATGATCAGTAGTTTCTGCATCCAGGGTTAGTGCAACTGCTATGCAGTCTTTTGACGTTTGCGCTCCTGCTGTCAACTCTAATGCGTGTTTCTGATACATTGCGCTCATCGTATTCATTTTCTTCCTCTTTGTTTATATTTTCTTCCTGTTCGTCATCTTCGGCCTCACCGTGCTCCATTGCCAAGGCGATGAAAGCTCTTAAACGATCTTGCAATTCTTTCTTGTTACCGGTTGTTTTTAATTTTCGTTTCTCGAATTCATCTTTCTATTCCGCAACTTTAACTGTTTCGATTCACGTCAGTTTATCGTTAACAACGCACGTTTCTCCAAATATCAACGATGGTATTATCTGGGTTTGACTCTTCGCTCATCGTGGATAATGATTCAACTCGATTTCAACTCAGTTTCACAATTACTACACGAATAATTCTGTTAGATAGTTCGTTTTCTGTTTTGTGCAGTCCCGGTTCGAGCCCCCAGAATTATAGTGACCTATTTATTTGGTAGATTTAGTTATAATGATAAAACAGGAAACTACTGAGTAAAGGAATTCAGGGGCAGTCAATATTACTAATATCTGTAGAAAGTATGAATAATAAAGATTTAGTACCTAATTGTAAAGAACTCTGAAATATAGAGAGTTCTTTTTGCTGGCGGCTGACAGCAAAGCAATAATCTACAGGAAACCAGTGCAATGTGCATAGAGAATTTCGAATAAGATGTTCATTATACATTCGCACTCTTGTAAACTCATATCTCATCAACATGTATTATACGCAGTCACACACTAGCACATCACACTGTCAGCACATCGCAGACTTTTGACCGCGACCGTTCAATGGGCGGGGGGGGGGGGGCGGTATGTTCAGAATTTAAGGTTGTCCTCGATTTATGATACGGACAGCACTTCTGCTATTTTTTTGGGAAATTGGAATTTCTCACATTGCATATTATAAGGTTTACAACTTGAACAACTTCGAGGGATTAATTAGTATCCTAAGCGCTCATGGGACCGCTCAACGGCAAACGATGTGTCAAAAAACATCGACACCCGATGAAAATTCCACAATAGACCAAGGATCACGTCTCCAACAGGATGTTACGCTACGCACTCCCGACCAAATGCGCACAAGACAGTCACAAGATTGGACAGAAACAGATTCCCACTTCGCAGGAAACGTTGTTCAAAACACACCTCCTAGACTGACGGTTAGAATATAAGCACCAAGCGCTTCAAGAGGAAGCATTCATCACGCACTTGCCTACCTTTAAGATCTATTACTTACATTTCATACTCTTTCGTTTATACTATATACTTCAAATAAACATACTAAACACAAGATTACTAGAAATTTTTATCTACCTTCACCTTCGTCGTTAATATCGTGCAAGGTACCTCAACCGAACAGTTGCAACCTAACTGATCGCCACCCAGTCGATAAGTCGCAACATATTGGTCCTTCGAGCCGAATTCGGTGCCTCTGGAGGGAGCATCTGTGCGGAGGAAAACAAGATTTGTTGTCCAACTCTACATCGCAATTAACCGATCTCACATCAGGAGTGCCACACTCGGAAAGGAACAAGCCTTCGTTGCGAAATACACCCATGCAATATCTTGCTGCAACGTGGCCAGCAGCAGCCAACAGGCAACAGCCGAAGAACCTCGGCATCGAAACAACTGGCCTCACATCTAAACGTAAGTCGCACACTTGTTTTTTGAGTCACTTCTACAAATATCACTCGCATCTCTACTTAACATATCAAACCCATAAATTCACGCAAATCTACCATGGACTCTCATCAAGAAAAAAGCATTAAAAATTTTAAACTGAAATGAGAGGCATTCGAGATAGAATTAGACTAGTTTCAAGCGTTACTTGATATCTATGATGAAGGAGGCTTAGCAACAATCATTCGAGTTGATTTAGAAGATTTAGAATCAGAATTTGCCGCATTTAACAAAACTCAAAGCGAGTTGAACAATACAGCATATGGTCAGTCAATGCATGACGACATAGCGTTTGAAACATTAAAGCACACGCTCTAGATATACATTGAAAATGCAAACCCGCGGACAAGAGAGCCAATCAAAATTAATACGCGAAATCCATCAAGCATACCACATTCAGATCCAATCGACAATGAAATAACATTTCTAAAAATTCAGTTACCTACCTGTTCTGGATTCTACGAAGATTGGCCAAGAGTCGCGGATCAATTTCGCTCTGCAGTACACAACAATCTATGCATCGACGATAGTAAGAGACTAATATATCTCCGCTCTTGTCTAACACAGGAGGCTACTAAAGCAATAGCATCGTTAGGTAATACAACCATCAACTATTCGCTATTCGCTGGGAAATTTTAGAAAAACGATACAATCAACCTGCAAAACACGTAGCCAGCCACACGAGAGGCACTCTTTGACATATCCCCACTACGGCGGTCATCGTATCAAGAACTGCAATCATATCCAAACAAGGTAGAAACTCATTACAGAGTTTTACAAGCTTTCAAACAGCCGACCGCGGATAGAGTGCTGCTCTATTTGTTTACATCCAAGTTAGATCACGAGACCGAATTAAAATGGAGGGAAAGGATAGAAAACATACCTTTCCCTGTAGGACCAACGTATTAAATACCACTAAAACCTACACCCCGTCCGTATAATTTGCGCTATCAGAACCAAGACGACATACGTAAATTCTGTGAATCCAATCTGAATCCAAACCAAACATTCATCTCGCAATCTCGAATTACGTGCAACTGTTGTAATGGATCTCACGCTTCACGATATTGCGAGAAATACTTGACAATGTCAGTACCCGAGCGATCAAACCTCGTGAACCAGAAAATCCTTTGCTTCGATTTTCCGCGTACTAGTCATTCCGTTGAAGTATATTTAGATATTATATTTATACCGTTTTGATCGTTGGTATAATATTTATAATAATATAATATTTATAATAATATAATATTTATACCAACGACCAAAACGGAGAAGCACAACAGTGTAGAGTCTTGCCTGACTTCTGCTCCCAGACACACTTTCTGACCGAGAAAACCTGCATGAGTTTAGGTTTAACCACACAAAGTGTTGACATACCATTATGCAGCGCCAATCAAACAACATCTCACATCAATGAAATGACTCGAGCGAAAATCGAGCTACGGATCAGTAACTATATGGCAGAATTAACACTTATGCTCATGAACAAAGTGTCACTATCAGTTCCATTGGAAGATATCGGATACTTAAATCATCTGATTGTGGGAAAAGATGGCACAAACCCGAAACCATTGAATTCAAGAAAGACATGCCAATCCTATTAAAGGAAGACAACACCCACCCGTTCCAATGGCCTATGGGTCGAATAACAAGTCTACATCCAGGAACAGATGGAATCACAAGAGTAGTGACCGTGAGAATGATCAACGGAGAACACAAACGCGATATCAACAAAATAGCCCCATTACCCATCGACAACAATGAACTGGAAAGGATTGAATAAATCAGCGCCCCTCCTTAATGTAATAGGCATAATTATTCACATCATTAATAGAAAATTTTGAACGCGACCGTTCAAGGGGGGCGGTATTTTCGGGATTTGGAGTGGCTGCCCGTCACTTACAGTAACTCTTTGCATGAATCAGATACGATCCTTGGGCAGAACGACCGTCAAGGGTCTACAGTCAAGGTCCTTTAGAACCACGCAGAAAAAACAAAAATCAAGGTAGTTCTTTGAATTATGGTGCATTTCGGGAAGTCCCGGAAACGCGAGTTTTCCCCAAGTGCAACGTCACCCGCGCACGACCCTTCATTGCGGCGGCCAGCCCATTCTTACCCATACGCTTTTCTACCCAATTAGCAGCTATGACCGGACTTGAGACACACCCATCACAAACCTCTCTCTGCGACAGCATCATCACCGAAAAGACACTCTTTCACCAGTATTCATTGAGTCAACATCATAACGCTCGAGTGAACAAAATAACTGTATTCATTCAGTCTTCACGTGCCAGTTGTATTCATGGTGATATTCAGTGAAATAAAATACAGTGAACAGAACATTTCTCTACGTTCTTGTGTATGACTGGTCGCCACCTAGTTCGCAACACCTTGTCGCAACATGGTTATAACACTGACGTGACAGGTTACAATATGCACTTTATTCCAACAACTCAACAGTTCCAAGATTAAATATAACAGTTGAGATGTAGAGAAACAGAATACATGTTAAGAATTACACGTGAGCACGTTGGCTGATCAGAGTCAAGAGCAAAAAGAAAAAACTAAACACTCCTGTTCTATGACGGCGGTATCTATACTGAACCAGGGATGATCGCTAAATCATATTGTATTTCTTAATACATTTTTTAATATATACGTTTTAATATAAGCAATTCCTCCGAATTACTTTCATTTTGTGCATCAAACCATGCAAGCTCTAATTGAGAGCTACGAATGAGAAGGCACATGTTCATCGTGGACAGTACCTGTGTTAACTCAATGCAGAATATTGTTGTGGCGGATCAAGCAGACTTTTTTTTTATGTGGGGAAATCCTCACGGACGCCCCGCCGCCCTCTTGGAGGCGACGGAGGAGAGTCGGACTCAAACCGACTAACACCCCACGGTAGTCATCCTGACGTATGGCAGGAGTGCCTCGGGGCCTTTGGGCAAATTACTGCCGGAGCACATCCTCGTCTTCTTCTTGTTCTGGAAGTCATCCTTGGACCGTCGTGCAAGTCCGAGGGGGGGCCCAGACCCTCCTCGGCGTGACGGCGTTCTTGATGGATCCTGTCTCCTCTTCCGCTCTCTCTCGGCGCGCTCCTTCGCGAGCACGACTTGTTCGCAAAAGGAGCGGACGGCGAGATACTCCTGGTGCCCCCTCAGCATGGCGTTGACAATCGCCGAGGGGGCCAAACTCTCAACTATGGCGAGCTGCAGTACCCGGCGCTGTTCTGCCCATGCTGGGCAGAATTCTAACGTGTGCTGCGCCGTGTCCTGTCCATCCTGGCACTGGTGACAGATGTCGGTCACCTCCCGCTGAATCCTTAGCAGGTACTAATCGAACGCTCCATGTCCGTCCAACAACTGCGTCATCCTAAATGAAAGCGGTAGTCCGCCACGATTCCTCCAGGCCTCCCAGTTCGGTAGGACCGCTCCAACGGCCCGACTAGGCTGCACAGTCTCCTCGGTGGCAAGCTGGATGCGCCACCGTTCCCAAGTCTCTAGTCTTGCTTTTTCCCGGACGTCGAGGGTGGATTCGCCGGCGGAGGGTGTATTCCCGGTCGAGCACAGCCCTCGCAGGTGATGGTACACCCGTCGGAGCGCCAGGGCCTGCAACTCGAACGGAGGAGACGCCGCCAGCGCGGTCGCCGACGCGTAGGATATGGTCCGATATCCTCTGACGATACGGATCGGCGGTCGTCCTTTGCAGCCTTCTCAGCAGCACCAAGCTGCGGCGATGCTTTGGCAGAACTTCCGCCCACACCGGGGCCCCGTACAGGACCCTGGATCGAACCACTCCCTCGTACAGTCGGCGGACCGCGACTCCGGCCCCGCCAATGTTCGGTAAAAGGCCGCACAAGGCGTTGGCTGCGGCCGATACTTTGGGGACCAGCAGTTCGAAGTGCGGCCCGAACGTCCAATGGCTGTCGTTGGTGAGGCCCAGGTACTTCATACGGCAACCCACTGGAACTTCCTTCCTCTTCACGTTCACACACAGGCCTGGAGGAGCGGTTCCTCTGCGATGTTGGTCGAAGAACCACATAGCCTCGGACTTGGCAGGTGACACGCTCAAGCCCAGCTTCTCGATGGAGCCAACCGCAAACGCCACTGCGATTCCTCCAAGTTGTATGGTCTCGTGCCAGTATCTCCCACCAGCCAGGACCAAGGTGTCGTCGGCGTAGCACACCATCCCTGTGCCAGGCGACAGAGGACAGCGAAGGACCGCGTCGTAGGCGGTGATCCAAAGGATAGGGCCCAAAACTGAAGCCTGTGGAACACCGCGCTCGACGGGCCCTCGCTCTTCGCCAAATCTGCCGGTGTATTCGACCCATCTGTCGTCCAGATAGGCTCCGATGACCCGGACAAGATAGGGAGGCACTTGAAAATATTCCAGGGCCTCCATTATCGCCTTCCATGGTATGGCGCTGAACGCGTTGGTGATGTTGAGAGATACTGCCAACGCCACACCAGTCCGGGAAACCATGGCTTCCGCCATGGACCTCACGCGGTTCACCGCATCGATGGTAGAGCGGCCCCGGCGAAAGCCAAATTGGCTGTCGTGCCAACCGGGAACCCTCTCCGTCATATGGGTCTCCAGACGGGTGGCAATTATCCGCTCGAAAAGCTTGCCCACCTCGTCCGGAAGGCACACCGGCCGATAGGTGGAAGATGAGTCGGACGGATGTCCCTCCTTCTTCAGCAACACCAGCCTTGCTTTCCTCCAGATCTTCGGATAGACACCTTGCTTCAGGCAGCTGTTGAAAAGATGTCGCAGATGGGGAGCCAAGATGTTAATGGACTCCACCCAAACCCGGCCTGGAATTCCACCCGGACCCGGTGCAACGTCGCGAGTGGCCATCCTCTTCGTCCAAGCTACCAAAAGCTCTTCGTCGGTCACGGCCAGATCTTTCTGCCACTCGATAAACGGAGTGGAGGATGACCATGTTGGTCTCGCCACGTCGTCCAAAAAAGGGCCAAACACCACACGGAGTTCCCAAGCGGTCACCCATCTAAGTACTATCCGTGCCCGGCGTTGCTTAACTTTCGTGATCGGACGAGAACGAGTGCATTCAACGCGGTTGAGCGTTTGCCGCGGATCAAGCAGACTACGGTCGCCAACGGTCGCGGGCGACAACAAACGACGGGTCATACCCTCCCTGGCGACGCGACTGTTGATCACCACCACCAGAGGGACACGACGACGACGACGTACTCGCTAGCGGCCGAACGACGGTCCCATTCAATATATACCGCAATGAGCGGAACGCTCTCTGGGTTTAAGGCAGGGACTACTTGGCATAGGCTTAATGACGAGTCCGCCAGTAGTCCCCGGGACGAAACGCTACGAACATCAATTTGTAATTTATTCGAGTATCGGCACAACGCAATCGTGGAGAACCATGGAGTTCTCCACATTGTTTTCAAAATACCGAAGAACTTCGTCGCCACATAACGTCATTAATAAATCTTCTATTTCTTCAAATACAAAACCAGTTAGATACATAGGGTTCGCTGCACTCTTCGCATCCTGGTAATCTACGCAGCAAAGCAAGTGCTTCATTTACGTCCTCTTTTGCACTATCCCTGCAATCCCTATGCAGTATGCCTCCATAATCCAAAAGCCTCTGCCATACTCTCATCACTACACGGTATCTGTAACATTTTTCCAAGCATCATGAGCTATGCGGCAACAATCCCACATGGTTAATTTCTTATGGCTGTCTATGACATCTGATTCCAGCAATTCTATTCGGTACTTTCGTTTGAAACAATCGATTATTCCACGATCCATTGGTTGCAAATATTTTTTAGCGTCAAATGGAAAACTTATGACTCTAAGGAAATCATTTTTGCACTTAGTATCTCGCTATAGTGAAGGAAGCCAGTGGTATCTAGCAACAACAGAGTTTTCTCTCTGTGCCCGTTATTCAGTTGTCTTTCTTTAACTGATTTTAAGAAACATTCTTCGAACCATTCATTGAAAATGTTATTGTCCATCCAAGCATTGGAGTTTGCTTTGTACATAACTGACAGAGCATTTATATTAAAACTTTTGAAACCTTTCGGATCCACAATTCTGCCGATTATTAGCACCGGCAACTTGTGAAATCCAGTAGTGTTTGCACAAAGAAGTATAGTAACGTGATCTTGGCGCATATTTTCGCTTGCTGTCGTCTTTTCACAGCGATAGATCGATGTTTTTTCAGGTACTGCTTTCCACATTAGTGCTGTATGAGCGGCAGTGTAAATGTTCTCCATTGTATACCCCTCATCTTCCACAACATTTTTAACATAAGATTTGAAACCAGCCGCTGATTCTTTATTTGCGTGTCGAAAATCTTTAGTGATATCCCTTTTAGAGATACCGTAACGTTCTTTAAATGTTTCCACCCAACCGACACTGCATTTAAAATTAGAATTTCCGTTTAATTTTTTATTAAATTCCAGAGCTTTTCCTTGCATCTCTTGTCTTGTTGGTTGTATATTATTAGTTTGACATCGTATGTACCATTGGTAAAGAAGTGCTTCTACATTCATATGGCGTGGCGCTATTACATGTTTTGTGGAACTGAAATTAGCCACTAAGGTGGTCACGTAATATTCTTTTATCTCTTTTTCTTTTGCAACTGCAATATCGTTCATTTTTGCTATGGATGTGTAGCTGTTACCTTTTTCTATCATCTGAAGGATTTCATATCTTTTCTCTATTGTCAACCGCTGTGTTGCTTCTGCCATCGTTATAGTTCGGAACGTTTCGAATGTAAATACCGTACTGAAATGTGACGAGATTTTGTTTCGGCAGTTATCGTCGTCGACAACTTTGACAGGGGGAAACAAATACTATATGGATTGTATACGTATTTAGGTATATACATATATACGTATATGAGATACACTATAGAGAATTATACAACATTCTCATGATAGAACGTTCGGATAATGTATTTATGCAATGTATAATCGAGGTTATACAGTATATCAAAATAACAAATGATATTCGCCCAAGAGTTGATAGAAGCAAGCAGCACGAATGTGAGAACTTATTATGAGATTATTATGAGAATAATAAGAACAATTTTATTTGCAAAAAGTTTATCAATAAATGGTTTTCTGTAACTGAATTTATACTTCCGTCCATCCTATAAACGGTAACACTTTTAAGAAGAATAACAATTCATTGTATCTGCGAATAATACAAAATAATGCCTCCTATTCGTGGTCTTCTTTTTCGAGTATTTTTACGTAACATTGTAAAAGGAAAAAATAATAATTCCAACTACGAAGATAAACGAGTCAAAAATGAATTGCAATTCTGGACAGCGGAAAATTATGGAACTACGTGTATCATCGTGCTTTATTGTTAATATGGAGTAATTTGAAAACAGTGTCTTTTTCCGTAGAAAGTGCAACGTAGGTTACATCTATGAAATTTGAATTTTTAGTATTTATTAACAATTTGTCTTGCTCGACAGAACGTAAACAGTACTAAAGTTGCGATCATTTAATACTGATATCTTAAAAATTCGAATTTATAACACCTGACGTTATTCTATTCCTGACGTTATTATCTATTTTATTCAAGCGTGTGGTCTGACGCTTAGCAAGACCATTACTTGGGAGAATCCTATTTAGAAAACTCAATTTAGTGCCGTTACGTGCTGTCGACCAGTTGCCGATGATCACTAGATTTAGGAGAATATGAACCCATGCGTCCATGACTACGGAAACATGAAGGACCCAAGAGCGATTGCCCGATCGCTACTTGAATCCAATGTGTTAATCAAATTATATACACCACTTTAGTTATATACAGTACTATATGCACAAGTATTCGGACACTTGTTGCAATTCAAACAAAACGTTGATATATTTATTATATTTTCAACGTTACGATAAAAATATCTTTCTCTAGTGTTAACTCTTTAATTCTCGTCGTAACTAGTATTAAATGTTCTCCAAATTGAAACTGGAACAAGGAATATGCTTGTGTCAAACAAGTCCCACATTTATTATTAATAAATTGCTGACACTTTGAAAAATCTATATAAACTTATAGAATGTGTTTGAATAAACGCATACTCCAATCGTTCTGGGATCTCAACTTTGAGCAGGTATGTATGCTTACAGTCACTAAACTTAGCCGTTTTCATGGAAGTAATTTTCATTCACCTTCAATTATGTTTTGCTTTTTATTCACACTAATGAATATAAACTACTGTTTTGATGAATATCGATTAATCGCACATGGTTAACCGAGATAAGATCAGAGGCGAATATTATATTATACAGCTTTATTTTAAGTATATTTTATCTACTTGCAATGATTTGAGAGTGTCCTAATGCTTATTCAGGGTAGTGTATACTCACCCTACGAACAACTTTGATAATTCCCAGCTTTGAAGCCAGATTCGTGCAAGCAGTAAAAATTCGTTTCCTTTGCACATAAGAAATTGACATTGACGGAGGAATTTTTTTTACGGAAAAGATTCAAATCATCGAGTATCACCGTCTGATTTTCTATCTGTTTAAAATTCATTGAATTTTAAATCAAATTTTTACTTCTATAAGAATTCTATTAGAACATATGTTAAGGTATCGTGTGGGTTCTTCTTCTCTTTTTACACTGTTACGCGATAGCTAATTTCTCATATTCAGTATATCGCACATGTCTTTGCGCGGATAATAAATCTACAAAAATTTAATCTTTTTCGAAATATTTTTTATTATGAAGGCTTAATTTTCTTCAGAAGATATGTCTATAAATATATCCGTTGTTCGGAGAAACATTTTCTTCAAACTTTTAAATATTTAAATTAAGCATTCTGATATACAGGTTGAGTCAACTAATTTGGCGACATCGAGTAATTTGAAAATTACTGTAGAAAACACTATTTTGAGCAAAGACCAGATAAGACTCATCTCTATGTAGTTTCCTCCTATTCTTTATCACGACGAGTAATTTATAAATCATAAATCATAAATTTATAAATCATAAATCATAAATAATTGCAGATATTTATGTAAATTTGTATTTTTGAGAATATAACTGAAATGATGGAAGTTTGGTACAACAATTGTTTTACGTATCAAGTACTATAGAAAGCAGTATACTTTGAATATTTTATATATTCTTTTGTATTATGAGCATCGTGTACAATTTTGCGTTTCTAAATTTCATGTAAATGCATAAAAATCCGCAGTCTAGATACAAACTACGAGACTAGTAGTAGCATCCTTGTTTATCGAAGTAAGTACAAAGAACGAACCCCCCCCCATTTGCTGCAATTTAGCCAAAATAAAAGCGAAACAAAATAATTTTCATTTGGTTGAACTCTGTAACGGATATATCCCCCCCCCCCCATTATTGTAACCATTCGGAATATATTTCGGCAACACGCTGCTACGCTACGCAATTCGCAGGTGATACCGCATACGCAAAAACATATACGCAGCACGCTGTCCAC
>JACXIV010000120.1:11849-46509 GCA_014737475.1 Bombus confusus
TTGTCTCGATTGACGTTATGTTGATAAACACCCAATGTGACCGAAGTGTTTTCCTACCTATTAACTTACTATCCGACTTTTTTATTCTATATTTTTTTTATTCTATTTTTTTTATTCTTACTTTTTTTATTCTATATTTTCGACTTCTTTTTTCGCGTAGAATCACCCCCTTTCCGCTTGTACCGCCAGTTACCAACCATCCTGTATATACATATATGTGAAATGCGGACACAAATTAATAAAATTAAACATGTATCAAGATAGACGTACGTGTACATCCAAATGAGCATTTGAAGATAGACGTTCGTCTATCTTGATACATCTTTAATTCTATTAATTTATGTGCTCATTTGTTCACGATACTGTAATGTCCTCACGCGAGTGCATTTGGTATTATATATCGTTTATTATCGAATGAACTAACGGCTGGTTCCTCTGCGCTTTTATTGTGTACATGTCATACATTATAGATTTTATACGATTCTGAGAAATAGTCTTTTGCATGTCCCCTCCACGACATTTGATACAATCTTCGAAACATATATTCTACGCATCAACGTTTCGTTTAATACCCTTTATTGCTTTTTTACATATTTCTGCGTAGAATAAACGTGAATTGTGTACATCTTTACTCGCAATCCTACAAACTCTGTTATAACCGCACCATTTTTCTCGTCCTTCATCCAGCCCGATATACATTTTCGCTTACGGAACATAGTATTCATTGTCTTCCGTGTAATCACTCGTGTCGAACTGATGTATTTTTCGCTTCATAACATGAAGCGTGAGCTCGTAGGTCAAACTATCCGTATACGTGTACATAATTTTACAATATGAGACAAAATTTGGTAGCATATAATCATAATAAATGTCGTACAGACATATTTTGTATATATACAAGATACACATTCACACGCATTTCCTTATTAAATTTAACGTTCAATTTCGTTAATTTTTTTAGTAAATCTTCCAAAAATACCGAACAACTATGAAAATTTGGTCTGGTGATAAGACGCTCAGCACGGTTCCAACGAGATATTAGTTTCACGTTCGTATTATTGCGCACGTTTACATCCATTTTCCAAAATCCGCGTTATTCGTTAATTTAAAAAAATTCTTGGAAGAATCGTTGGTTGCGTTCGTATAATGTCTGCAATATAAATCCATGTAATTATATAATAATCCGATTGTTGAAGCATTAAAATATGGTGTATTTTTGTCAATTTCAATCTCTCGTTTGAAACATTGTTGCAAATAAGTGTAATGTGTTACGTATCGGAATTTGTTATCGACTGTTGCCAACCAGTCCTTTTTGCTGTTTGTCCCTGTGACTGGTGCTTCAAATCAACCGTTAAGAGGTATACCGTGACTCATATCCACGCAGTGGAGCGGAATTTACATCACAATTAATATCGCCGATCCATCGGTAATCTCCGGGCAGTATCGGTTGAAACATAGCCGAAACGTAAAAATTATTTACAGTAACATAAAATTTGGATTCGGCCCATTTAATTGCTCTTCGGGTAAGAGAACCTTTACTCTCAAATATTTCATGTTTCAAATGGATCATCTGTAGGTAAATACTTGTTTTCGGCTGTACCTACGCGAACATTGATTCACTCCACCCCTTACATCTTACTCAACGAATGATAACATATCGACATCGGTCAATAACTCGAATTCGATTCTGTTGTAATGTATCAAATTCATATTCAAGTTCCCGATGCAATTGCTTCGAAAATTTTCGAAAAGATTTGCCAATAACAATACGCCTATTTTGAGACACAAGTTGCAATAGTCTCTTAACATCTGGATGTGGAAACACGACAAAACGTTCACCGTGTGCAGATAATCTATTTTGTAAAATGATTCAGTGAGCGCGGGTAAACGTGTGTCACACAATTTACCATAAAACATTAGGTAATCGTATGGACAGACACCTTTCCTGATAAGAATATCACAATCTGGAAGATGTTTGAACGCGTTTCATACGATACACAACTCACTCTATTCCAATTACAATGATAGTTTGTCAAAACATGAACTTAGAAATTTGAAGGAGTTACTAAAACAGAACTTTTTAACGGAAATGCATCTCTCTGTAATTATCGGTAACAGTTCTACTTTACCCTCGAACGCGTTAGCGAATTCTTTAATGATAAAACGCTTGTCGTAACCGATCGTAACCTTAAGAAATATTGGAATACAACGAGTACGACGAACGCCGTTTTTTCACTTTCCATTAAAATTCGAGTACCCAAGACCGCGGCACGCGCCTGTAAAATGACAATCATCGCGAACTTTTACATCGTTTGCTTTGAACGGGTTTTCATACGCCTGACAACAAATAACGCGATGGAACTCTGTTCATTGTTCTTTGGTGCGGCTATTCATCGAAACCAGTTTTCGAACTATCGACTACATCATACAGCTTAACTCGTACAACTCCTTTGCAGAACATTGCATATTTCCCGTCTCGCCGCTATAAGCGCCATAGCCGCATAGTAACTGGTCGAACGTACAGCAAACGTAGTAACCTATGCTAAACGTCCGGTGATGCTGATATGCTGACATACTTCCGTACCCTTTTGGAACAACATCCTCCAGCAAACGTTTCAGATCTGCATAGATAAAAACGATGTACGCTCTTTGTAAGTATGAATCTTGCCCGTTGACTTCTTCTTCTCTCCAAAATACCACCGCGTAGTCTTTCATTTATTCGCAATCAATGATATGGGCGTTCAATTTTTCTTGCGGTATATAATAGTGAAAAATTAGCAACTGGAAACGAACAAAACCAGCATTCGTCGCGATCACATACTCGGCTGAAAGAGATATGTTACCTACTAATTGCAAATGTATTTCGCACATCGGCGGGTGCTTTTTTCCATTGAAATTAGTCTGGACAGATTTCTTATGCAGGCGCATCGGATCCTTCCAATTTTCAACGAATGTTGACATGCTTCGCCCGTTTTCGCCTAGTTAAATGAAATAGTACACATGCATCTTCTCCCAATCTGTAACCATTCGTGTCTCAATTGTTGTTTTGTCTCAGTTGCACCGTCGGTGAAAGTACGCTCGAGCGATACCAGGATTAACGATATGAATGTTCGCTAGCTGGATAAAGGTAAAGATGCGCGATGTCAGATCAAATGAAACATGTGTTATCGTCACATTTAATATTGACAACCGGATTTTTCAATTGTACTGCCCGAGAAAAGGAGAGGCTGCAACCTGCAGGTTGGTGCTTGTTTCACTCTACCAGCAGATGCGATATTCTTGAAAGAGCCCCACCGCTGTCTTGTTCTTGAAATTCTTTCAGCGAAGAAAGAATTCATAGGACAAAGTTGCTACATGACAATAATGCTAAAACAAATATCTTTTTCAAGATCATTTTTTTTTGTAATTTTTCAAGGTCATATAACGGAGCCATGTGTTTTTCTATATATCACTAGATAACTTCTATAATCTCCTATACTAATATATATATATTCTATAAATAGTATTTATATGCATGTCTGAAAATGCCTAATTTATAAGATATTTTAGTGTTAATTTCATGAAATTTAGCGTACGAAAACAGGGAAAACTGAGACAGTATTGCTTTACCTGCCTTTCATATACAAAGTTTTCCTAAATTAACATTAGAATATTACTTAAACTATGCATTTCTGGACACAAGTTCTTGAATCCTTTGTACAGGGTAGAAAGAAATGTTTAGCTGTCGTTAGCATAGACGAATTCTAAAACTGCGGATCGGTACAGATCTGTTGAAAAAGATTTCCGCAAAATTGACCTTAATCGGGAAATTCAAGACCAATCTAATTTCTGTTTGCATCGCATTGTATTTCTCACGAGAACCAAACTTGTCAAAGGTCGCACATTATCAGTGAATCGCACTTCAGCTGTTCTCCTGAAAGATGTTATCAACGTTCTATTGGCTTTTCCATTGGCATTAGTACAATATGTGCACATTTTGCAGTTACACCTGTAGTAAATAACATGATATTAATGAGGGAACAGAAGATTATTCCTTCGCAAGTGAAATATCCCGCCCTAAATAAAACGATGCATGCACCTTCATGGTTTTAAATCATTACAAAATTATTTAAGATAAAGGTCTGGGGTGCTGGGCAAAGGTAATATCGAAAGAAACACTCAAGTCATTTTTCCCGAAGTCGCAAGTTTATTAAATCAACACGACATTCAGCGGTCGGCAGCACAGGAAGAACAGACCTCGAGACACCGCGATACAACATTTTTATCACATCGCAAAAAGAACTGGTTCAATCCGTTTCTCGAACCTTTATTAACCTGGCAATGCTAGCCGTCAATTCGAAAAATTATCAGTTCGAGAAGCAGATGTACCTAATACTAGGTTTTAGCTACGGCGGTGTGAAATCCGCATGGCACCGCCTATTTCAAACGTTTCAACCAAGAATTGAATAGCGCAGTGTAAGTTCTCAGAATTTGTTCATAACACTATAAATATCGAAGATATTTAGATGTTCTCGTCTAAATACCGCAACCTGTATGTAGGTGGATTTGTGCGATGCTGTGTGTGTTAGAAAAAACATTAATTCTTTCGATATACAGATATCGTAAGGTGTACATAGCTTTATATATACGATATCTTCTATATCTTCTATAAGGCATCGATCATTCGTGGTATCGAATCCTTGCCCATAATTTCTGTGTAGGTATATGATAAATCTTTGAAGATAATTATAAGCACATACATCTTTCTGGTTTCTATATTCACCAGACAACAGTTTGTCGAGTCTCGGGGATAATTTAAAAATATTTGTAAAGCTCGAGATCAAAACCTTCAATACAACTAGTTTTCTTTTTGCATCATATTTTGATGCATAAAATCAGACCTTTAATTTTTCCTCGTTATGTACGGTACTTTGTTCATTTACGATTAGTACCATTTTGTATTTATCATATAGTAATATATTCTGTACTTTTTTGTAAGTTTTTGTTATATATATATAGTGAATACTAAAAATTTAAGAAAAGAGACCTTCTATACTTCTGCATTTTGCTATATGTATATGCCTCTATATAATGACGTTCTTAAGATAAACATGAACACACAATAATTACCCATACATATAAATTGATATGATATGTATAAACATATATAAATTAAGTTTGAACTGATGATGTCTAAAAACTTCTATTATGGTCTCATATTATCATTTCATATTACCTTTATCGCTTTAACAAACAGTAAAATACAAAGTAACGTTTTCTCATACAGCGTAATATTTATAAGAAATGACATGGCACGCGAGATCTTTTACCAGCTTTGAGTGAGAAGTGTGGTAAAGTTCATTATGAATATTGAATTTTATGTCGACTATCTTTGATCTTAGCGGACATTGGAGTGAAACAATGAATAGAGATGCAACAACGTATATAAAGTACTTACAAGTAGATCTACTCATTTTATAACTTGCAGTTGTGTATGGAAATTTAGAAGAAACAAATATATATATACACACATAAATACAGGGTATGTAATATATATAATATATAGATTTATTAGAAAAACGAGGAATTCTATTAAAACAAATAACTGAATAATTAATTACGTAAAGCAAATTAAAATCATATGAAAGGTAAGTGAAACCTGTATATAGTAATTATCGATCAAGTGCTTGTTTAAAATTGCACCAATTTATATAAATCATTTGCCAAATGTCTAGCGGGACAATTTGTAAAGTAATAAATCAAATAAATAAAAACACAATTTATAAACGAGTAATTGATAAATTTTATTCTTGTCGGCATACCTGTTGGTATGTAGGTGACATTTGGAAAATTGTATCTTTGCGAAAGTCAATTTAAATGACAATTACTTTTATAGTTGCTTTGTATGTGCTTATTTCAGCGATTCCGATCCAATTACGTGTCAAAGACTGCTTTATTAATAAATAAAAAATATAAATTAATCGTGGAACATTCATAAAAAGAAATAAAGTTCATTATATTTTCTGTATGTTACGTTTACTCGCGATCAGTCTCTCATTTACAGAAGACTATAAGAAGATGTGATATTAATACAGACTGGCGAGAGCAACACGCAGTACGTTCCTCTATATTTTCTAGCTACAAATATGTTATTCAATCTTAGGATATTTCTGGCTAATTTAAAACACGGTAGGGAAGCCGCGACATGTGGTGTTTTTTGATCCTCCGTATTTGTAGACTATTGTCCGACTGATATTACCGACCAGACCCATTTTCAAAGCCAGAATATTAAATTAGAATCAGATGAATTTCTAGTACGTTCAAATATTTTGTGCAAAACTTCGTTTCCTCTTTCACGGCTCGTATTCCGGGACCATGGTGGATTGTCTTGTTTGTGACATACTTAGTGTCCTAAGATGAGGTGCCATATATGTATATGTATATCTGTTTTCCTCCCAATCTTCTTAAGGAAATCAGCTCAAAATATATAATACGTTACCTCATCGAATTAATTCAGATTCTAATCCTGTCTGTATAGATCCGCTGCATTGCATGCGTTCTTTCTATACTTATAAACACAGGGTATCAAGCAATATTTTGTTTTGACTATCATAGGCACAGGATCGGTAGAGATCTGCGGGAAAGATAAGCCACAAAATTGACCTTGACTTTCGAATTCAGGATAAAATTTCGCAATTGCATCGTATTCTACCCATCATGGGGATGGAAAGTGTTTTGGAAAAGAATGTTAATATTTCATTAATGTTATACTACGTAGTACATATACATACATATTTTGTACTGTACACCAAAGAGTGATTTTATTTTCGAATATGGTACAATTTCCATTCGCGCTGCCGTGACTATGCATCGAAAGCGACTGCGAAGTCAAGACACGACTCACTGGGACAGGTCAGTCACGTGCAGTTGAACGTCATTTTGCTACTAGAATGTATGAGGAATCCTCACTGAGAACGCATTAATACACAGGGTGATCGGCTAAAAGTGTAAAAAAATAGTTATTATATGTTGAGTTTCTTAGTTATTGACAATTATAAATTAGCCGAAACATCCTTGTGCCCGAGCAAACCTGCGTATACGAACGAAAGTAAGTCAGGCTAAGCAGCGGGGTGCACAGGGATCCTCGAATCGAACGATATGTGGGCAGCAGCTTACCTCGTACAAGCTATGAACAAGAAGATTAGGATATTCGAAAACGTAACTCATTATCCCTACTCATTAAAATCCATGACAATTATGGAATCTTCGAGTAAAGAAAATTAATGTTTCTCTAACCCTTTGCCTCCATTAGTAATTAACACTAAACCTACCACAACGGTCAAATTGACCGCTTTCAAATTTCTACACAAATTTTACCATATTTAAACGTTATCATATCGCTTCCTAATCTATGACTTTTTATAAAATATGCATACAATATATTCTTCGGTATCTATTTTTAGTTTGCTTTTCTTTTTCTAGGAAAAATTTGTAGTCTGTCCTGCCTATTGCGAGCGGTCAATAATTATACAAAAAGTGTCGGCAGGTTTAGTGTTAATAAATAATAGCACATATAAACAATACTTATACAATATTTAATCTTCTCAAATTACTGGTCTCTACATATTACAATATTTATATACATACATAAAAAATAAAAAATAAAGAAGCAAAAGGAAGACTATAAAAAATCTGCTTAAACCTATATTCCAAGGATTAATTAAGATATCGTTTTATGGAGTAGTGCGTAATAATATAATTTAATGTATAGCCAAATGAAAAATGATACTTATTGCATTGAATAGCTATATTAAGTTTACGCTTTCATTGCGGAAATGATACTATCTTTGCACGGTAGTTTTAATCATATTTACACATGTGATGAGCAGCCTATTCGTTTTCTCAACAGACATACATATCGTGACCGTCACTGGCTAATTTCGAGAAAATTGTACAACGAAAACGAAAGCGCTGGAGAAGAATATCGTAAATTTCATTTTCTGAATGAACTCTCCGATACTACCTTGTTACGTAACATGTTTCAGCGATTTTAGACAGAACCATTTCGACATTAAAGAAGAAACGTTAGGAGAACTGTATAAATATAAAGTTAGAGTTAATTGTATTGTTGATATCAGTTTTAGTTACTCCGCTGTAGATCCCTTTAGGCTTTCCTATTATTAGATTTTTGAACCTTTTTATTTCCTTTATTCTTGTATTTTTCGTTCTTTCCTTAATTCCTTTCATTTGGTTTTAACGCGAGTGATAGATGTGTATGTATAGTGTACGTATGCGCGTTGTACGTATCGCACTTAAGGTCTACCTTGTTTGTAAGAAAACAGAGGCTATATTGAATATTTGCTGTAATATAGAACAAATGCTATTTTCGTTACAATTTTTCTGTGAACAGTCTGGACACTCGCAGTGGGTGTGTCATCTTTCCGTGTACTCTCGCGGACGCGATAGTCTCGGTGCGTGTACGAAATTTGTATAAACATTGTTTATATGTGCCATTATTTATTAATTATTCATGGAGGCAAAGGATTAGAGAAAACATTAATCCTTTCTACTCGTAAATTACATGAGGCGGTTTGCAATATTCTGCAATGGGTTTTAATGAGTAGGCAGGTATAATGTTTAATCAACGATTTTTCCTACGAAACGTCGCACAGGATGGTTTACGTTTCCAAATACCGTAGTCTTCTTATTTACAACTTATACGAGGTAAGCTGCTGCCCATGTATCGTTCGATCTGAGGAATCCTGTGCACTCCGCAGCTTATATTGACCTACTTTCGTTCGTGTAAGAAGATTTTCTCACGCAGAGATGTTTTTCATCTAATTTTTAATTGACAATAATTAAAAAACAATGCCGAAAACGCAATTTTTTAATTCTTTATTTTCATTTTATTTCATCTTCAAGAATCACCTTTTAAATTTTGTTACGCTTTTAGCCGAACATTGTGTATAATACTATTAACTTACAATTTTAGACGATAAAACGTGGAAACCTCTCTCGAGGACCCGTGTCAGTCATCGGCGTTCGCTGCGGACCAAGCGCCGATAATCTAAACGTTCTCCGACATCGAACCGTTAATTATCGGCCTCAGTGAGTCGCCAAGTAAACGTCAAGAGGTTCAAGTTGGAGACTTCGATCGTCTTCGCCACAAAATAGCTAAATAAATGACCGTGTATAATAATATTATATATATATTACATAATGTTATAACCTTTTTTTTACGTGGAGAAATCCTCATGGACAGCCTTCCGCTCTCGGGGGAAGCGGCAAGATAGTGTCGAACTCCGACCGACTAAAACCCCATTGTGGCCTACTCGACGCTCGACAGGAGTGCCCCGGGACCCCTTTTGGATTACTGCCGGAGCACTCCAGCGTCTAACTATGACTTGGGCGCTGAGAGCGGTCAATCCGCCAAAACCACCCCCAACGTCACCTCTGGTACGCCGGGCAAGACCGTCTGGCCTCCCGACCAAGCGGTTTGCCGTCATCATGGGACTGGACTGGCCAGCACGAAAACCATGGGAGGGCGGGGCAGGCCACTGCCCCGCCATCGTCCTTTCATCGATTAAGACGAAGACGGCTCTCTGCCGATTCCCTAACATAATGTTATAACCTATAGTACTTTTAATATAAGTAATTAATATTATAATGATGAAAAATGTTTTGCCATAATACTACGCATATTCTTGATTGTTAATATCTTACAGAAACCCAAAATTTAAATATCTTATTTATGTTCTCAAACAATTTTTTGTTCAATACTAATAGTTATCAAACATAAATAGGTTAGTAGCTCGACATAAGGAATATCATGACAAATCGATCGTGTTAGCAAACGTATAGCTCCATTAAAAGGAATAAAATTGACCTTTATTTGATCTAGAACATATTATCGAAGATTCAAAGTGACACGATATTTTCGGCATGGACAAAGACGGTTGTCTATGTATGACGATTGTCTACTATCTACCATCCGAGTGTTGCTATTCAGATTCGGCAAGCAGCATGTATTTTTAAATTTTCTGCTTTCACCTTTCCGTGCCTCAATTGGAAAATACCGTGTCATAAATTTTACCACCACGCTGTTGCGTCCCAAATGCGGTAAAAATTCATTTGCAAAGATATCTCCCTAATCAAAAAATTTGTATGTCAGAAACTTCTTTGTCGCGTGCGACTCAGTTGCGTTACTTGGCAAATCACGTGACCGCGAGTGGCAACTGGAAAAGAGCCATAAGGCTAGATATCTACTTATTGCGTATTATTGTATCATCAGTGCGTATCATCGTATGAAAGACAAGGAAGAACAACTCAGTACTTTTATGTTTATATTTATGTTTTCCGTGTCTTTCATACGATAAGTTATTTTATTACCATATTGACTCTGTAAGTTTCAGCAATACTTATAAAATTTTTTAGCACTATCGGCCACTACTTTTGTGGATTCAGTTAAAGGTACTCCAGTTGTTTCTAGTTTCTTTATATTGTCCGAGATAGTTCTAAGATAGGTTTTGATAAACATTAGATTTTGAATTAGAAATTCATTCTAAATCACATCCTGTACTGTTTTAAGTGCTAACGCATCATTCGCATTGAAACATTTAATCACTTTTTTATAATCTTTAATATCTTCCACGTGTGTGGCATAAAATATTGCTGCTTCAATTCAGGCTCCTCATTACGTTAAGATTAGTGCAGGTGATAATGAATGTTGACACGAAGTGGTGTTTTTATGAATACTCGTTTAATAGAAAATACCAAATTATTTCTATAACTCTATGTAATCATCATGTTCGAACAAAACATTTCCAAATGTTTTTCAGTTTGTATCACACACAATGTTCACAATATCGTACATAACACATCTGGCCACGGTATTCGTATTGCCGAATTTACGAATTGTTAGATTTACAAACAGTTGCCTAATTTTATAGCAAATAGTACTGTTAACGATAGATATAGAGCCGAATGGAATCAAATAGGATGTCATTTCAGGAAAAATTTTCACAAAACTAAGATATAGGCGGATCGTGTGATCACAAAAGTATAGTGAAAAATGGTGTTGATTAGGAGGCAGCACTTGGCACATGTTAAACAGAAAGGGTATATTCAGGTCATGAGAGATCCTATCAAGGCCGTATTATCTCGTTGATTGAATTAAGAAGTTAGGATGATTCTGTACGCTAGATTATTATATTACTTGTGAAATTGATTTGTTGGATTACTGTGAAATGATTTTGATACTCCGTGGTAGAGGTAAAGCGAATAGATTAATTTGTGTAGTATGTTTGAGGTTAATTCGATGTTAGAAAGGTTAAACTGGTTTATTGATCCTGATATGATGATAACCATGGTTTTAATAGGGGAAAGGTTTAGGAGTGGAACTTTTTTGTGTATAATCATGACAACTCCTCCATCTGTGAGACCAGAGTTTTCACCGCTTCTCACAAAGGCAACATTAAGCCACGTTTTCTGTATAGCTGCTATTGCATTGTTGTGGTCTTTTAGAAGGTAGAAACTGTTAGAAGAGGTTTGAAAACCATAGAACAGACTCCTCAAAACATGATTTTGGCAGGCAAAGTTGAGTTAGTCATTTCTAGTGAAATGAGGGAACATGAACATTGATTGGGTGGGTTCTAAATGATAGGCCACGGGATATAGGATTTGGTGGGTGGCTGCATTGCGAGAGCCGAGTAAGGAGAATGTATGTGAATATGACTCGTGACTTCTTAATCATTTTGCACTCGTATTTATATAGATTTGCGAAAGTACATACGTCCGCCTCAATCAGTGATGCGTATGACTGAGCGCAAGGGTTTTAATTTTGGCCGTGGCTACATGTGATTGTTCGATACACACCGAGTACGTTCGCGCGTCAATTGTTTGCACTAATTACATTGTTTGTACTATGTGCACTGTTTGTACTATATGTACTACTTGTACTATTTAACGCTATCTAATAATTACCACAATTCATTAATACGATAATTATCATAACTATAAAAATATATGTTTTTAGATAAGACGCTCAAAACTATGAAAATTAAAGTATTTACATGGAAACCAAGTACTCAACATACGTCGTTATCGGCTATCATTTGGTTAAATGAGATATTTGGCTTACGTGTATTTGAATCAGCCGGACGTCTACGATATAACTGGAGTATAATATACGTTAGCACATGCGCCATTTTATATTTTACCTTATTGTATACGACAATAGCATCCAACTACGCAGATTGGCCTGCATATCAAGAGATCACTTATAAATTTGCTTTGTACATCAACGTTATAGTCGCTGGGAACTGTATTCTTCTTGGATTTATCTACACAGCAGTAAGTATTTATAAGAAAGAGTAATAAGTATTTTTATATATATATATAATGAAGAAAGCTTAAAAATAATTTGACGAAGTAAGAAATTGTGCAAAGGCACTTGGTTTTACTTGCTATATTGCATTTTATAACCACAAAATCATCTTAAAATTTATAATTTACATGAAGCCAGGTTAAAATAGAAATGAACTAATACAACATTTTTGAACCCATGGAGAAACAATGATCCCTCAAAGGAGATTTTAATATTACAATATTTGGAAGGATAAAACAGCAGAAAGCCGATTTCTTTGTTCTTTCTGTATTAATTATATAATGATGTGTTTTCCGTCCAATCTGAATATTGAATTTTCCAATGAAGTAGTAACTTCAGCAAGCACTTCTTACTGTTAATAATATTAAATTGTGTTTTGTGAATAGTTTATGAGAAAATTATATATAGCCACTATCACATCTTGATTCTACACGCTTGAATTGACCGATATTGTACAAGAACGTGATTTTGTGCCTCCAAATTGCCTTTGAACTAGAAATTCAAGATCAAATGTTTTTTTTTTTAATTATATGGGGTTTATTCGCTAGAACGATCAAATTTATCAAAGGTATCGTGTCTTACAATTGAACCCTTCCCATGAATAATGCTAATAACGTTCTTATGTTCTGTTAGCTTGTGGACTGACTTTAAATATGGTAACGTTACATCTGTCGGTCAGGTAGCAAGTAATAAATAACATGTTATTGACGAACGAACAGGAAATTATTATTTAATATATGAAATAACCTAACCCCAACCGTAAATGTAGTGTATGATGTAGCTTCTCTCAAAGATGTTGCATACATATTAGACCTTTTTCACACTATTAATTGTATATTATTATGAAAATTTGTCAATATTTCAACCCCTGCATTACATGATATATTGAGGAAAAATATCTTAAAGAGACAGGATTTGCATAATGCAGTTTCATGTATAAACGTGATTACTGAGTAGTTGACTCAGGATTTATTAGAGTAAAACTACTAACTTAGAAGCTAATCCTTATTTAGTGCAATTTAATTCTAGGCCTGAACTAAATTTAACATTACATGTAAGGTGCAAAAATTTAATGATAAAATTAAGGGTGAAGATGATCAGTGGGCTCGTTTATGATGTTTAACAGACGGTATATGTGCGTCCTTTACAGTCTGCTCTAGTAGATGGTGCGATAACACAAAACAGTGTGAAGGTTGAGTGTTTAATAAAAATATAGGATTTTATGTAACATCGGGTAATAGTAGAGTCTTTGGTAATCAATATGTTCCATTATTTCCGTACTTGCGCTATGTGTGCGTTGATAAAAAGCGCCTATAGTGTTAGTATGCAACGTTTTGTTCTAAAGCTGAAGCAATTTCATCAGTATTGTTATGTATTGTTCTCTGAATAACGGTGAGGAGTATAAAAAATTAGATTACATTGAAGGTAAAAAAAAGAGCTTTAACTCGTGTCACATGATTGTTAATTTTTCTTGTTCCAAACAACAGAGAATATTAGGCGTTGAACCATAATTGTAAAGCGAGTCGGTCGCATGTAATAAGATTTGCAACTGAAGATTATTCCATCCTTATTGACATGACTTATAGATATATTCTAACGTATTAAATTTTGAACAAGGCGGGACAGAGACCTGTTACGATTTTGTGCACTGCCACATTTGGGCCTTTTTTATAAGCAATATAGTACTATATCATCAGCATAGACTGATGCAAGTATATTGCTTGGTATCTGCTGCAGGATACGTCCAATAATAACGATAATAATAACGATGTGATGGTATCGTATATCCATATTAATCACGGGTATTATATTGATATAATTCTCGTAGAACGTGTTTAACGTGAAATCACGCACGTTATATGCTTAGCAGAAAAGCCAGCTTGTAGTGGGGGTAAGGTGTCCTTTCTTACACATGTGACGACATAAAATTATGCAGGATTTTTCCGTATAATTTTCCTATGTGATCAAGCAAGCTTATTGATCGATAACTGAATGCGATAGGAAAATCTTTCAGAAATTTGAGTAACGGTGTTATAATCACTTGATGCTGTTTTGGGAAGTTACTAAGGTGGAACACATATAAATTTGATTTTTCACCTTTCAAATCAGACTTTTTACCTTTCATGTGATATAGCAGGCCTGAAAGTACCTTGGCCTTTACCATTGGTACTGTGTTAATAAATATTTAAAGGATACGAATGTTGACAGTGAAAATGTTGGATTGTTCCGCAGATACTGCGATACTTGTGTCAGTGGTTATGCTACATTTTTGATATTTACTGTGACCGTACTAATGTACAAAATTTGTTTTGATTCGTGTGTGTTCTGTGTAATCTACTCTACTAAGTACTAGACAACCATGTACGTTACAGATTTACGAGTTGGTGACACAAAGAATTTAAAGCTGGTTTTAGGTGGCTACAGCGTAATTTATGCTATTGTTTTAATAATATATGTCGGAAGAACGTAAGCTGTGTAATGTGCTTGGGAGAGATGGTGGTTGAGATGGTAAGTATATAGCTTGAAATGTTTTTAGAAGCTGCTTTTTTCATAGTCTTTACTAATGCCTCTCTAGCATGTTCAGCAAGGATGCGTCAGGTAGGAAGTTCATTGTGATTGTAAGTATGCCCCCTATACATGTTTCAGTTTGCAAGATCGTAGTTAAAATGTATATGTTTGAAGGTATATACGTAACAAGGGTGGTAATCACTAGAAGATAAACACGAGGGAGGAGTGTAGATGTCCGCAAAAGGATATCGTTTTTTAGTAAGTGTGACATCAATTGTAGAAAAGCGATTATTTATAGCAAAGGTATGTGTTTCTGAGACAATTACTGAAATAGGCCGTTGCGCTATCCATAGTCGAGCTCTACTGATTAATTTGTTGCCGTACAAAAGATGTTTTTCATTTAAGTCACCTATAATTATATGTGATTTTTTCTTTCGATAAGATTCTATGCAATTTTTAAAATCGTCAATGTCGTTTTTAGAACTATTCCTCTAATAGTGCGCTGGGTTTAGGGAGAAGCTTCCACAGAGATACTGTTCTAAAATGGGGGTGAACTCGGTAGAGATGACGTGGCTAAGCTGCTGGGCACGTTGTGACGAACAGCAAACATAATATTACCAACCATGTTCGGTGTCCGAGCATGACAGATGTAAGAAATTGATGAAGATGATAGAAATTGTTTTGAGAAAATTGTTTGAGCCTTGCGTCAGTAATGACTACTACAGCTGATTTGTATGAAGCCAAAAACAAATGACATTCTAGTATTAGTTAAGCAATATCATTGACATTTGTTATCACAAAGATATACATTATTGATTTACGTTGAATATTTGTGGAATGAAATGCATAGGAGTGGTGGTTAATTTCTTAAAAAATGATGCGAGAAGACTGAAGAACATGTTAGTTTATTCTGAGTTAGGGTCAGGATTTGGTCGTGCCACATTGTGCGGATTTAATAAAATCAGTTATTTGTTGGTTTTTATGTGGCAGGAATGAGAAATACAGAAATAGAAGTATTCAAACGTGGTGGTGTTGTAGGTTATGTTTTACGGATATTATATTTATTAGCAGTTCTTGTTGAAAGGATTTTTCCGAATTTGGCGTCATGATCACCGTCGCATCCCGTACATTTTACTGCCTTTTGTGATCCATTGCAGTCCTTTACGCAGTGAGCAGCAAACACAGATAAGTATGCTGTTTCAAAGAGCTCGCGCATGACCAGAATCTTGATAAATCGTACATTATTGGATGTATATTTCGCAATACGAATGCGATAGTAGCAAATGCTGTACTTTTACTACTAACTGAATACGTAGAGAAAGATATATTGTCTGCTTATAAGATATTTTGGGCAGTTCAAGGTGTTGTTCGCTCATCATTGGAGGACAAACTGTACTGTTTATTATTATATCCGTGGGAAGATACCGCTGTTTTGCTGAGGTTCAGCATATTTTTTATCGCAGCACTTCTTTTGTTTTAACGACAATTACAATTACAATTAAATACAATTTAAATACAACTACAATTTATTATAACGACAATTTGATATTACTAGTTTTTTTGTAGGCGAACGCGTAAAAGACACGTGAAGAACAACTATATTTCCTTCAATCAGGTCATGTTTCTTAATGTATTGCTGGATGTATTATTGAATGAACTCTTTATTCCATAGAAATCCAAAGACGTAGAATCCAGTTGTAATAGTCTCGACACATATATAACTTCCTTACATCTTGTATATTACATTACTCATAAGTGTTCATTATTGTGATATTTACATGAGACAGTAATAGAGCAGTGCTTCGATTGACCATTTATATACGTTGTACTTCATTACGAAATGTAAAGTCATTGCAAATAAAGTTGATGTAAGAGTAAAAAAAGATAGAATATCATCATATTTTAATTTAGTGCCATATGAATCACTGAACAGATTCTGAAATTGGCCATGATTTTCATGATAATAGAAATAGATAATATTTCTGTTCAAGCTAATAGTTGATTAATTCTAAACAATTTTCCACGTCAGCTAATCCTATAGAATCTGAAAATCATAATCGAATCGACACAGTTATTCGTGTTTGAATTTCAATAATGATTCACAAAGTCGTTCACATCATATAATCTGACTACAAATTGAGATTACAGACTACACAGGGCGTTCGGCTTTAAGGGGTAATTCCTGAAGCTAAAATAAGATGAAAATCAAGAATTACAAAATTGCGTTTTCGACATTGGTTTTTAGTTATTGACAATCAAAAATTAGCCGAAATATCCCTGTGTGGGAGCAAATCTCCTTACACGAGCAAAAGTAGGTCAGCCTAAGCAGCGGGGTGCATAGGGATCCTCAAATCGAACGATATGTGGGCAGCAGTTTACCTCGTACAACTTGTAGAGAACTAGATTACGATATTCAAAAGCATAACTCATTATACCTATTCATGAAAATCCATAACAGCATATTGAAAACCGCCTCAAGGACTTATCGAGTAGATCGAGTAGATAGATTAATGTTTTCTATAATCCTTTGCTTTAATAATAATTAATAAATAATAGCACACATAAACGATATTTATGTAGATTCGTACACGCACCGCAATCGTCCTATCCTCGGGTGTCGTTATCTTTTAAATCATTTTTTATTTAGTTCTAACACGAGTGATAGGTGTGTAGTGCATGTATGTATCGTGTATGTATGCGCATTGCATTATTGCGTACTTTGTTTTTAAGAGAACAGAGGCTATATTGAATATTTGCCGTAATATGAAACGAATGCTATTTTCGTTACAATTTTTGTGTCAATAGTCTGGACACTCGTGGACGAGTGGATCTCGGGGCGTGTATAAAATTTGTATAAACTTTGTTTATATATGCTAATATTTATTGATTATTTATGGTGGCAAGGAATTAGAGGAAAGATTAGTTCTCTCTACTCTCAAATTCCACGAGGCGGTTTTCGTTACGCTGCGATGGATTTTAAAGAGTAGGCAGGTTGTTTAATCTACGATTTCTCTTACAAAACGTCGCGCAGAATGACTTACGTTTTCAAATGTCATAATCTTCTTCTTTACGACTTATGTGAAGTAGGCTGCTTCCCATGCAACGTTCCATTTCAGGATCGCTGAGCAGCCCGCTGCTTAGGCCGACCTACTTTCGTTCGTGTAAGGAGGTTTGCTCGCGCACACAAATATTTTCGTCTTATTTCGCCTTCAAGAATCACTCCTTAAATTTCCTAACACCTGTAGTCGAATATCCTGTATACACATATACACAAATACACATCTAATTTAAGCGAGGAAAAAATATAAGTATATCTAAGCACTTTTACTTTTAGTTCTATATAATATATTCTTTATGAAATTTTTCATTCTCTTTAGTTTTAATTATGTTCTTGTTCATTAATACGTAACTTTGAACTTATTTCTTCGACGAGTTTTACATCCTACATAAAAACATTAACTTTTAAATCAGTATATTGTTGTATTTAATATATTTTGTATCATACTTTTCCTCTGTGATTATCGAGAAACGTAGTTTTTTAAAATTAAGTAGTAAATTACGTATCAGTTAAGTTAATAATTAACAAATTCTCGTACCTACGTATTTGTAACCATCATACCTGTTTTAACATTGACAACAGACTCAAACTATTGTTTTTAAACTATATCTACTAACAGTAAGCGTAATAATTTCCACGTAGTAAGTAATTCGATCTTTTTCTCATTAAAAGTTTGTAAAATTAGAACTGCTGTAGCATTTAATTTAGGTGCTTGATTAGTTACCATTGATTGCTGACATTTCCCGATAAAGCTTTTTTGAACTAAATGCTATAGTTATTTTATCGTAATGTTGTTAAAAGAAATGATATCAGAAAGTATACATCCAGATTTACATTATTATTATTGTATAATTTACGCATATATTCGTAATATGCGGGCTAAAATCGCACCACAAGTCTACAATTCTGTTTTTATGACTAAACATTTTTTAATTCTGGCTATAAGTACGACCGAATCAATTTATTTAGACATATTTAACAGATTTTTTTGCTTGTAACATTCTTACATTTTTCATAATAAATATTTTTTAATTTTAAGTGTTCTAAGAACATTACTGCAAGATGTGAACAAATAGACAATATTTTAGAATCATTCGGCGTTGAGAAAAATTATACAAAAATATTGGTCTATACTGTACGAGTAACAAGTGTGTGGGGCATACTGATGATGAGTCTCTTCGTATTAGCTTGGCTTTGGTGGAGGAATGGAGCTGACATTATGAAAGGATTGTATTTAAGTCTCCTAGTGTCTTTACCAGTTACTATTATTTGTTTGATGAGTCTTACGTTCAACATAATTATAAGGTAAATTATATAAAAGCAAAAATGTGTGCGAACTAAAAATTATTTGAACAGGAAGGCGGAGTCCATATTTCCCATTCTATACCTAATTTTCTAAAAATCTATCGTAAAACAATTAATCGTAATATTATAGAATAGGGGATATTTCGCTGATCTCAATGATAAAATTTCATCGAGATATGCTGTCAAATTCAACGTCCAGCAGCTCCTTAGCCTTTAATTCTTTATATTTCATTTTGGTTCTACTCTGAAAACTAACAATAAATAAGAGTTACTTACTATCTATTTTTAACACATACAATCTTGTATTATAACAATAAACATTATTTTAATTGTATTACTCAAAGAATGTTCATCGGTTATTGAAGTTATTTAAGTAATTATGAACCGTAGTATAGATATTGTGTCTTGGCTTAATTCTACCTCACACCTAAGCCAAGGGCATTGTTCCAAGCATTAAAAATACGACATGTAATGTCGAAAATGTTTCTCCGTATATTTCTAAAATTAAGACCAAGTGGCGTTGTCATTATATATATNGTAAGAATGTATATCGATGAAATTATTCAGGACGTTGACCTTGACAACATATTTCTAAATCATTGAAATTTGTGTTCCTTGCATAAATCACCAAGTAAATTTGTGTTTGTCTCACTTTTATGAGCAAATTATTTTTATGTTTTATAAACAACTAATACTTAACTCTTAAGTATTTGTATATAATGTTAAAGATCCGCTTTGTGTGTGTGTATATGTGTGTGTGCGCGCGTGTGCGTGTAATGGTCAGTCTCATACGGAGAACTTTAACTAATTCCTGATTAGAATTTTAAGGGACAAATTGCACAAGATGAACATGGCAATGAGTGAAATACGTCAGCTACCAAATGAAAATGATATTAACATAAGGTATGAGATGCAACCACAAAGGGCATTTAAGCTTGTATTTGTAAGAGACTATTATAATCAGAAACATTATCTTCAGCACTTTCTCCAAATTACAAGGTATATTTGATATTTTGACAATAATATTATACAGTGTAATTTCTCTTATTATATCATTAACAGTGAGTTCCTAAGTTTATATAAATAATAGAATTTTTGTTATAATAATTTTCTTTTAATCTTTTAAAGGCAAGTGCATTTTGAAATTGTAAAAATTTCGCGGGAAGTTAACCATATATATGGTTATCAACTTCTGCTAGAGCTGGCGATGCAATTTACGATAATAATAAGTACACTTTATAATGTATATTTCGAGATAATATCATCACGGAATGTGGCAGAAATTTTTCATTCTAAAATGGTTGTATCAGCGATGTGGTGGGCTATTATAAGTTCTGCTAAAATTATTGTCACAAATCATCACTGCACCTGTTTCCATCGTGAGGTAAAAACATATATTTTTTTGAAATAAGAAAGGCAGTAACGTTCAGCATGAACATAATAATAAGCATGTATACAGCGTGTGTAATTTTGTAGGCAGCAGTAACAGCAGAAACGCTTCAAGAATTAGGAACATCTTGTTCATACAATTTCATCAAAGATGAGGTAAGGAACATTCATATTTATATAGTAATAAAGTTAATGTAATTAAACTATTAAACGACAGATTCACTTTTACCAAAAATATTCAAGACCATACATCAAGAATTCTTTTGCATTTCTTTCTTTGAATTTTGAATTGACGTTGAATTAAAGCAATACTAACAATTGTTACACATAAATCACACATTCTTATTTACATGTATATACCTACATAGTCGCATGTGCCCTAACACAGGGCTGGAAGGTTTCTGGCGAGTGATCATTAAATTTTAGATTTTTATGTATTTATCTACGAAATTAAAGATACGAAAATGCATAAAATGGACATGCTACGCAAAAATATGTAAAATATCCAAAGTACAGCATTTATTATAGATCTCTGCATGGATCCTGTTTTAGTTGCGTTTATAAAAATATGAATTAGCGCAAATATAACTCCGGATAGTTTACAGATCACATATATCGACACTGCAGCAGCGCGACGTTATTGCTGCGGCAGAATTGCGTTTATAAGTAGTGAAAATATCACACACACACGCGCACACACACACACACGCACACACACACACACACACACATGTATGTATGAGAAAGAAATGTGTTGTCCGGTCTCGACTCGATAAGATTTACCTCCACACGGGATCTCCTACTCACACGATAAGATTTATCTTGAACATCATGCATCCAGACAAAGTTTCACGCGAAACGGACTCAACATCTTTGAAACACTAAAATATCGTTTCGATAGTTATGTATGCGAAAAATATTGCAACTGTTAAATATTACAGCAGCTATGTGCGTCGATATAATAAAAAGAAGCAGTCAAAAGATTGATTGTTTATCACTTGCAGAGATATTTTTGGTCATTACATCCTACAAACATACGAAATCCGTACGCATTCTAATAAAATCTTCCTAATTTGTTAATGTGACTTTATCGTACGTGGATTTGTTTCGAGTTGAACTCGTGCTTATTGCTTAAAATAGGAGTTCCTAAAGTTTGTGATACGGACTAGAATCTTTTTTATTTTTGAAGGCTTGGATATCTAGTTTATTTTGGCCACCTGTATTTTGTAGTCGAACGAGATGTCGAAAACTTAGTTACTGTTTAAGCGTTCGTTTCCAATAGCAATAGAGACATCATAATCGTATTTTAAGGATAAGAACTGAACAATGGACAATGAGCATTTAGAGTATCGGACCTTTAATTTCCTACGCACGTGACACACCGGATGGACGAGACATGGACTTGTGAAGAAAAGAGGCGGTACACTTTACACTTAACTATCACGTGATCGTTGTGTTACTTATTTATTCCTTATTTCCGATAAGTGTGAGGATACGATACACTTTTCAGATTAACCAGCGAAACCTCACTAACGGGACAGACATTCCTTAAAGGGTGAATGCAGCAACCGTACTTTGCGAGACGATAGTTCCTTTAGGTAGTTGCGACCAGTCCCTCCGAGAGCGAAAAACAATTTTAATTGTAACCGCTCGCGAAAGTTGTTATGTCACTCGTTGATTGAAAGATATCACCCTTATCGCAACTTCAAGATTCCTAGGCAGAGGCAGAAAGGAACGCCTCCAAAAGTTCAGATATCTTTAGATTGGGCAAACCTTTCTCTCTCCACTTGAACTTTATCGAAATAAGACACGACTTTTGATCGGATCATCCGTTACTCAAAGACTTTACCTTATTCAAGCACTTATCATTGGGAATATCAAAGACTGAAAAAACCATTTAGTTTTTGATCTCTCCTTCGAAAATAAAATTAATGTATTCAAAACAAGTTTTATATTATAAATTTTAGAATATTCTATTCTCAACACGGTTGTTTTCTAAGATTTCAAAGATTTTTAATTACAAATATAATCCTTATTGTTGAAATTGTTACCCAGCGCGAGTATTGTTAGACTTGCAGATGATGGGATGCAATCGCGTTTAAAGAACTGAAGTTCGCCAGATTACGTATCTTGCTATGATTATTGCGTGACTTATTTAAAATAACGCAGAGCAACTTCTTTTTGTGACTTGCACCTTGTTTTTATAGATTTGAGCAATAGTTGTTTGAGTTTGGTGTCCATATGTTAGGATGGGAGTGATAGACTTGTAGAGAGTGTGTCATCTTAGAATACGCGTGCTTTACTGCATCTACGTATTTTGATTGAGTTTTCTATAATATGAGGCTATTGATGTTTAGAATGAGATTAGAATTATGTTTTTCAAAACTTGTGTGCTCACATACGGGATGCACAGCTAAAGGTGTAAAAAAATATAAAAGGTGATTCTCAAAACTAAAGTAAGACAAAAATCAAGGCTAAAAATTGCATTTTTCGCTTTATTTTTTAGTTATCAACAATTAAATATCGGCCGAAATATCCCTGTGCGCGAGCAAACCTCCTTACACGAACGAAAGTAGATCAGATCGAGCAGCGGGCTGCACAGCGATCCTCAAACGAATGATACATGGGCAGCAACTTGCCTTGTACAAGTCATACAGAAGAAGACTATGAGACGTAAACCATCCTGCGTAATGTTTTGTAAGAAAAATCGTAGATAAATATTAAACCTGCTTGGTCATTGAAATTCATATCAGTATATCGAAAACCGTCCCATAGGACTACATGTGGAATTTTCGAGATGAGAGGATTGGCGTTTCCTCTAATCCTTTTCTGCCGTAAGTAATTAATAAACAAGGACACATATAAATGTATAAATGTTTGTACAAGATTTGCGCACGCAGCATGATTTTCCAGTCCGAGAATGTCCACAAAAAAATTACCATTAACAAGCATTAAGTGGTGAGGAGCCACTGAATGTGGTCGAACACTGTCTTGTATGAACCACAGACATTTTCCACAGAAAATATTGAACACTGCATATTGCAGCATTCACATCCATACGCATGAAATAGAAAACAAAGAAACAAAAACGGACTACAAAAAATTTGTTTGAACTTATACTCCAAGGATTGATTAATGTATCGTTTTATGATACAATGTTTAATAATGCAAATTAATGTACAGCCAAATGAAAAATTATACTTATTGCATTGAATAACTCTTTCAAGTTTACGCTTTCAATGATAATAAAAATGATACTGTTCTTACAAGGCAGTTTTAACCATTTTTAAATGTATATCTGGTGAGCAGCCTCACCGCACTTCGGGAACACCTCAGATATCCTGAATGTACCTGGCTAATTTTGAGAAATTTTATACAAAGGAAACGAAAGCATTGGCGAACGATACCGTAAATTCTTTTTCTAGATGATCTCTCTACAACTACTTTATTACATAATATGTTTTAGTGATTTTAGAAACTTGATAAAAGCGCAGACTCGTTCTGGAAGGACAAAACCATTTCGACATCCAAAGAGAAACGTTAGGAGATCTGTGTAAACAGAAAGTTATAGTTAATTGTATCTTTAAATTCCTTTTATTTAATTCCAACGCGAATGATTTGCGTGCGTGTGCTATGTATCGTGCTTATTGTGTACTTTGTTTGCAAGAAAACAGAGGCTATATTAAACATTTACTGTAATATAAAACGATTGCTTTTATCATTTTGATTTTTCTGCGAACCATCTTTTCATCCGCGGATGGGACGACCACGGTAAAGTTTATATAAACATTGCTATTATTTATTAATTATTTATGGAGGCAAAGGATTGAGGGAAACATTAATCATCTCTATTCGGAAATTCAATGCGGCGGTTTTCGATATACCGCTGTCACACTCTCAGAAACTTTAATAGGATAGTCAAAACATCCTGCATACCACAGCCACCCTAACATGCCACACGCAATAGCCAAATAGTAACAGGATAGCCACTTGAGATAGGGACCCGACGATAACCCCTTCAGAGGGACCCAACCTAAGTATAAAACCATCCCCAAATCAGCACACAAGACACTTTTTGTTACAACACTCCGAGGTGTTACTCTGTCGAATTCATATAATAAATTTTATCATCATATTTAAAGTCTGAGTTTTTTACTTTACTTGCGAAACGTTCGAACTAGGACGCGAGGAGACCACGGGTGAAGTGTTAATTTCGCGATCCCTTGTGTCTTCTACGTGACGCCGCGATGGATTTTAACGAATAGACAGATATAATGTTTAATCTACGATTTTTCTTACAAAACGTCGCACAGCATGGTTTACGTTTCCAAATACCATAATCTTCTTCTTTACAACTTATAGGAGGTAAGCTGCTGACCATGTATCTGTGACATCCTCATAACGGTTGAATTATATAATTTCCATCCCAACTTTATACAATAAATCTCAAAGTAAAATATAATGAAGATTGTCTAGAAATACCCGACGAATTATATACATTGTTGCGCGAAATTCTAAATGCCGACAGACCGAAAAGGTCGGAAAACTTCAATGGACCAAGCGGCCCATTGATCTATATCGTCGGTCTTTCAATAAGGCAGTTATCAAAAATACCGCGATAGGAGACGGTTACGAAACACGGACATGGCGGTGATACCAGAAGACAAAAAGGGCACGTATAGGGGATATAGAGTTCAGTCGTTAATGGAGAGTCGAGTTGCCAGGAGTTACACGGTGCTGTATCATTCTTCAATAAACTAATTGTACCGGTTATAAATTAAAACCATAAATAAATATAAGGAATAACAATTGCTGGAGATTGGAGTAGTGTTATTTTCTTTTACTCTTGTTTGTGTGTGTGTGTGAGTCACGAAAATTCCGTGACATATCCATCAATATATGTTTTGTGCTCCCCGCTGCTTAGACTAACTTACTTTCGTCCGTATAAAAAGGTTTGCTCGCGTGCAAGGATATTTCAGCCAACATTTAATTGGAAATAATTAAACAACGATGCGGGAAACGCAATTTTTTATTCTTAATTTTTATCTTACTTTAACTTCAAGAACCACCCCTTAAATTCTTTTACACCTGTAGTTTAACGCACTGTACATATGTAATGTTCAAAATATAAAGATTCTATAAAACAATAATGAATGTAATAAAAATTTTCATATTGTACGGTGTAAGCATAAAACAAATTACAAAACTGCGTACTGTAAAATACAATGCAATATAATTGACATAATAATATAAATATATACAATACAATGTAATATATAAATATATACAAAATAAAAAATACAAAGAACAAAAAAACACATACACATATGTAATGAAAAGCAACAAATGAAGAAAATTATTATAATTAAGTAGTGATAATAGTAAAAATGCAGAACATCACGCAGTTATTTTTCACTTAACTATTACATTTTTATGAAATGCTTGTATGTTCTTATTCCGAAACATGTTTTGACAAGGTGTCTGAGTAGTTAATAAGGATATTTATAAAAAACTGTGAAAAATAAAATAGTGTATTATATCACGTTATATGTTATTTTACACTAGGATATATTACTTGAATGTAATAAAATAATTGTGTAAATAATTGTTTTGTGTGTGTCTATGTTGTTTTTACATGAAATCAGTATCACATATCTGTTAGTTGTTTTAACATATATTCTAGCTCATTTTATTAAAAAGAAGAGATCTTTTATTTTTACATTTTTAAAAAGTCTTGTGGCGTTCCTGCCGTCAGTACCAATTCTGCAGAAATTACCAGCACCACAGCGCGACAGACACAAGCAAATGTTTGTATCGCGTCAGGAGTAGGCGTGATCTCGTACCCCCGTCGTACTTCGGCTTCCACCATATGCCTGTGAATTAAATCCAATAAAAATGATATGGGCGCAAACAAAGAATTGCGTTGCAAGAAAGAATGTGACATTCAAAATATCACAAGTTAAATCTTTGTTCTTAGAAGCCCTGAGCATAGTTACCATAGAAAATTAGAAACATTGTGTGAAATACGTTATTAATAAAGTTGAGAAACATTTTTGGAATTTAAATAACATAAGTGAGTGGATGATCGAACTTTTCATTGCAAATATAAATGATAGTTATAGCAGCATAGAATGTAGCACGAAATCAAATTCTGAATAATAGTATTATGTGTATTGTATTATTTGCATATATTATTTTTTGTATTATTAGTATATATTATTTATTGCATTATTTGTATATATTATTTTCTGTATATGCATATATAAGCAGTGAGCACAAATCTTATTGATGATCATCTATAAGTATTTCTGTCAAACCGTCCTTTCGCCAGTATTCCATTTCTCATTTCTTCACATAGTTACAAAAATTCTGTCACTTGTTTTCTGCATGTTTGCTGTACAATGATCATTATTTGTCATCACCTGGCATTGCCAATAATTCGTCTTCTCCATTACACGAATCTTCTTTCCGAACTCCACCAATTGTTTTCGTTAAAACTCAAGCATACTCTGAGACACGAATATTGTATTGTTTTAATGGTCTAAAAGTTTTTTATCTTTTTTGCCTCTCCTTCACACTTTCTAGTTACACGACGGATTATATTTCGTGCCTCACTGTGAATCGTCTGCCCTTGCTTATGCTATTCATATACATTTCATAATGAAACAACAACAGCGAAATTGCAATTAAGGAACTACAAAATTAGGAACACATTAAAAAACTGAAACTAAAAGTCACGACAAACAAACCGCAAAAGGATTAAAAAGATTATTATAATATAAAAGGATGGCAAAGAACTGTCATTATACTCTAACATTGTATCTTAATACTACTTGTTAACAATTACTCTGTTTTATATTATATATTTACTCTAGAAATTTAAATTCAATACTAAATTTTAATGAGAAATAACCATAAAATGGAAAAAAGAAATAAACTCAAGCAATATAAATAATAAAATAAGAATAAATTAAATAATTCAAACTACAATGCAAGAAAAAATGCCAGATGGAGACTGACAGAATGCTTTAAAAGGACTGTTCTTTGCATCGCTTCCGGTATTTCCAGAGCGGGATTATTTTCTGCAACATTACCAGCTGTTTGCTTTCGTCCCTTTTGTTATTTCTACTCACATAGGCGACCGGCATAGTCAAACGACAAAAAAAAGAAAAAAAAACAGTGAGTGTGGCTTATTTTACCTCTGGAGATTTATAACATTTCACAATAATAATTGACTTCACATGGTGTTCATTGAATTTGAATCAGAAAATGCCATTATACCATGCGAGAAAAATACTATATTGTGTATTTTTAAAAAATGAATTTGACTTTGTAACTTCCTCTACCATTCGATCTGTAAAAACATAATTTGCGCCATACTTGTGCCCTTCCATACTAAATAATATTTGTAAAAACATTTTTTTTAGTGTCATACTTTTCTCAGCGTTTTATCTTCAATCAAGTCACATCCTGGAGTTTTCTTCCTTTTCATCATAAAGATAGCCATCTCAACCTCCTCTTCCTCAAACGAAGCGGTGTTCTCTGTTGCAGGGAACATATCGATATCGACACACGCTGTTCGTTGTCATTCGGTTTCAGCATTTCTGTCGTCGTCCAAAATGAAAGCACGTAGTAGGTTATGTGCCGTTTCTTCTATTATAGTGCTCTATGCTCCGGAGTGTTTGGTGGTTTCTAGATAGCCCCCTATTCTTATCTTGTTAATCTAAAGTTTGTAAATAGTGCTGAGGGTCTTTCTTCCATTCTGCGGTCTCAAAGTTTATTCAGTTTTGGATTTCTGATCTTCTGATAAGGACTTCATATCTACTACGCAAGATTTGGTATGTTCTTTTTAAGTTTTCAACATGATGTCGGTATCTGTAATGTGCGCCCTGTACACCAACATAGTCAAGATGGTGGAGGTGGTAGGTGTCTATTTGGTCATAATATTGAAAATACGCAGATACTATATAAGATACTATATAAATATTGTGGCTGTTTGTTTTCACTTTTATGGATACTAAATGTGAATTAGACTATTATTCTAGTTTGAGTACAGAGTATGTGTATACTCGACGGCAGTGAAGCGATTCATGTCTGTGACGACTCTGTTTCCGATAGTGGAAGGTATCTGAATGATTTTCATCAAGTACTGTGCTTGAATTTTGTGTAGTTGGTTACCCCAACCATATTTTCGGTAGTGTGCGCTGTCGTGTCTTGTGAATCCATAAGATATAATCTATAGCTGGTTCTTAGGAGTACCTGATTAACTGCTGCTTTGAGGATGGGGCAAGTTTTGTCCGTTACGTTCGAACGAGATTTCTTTTCTGGTTTTATGCAGTTGTGACACTTCGGTAAGTTCTAAAATTGTGTCTCATAGTTGCACAGTGTCTGCATGTTTCCTTTCCTACCTTACAGTACTTAGATACGTAATTATAGCTGTGACATTCTTAATATCTAGCTGATTTGATGTCATCCACCACCCTACAACAGCACTAATCAACGTGTAGCTTTTCGCTCCTCATGAGTAGGTTCCGGGCTTCCTTCGACATCTCGAGTACCTAGTGGCAACTATATTTTATTAATGGCTTCGGATTTGAATATAAGCTTCGCTTGCTGTCTCATTTTCGGCCTCTCGACTCCTTCGAAGTTTTGCTGCAGGTCCGCTTCCATGGTGTCCTCGTCCATATCTGCTCTGGACACACCGAAGATTATCACCCGTGGCTTCCTCTTGATCGGGGCACCCACTATCGGTTCTGTGACATTGGGCTTCTTATTGGCCAACAGGACACTGACGTCGCTTTTTTCTAACCGTCTCGATAACGATGCCGTTGTCCTGGATGCGTTGACCGTTCTTCACATACATTTTCTCTTTTTGTGCAGACACGAGGTGGAGGGCAGTATCTTCGGGTTTATCGCTGCTTTTAAAGACCTTTCTGGTTACTGGGAGCGAATGTGATCATGTTTCTGTTTTAAGTTAGACAGGGACGCAGACTTGGACTACCTGTTTGTGCGTTCCACGTACGTGGCAGGTTTCTCTCAGCGGACTGCGCAGCTTCTCGTCTCACTGTACATTCGAGATACCGCCGGTTTCTGGTCTCTTCTCTTAATGACTCCCTTTGGCCTTCAATGTTGCTGCTGTGTATCAGCGACTCAGTTACAAGGCCTTGTAGGTTATTAACCTTTTCCAGGACTTGCTACAGCACCTCGCCTTTGAAAACGCTTTGCGAATCTATTAGATCATTGATAATGGCCCTGTAAACATCCTCAGCCTTGAACCCAAATGTGATCCTTCCCTTTTCTCACCTTTGCTGGATTTGAAGCGTTCTTGCTCTACATGCTTGATAAGTTTGAATCATTGCGAAGATACCTCTTATTAACGGGTTTGGCCTTAACAAAAGTCCCGATATATGTGCAGCTGAGGTCTATAGTATAGGTATATCGTCATGGCGCTTTACTTACATCTGCACGTAATGACGGAATGGAAGGAAGAGAAAGGAAAGGAGAGATAGACAAAGGAGGAAAGGAATATAAAGACAAAAAGTAAAAGAAGGAGAACAGAAGGGAAGAATGGAAGAGAATAGAAAGGGAAGGAGATACAAAGAAATGGCCGAAAATGGAAAAAAGCGACCGAAAGATAAAAGCCACCTAGAAACACCGAACGCTGTTAGAAGTAGTTCTGATGACTTTCATAAAATTTTTAAATTTGGGCAAACCTTCTACTTGAAAAGCATCTGAAATCAGCCTCTCTCTCAGCTCACCTGGGACACTTAAGCAAAGCGTGTTCTGCGCCGTCGGACTCGTCATCGCATTCCCAGCATCCGCTCCTCGTATCATTCTTTATTTTCTTGCGGTATATATTGAATATAACATGTCCGGTTAAGATCTGTAAAGCGTAATAATTGATATCTCTGCTGTTTTTCTTACATAGGCACGCATTGTCAATGAATTTTCTAATCCAGCTATTCGTTCTATAATAGAGCCATTCTTTCCTCCACTCATTTTCGGCTTCTATCTTCAGTCTTTTTGTTACATCTGTGGAAGTATTTCTTGTCCTTCCTGTTATTGATCACGTGTTTTGTGTACGAGTTTTCTATGTCTTCCTACACAGCTGTGCCTTGACATGGACAGGCATGTTACCTGTCAGTACACACAAAGATGCGTGACAAAGTTACGCGTCCTGTAAGCGTTTAACATGCATTGCACTCTTTTCTAAACTTTCTACTTTTTTCCAATTTCAGTAAATGGACTCATACCGGAACGACATATAGTACCATCGATTCCACACACTGCAATATAGTGTCCCCTCCGAGCCCGAGGGCCCATTTAGATTTGGGACAAGGTTCCCCAACGCTCCAACCAATGCTTTACCGCAGACTTTATCTAAGTGAGGGGAATGTCGCCATAAATTGTCAATATCCACCCGTAGGTAGCTGATCGACTTTTTAATTTCTATTATAGAGGCTCTGACAGATATCCTTATTTCTTTGGGGATGCGATTACCTGTCAAGAGAATCACTTCGGTTTTTTCCTGTGCCAATTGGAAACCCATGTCATCACACCAGTTTGTGACTACTGCCATTGCCTCTCTTTTGTTTGGCTTTTATTTCCTAACCCAATTCTTATGTTTTCTTACGGTAAGCACGAATGCCATATCAGTTTTAATTTGTGGAATACGTCGGAATAGATTATGTTTCACAGGAAAGCACACCTGGATTCATTTTTGTATTCAAATTGATGATCGTCTTTCTTCTTCTAACAATTTCTTTATAGGTAGAGACTCAATCTTTAAAATCCGCTATCTTCACCAGGACAGCTTCCGGTCTGTTTCGTATTATCGGTCGATTCTTCAGTTTTTTCCACTGGGTTTTGTCTCACAGTCGAAGGCAGATTTATGGTGGCCATGGTTTCCGCCTCACTTTTCTTTCTGCACCTCCGCTCGTGCATAATCCACTCCCCACTGATGTCATGTTCTTTTTTCTCACTGCGCATCTCTGGATCGCTGGTCGACTCCTTTCTCCTTCTTCTGATTGTCGTTTCGAAGTCGCCATTTACGGATGCTGTGACTTCTTTACCCACTTTCCGTGTGCAGGCATCGACGTAAGTAGAACAGTTTCTTCTGGCGCGTTTGCGAGGGTCTATCTGTTCACCTTCAGCAGGAGAGATTACCATCCTATTCGGTCCCTTGCTTGCAGAGGTCATTCCACCGTCGGTTTGGGTGCCGACATACGGTATCCTTCCCTTGCTTCTGCTCTTCGATTTCCCTTAGAATGTCGGGATATCCGTATAGCGACAATTTTCTTATTCCTTGGTCGCTCCACACCCCTGTATGTCCCATCCCTCTTACCGAATTTATCCAGCCAGGCTTTTACATTTCTTAAATGCTTAGCTCTGTCGCTGTTTTGTTTCTCCATGACTGGATTCTTCTTCGCCGCCTCTTCGAGTTTCTCTCTGATCATATTAGTATTTACAAGACCATCTTAAGGAACTTAATTAAATCTGTAATGTCGTTCGGTCTGAGGATAAAAGTTTCTTCCGCTTCCGACGAAGATAAATATTAGGCCCTATCTTTCGTCATCATCCTGCTGTCGCAATGCAGGGCCTTCGTTTAGTCGCTGTTATCTGTTTCGTCAACTGGGCATTCCTTTTATCTGAACGAGTGTGTATGTGGTTTACGCGCTTTCTTGAAATTTGCACATTTCGGTGATTCTTTTACTTTTGGACAGCTTTTGAATGTGTCTCTTTCTTATGCACAGTGGCCTTACGTGCCTACTACTGCTTTGTAGTACTTTGATATATGACCTAAGCCCTGGCATTTGAAGCGTCTACTGACTGCTGTATAGTTCTTTATTGGACATGCATGACATCCTAGGTATAGGCATTCGCTGTCGTTGAAAATTTTCCTGAATTCCGAGCTGACTCCTACCAATGAGTTTACTGTTATCTTATCCTTTGGACATGTCCTGAAAAGAAGTCCAAATTCATTAGTGAACTTACCTTAATTGGATCTCGATGGATCTCCTCGCAGTTCTGGTGTCAAATTACTAACAAGAGTTCTTTCTCCGTAACATTGCTTCGTATTCTGTAGATGAACATTCTCGGGTTATTCTTTGCCAGAACATCGCGTCGTTGAGATTTTTGTTTTCTGGACGTATTCCAGGTCTTCCTTGCTGTATGTTTCAATGAAGACTCCGTTCTAGTTTAGCATACTTACAGAAGAGACGAGTGCTCGTTTAGTTTCCTCACTGCCTGCAATTTTGCTGCTTTTCGTCGGATATACTGCCACGATATGTCTGGGTATCATCTGTATCTGTTAGATTTGCTTAATCGAGTCCCTCGTGCTGTGTTTTAATTTGTCCGCGTATAACGTTGGTTTGTTTGTCTCTTTCTGTGCTTCCGTGATTTTTCTTATTGTCTCTGTCACTTTCGCATCCCATTCATAGACGTTTTTGTCCACGTCTGTCTGTTTTCTTCAGATAGTGCTTTAAATGCTTGTTCTCTTGTGCCACCTTCTTACTCCACTCCAGAACGCGGATTACTTTTTCTTTCAGGCCTTTAATTTCTTTCTTATTCATCGGATTCCTGACTTTTCTTAGAAAACACTATTAGAAATGGAATCGAAAATTAATAAAGTTTACGGTACAAAGGAGGGATACCAGAGTGTCGGTGCAGTCGCGGGTGATCAAGCGGGTGTCACGTAATTTTCGTGACTCACACACACACACACACAAGAGTAAACGAAAATAACACTACTCCAATCTCCAGCAATCGTTATTCCTTCTATTTATTTTATTAGTTTATTGAAGAATGATACAGCACCGTGTAACTCCTGGCAACTCGACTCTCCATTAACGACTGAACTCTATATCCCCTATACGTGCCCTTTTTGTCTTCTGGTATCACCGCCATGTCCGTGTTTCGTAACCATCTCCTATCGCGGTATTTTTGATAACTGCCTTATTGAAAGACCGACGATATAGATCAATGGGCCGCTTGGTCCATTGAAGTTTCCCGACCTTTTCGGTCTGTCGGTATTTAGACTTTCGCGCAACAATGTATATAATTCGTCGGGTATTTCTAGATAATCTTTCATTATATTTTACTTTGAGGTAAAGTTGGGATGGAGATCATATAATTCAGCCGTTATGATGATGTCACATACCCCCCTTCTTAGATTGATTTTGGTCCTCCAAAATCTTGTTGTTTCCTCTCTGGGCGGGTCTCCTGGAAAGTCCAGTTCGCCAGTAAGTCTATAATTCTTAGAATTATGAGGATACACTCTGTTTATTTGTTATGAAATATGAATCTATCGTCTAAGGGTGTTATATATATATATATATATATATATATATATATATATATTTTTTTTCTTTTAGTCCGCTCGACAAGTACCTGGTAGGAGTGATCGCCCTGGAAAATAAAGTTTTAGTCTATTACCGTGTATCTTTTTTATATGCCCGTCAATCGAAAGTTCGTAATAGAGTGTTTTGATTTCTTCTATTCTATACGGTCCTAACCATTCATCGTCTAATTTATCTAGTTTATGATCATTGTGTATTAAAACACTGTCTCCTTGTCTCAAGACAGTTTGTGTTTTAACAATATTTCTCTCTTGGTCTCTTTTATACCTTCGTTTATGCTTCATCAATGTATCTCTGGCTTATGCCAATCTCGAATCCCATTCTTTCTTTCTAAGCTTTATTTCGTCGGCATACGTTCGTCCTGAGGATTTGGATATAGAGGATGGGAGATTTGCTTTGTGTCCGAAGGTTAATTCGAAAGGAGTGAATCCCGTAGATTCATGTATCATGGTATTGTAAGCTAGACAACAGAAATTCAAGGTTTCGTCCCATTCAGTATTCCAGTCTTTTTGCGTTACTCGTAATATGTCTTTTATTACGCCGTGTGTTCTTTCTAAGGATCCGTTTGATTGGGGATGGAAACTTGTCGTTTTGATGTGTTTAATCCTAAATGCTTCTTCATACTTTTTCATTAAGTCACTGATAAAATTTTGTCCCTGATCTGTTAATATTTTCTTA
>JACXIV010000121.1:0-61079 GCA_014737475.1 Bombus confusus
CACCCAATGTGATTCTTTGGATTAGATAAAATGGGTACGTATGCCTGGAAATATTACATTATACAAAAATTATTTAAGGATCGATATATATAGTGATTGAATTAATGACTGAATTAACATGACAGTTTCTATATATATCTAAACTGTACAAAATTATATTTTGCAAGTAAGTCCGTTATCTTTTGTTTCTTAGTTTGTCTGCGTCTTTATGTGTAAATACATTACACAAGTCGTTCTTTGAGAGTTAACTATTGAAGACTAATTTTTAAACTCAATTAATGTTACAATAAATACCAAATATCAAATTTTACTTGCCAAATTAAAGATTACTAGTTTAGAGAAAGACGTTATATATTTTTACACTCTATATGTAATTAACATAGTGTTGCAACTAAAATCACAAGATACAAAAGATAGAAACTACATTTCCTTGAGTCGAATGTAATTGAACAAATTATTATTTCGTTAAACAATAATTAGAGAAAGTTAGAGAACTAACATCTTCTACAGGTACCGTCAGTGCTTCGATCGGATTCGGTGCCGTGTCACCTGGTATCAACAAATCTTTGTAGTTATCCTCGGTGACCTTTTGGGGCTTCCTCTTCTGGAAGTACGTCTGCTTTCTCTTGGATTGCGTTATTTCGAGATAGGTTACTAAGATACCGACGGGTGTCAGTTGCAACACGAGAACCATCTCCGATGCAGTACCAAAGAACTTCATGATTACGTCCTGTATGTGAATGTCCCGTAATTCATTCATCATTGAATTTAAGAGACAATTTCAGTTTTGAAATCTCTTGTATTATTGTGAATCTTAAACAGGGTGAATCAGTGAAAAGTACTATCTAAAATAACTCTTTACACATTGGTTTTATCGAAGAACGTCTTTAATGAATTATGTTGCATTTCATGGCACTCATAGAAATACGCAATTTTATTTTCTAATATCTTATAGTTTCTAAGATATCGAGGCAACGTTGAATCTTTTATATGGCACCATATATTTTTTATGACATTGATTGGTCCAGCTGGACATTTTCTGCAAAGATATATTAATCTATTTATAACGAAAAGAAATTAGCGTGGCAAATATTTTGATCTGAATTTGTCAAATTTTACTTATGAAAGGCGAAGATAACGTAAGCACAAAAATACAGCGTCACGTCACTCCTTGCTTCCGTTCGTCAAATTTGACAGCTGACAAATTAACCCATTCTCAACTGCGGCAGTGTCGCGTAAACTGGCTGAATTCTCTACAAAGCGTAATAAAATCCACATATGTCAAAAACTTAATGGTTTGGCAGATACTTTATGCACTACAAAAATATTGGCCAATTTCTGTCATCCTCCCTTGAAATTATCAAATAAATGACGATTTTTAATGATTGAATTTTACGCTGATAACGATCCGATATTTGGAGCGAATTGAAGGATTTGTAACAAAAATTATCCTCGTCAATTTTTATCTTTTTTCATTCTTGTTGAGTATGTTTGAACACAGAGAGGTATATCAAATAATTACATCATTATCTGCACGTAACAAAAGTATTAATTGTAGTTATACTAACTTACGTAAAGAAGTATGCCCTCCTCTGATTTAGAGCAAAGTAATGATTGTCCACTATACAGAATGTTTGGTTATAAACAAAATATGCAAATTACTGAAAAACTATCCGCTGTATGTAAAAATTGTTCAAACAGGAAGTAAATGGTTTCAGAGGGGACATAATGTAGTATAATTGCCTTTTTTGTAGATGGCCAGTTAGAGGTCATATATTTTTAAATAAACTAACATACAAATAAATTAATAGTGTTAAAACCTATTTATGTCGAAAAACTATTAACTAGTTTAGCAGATGTTATAACTTTAACCTATTCGCAATCCATGACGTACTGGTACGTGAAATTCGAAATAACCAAATCCGCCAATGATGTATTGATAAGTCAAAATCAAACTGAACCATTTTTGCCAATGACGTACTAATACTGAATACTGATTTTAATTGTATGACATGTCGCTTACAATGACGACAGCGACTTTAGCAATGAGCCTATATGTCCGAGACATACACGACTGATGATATGTAATTTATCAAGTCATTCATAATTCACCCAGATGTTGTTTTACTGTATGGTGCAACCATTACGGCTAAACTATGGTTTGATCGATACAAAAGATCTCAATCTATAATATGGCCTATAAACATTATTCTTTAATCCTTATTGGGTTGCGAGTGTTCCAGACGTGCCTCATTTCACTACGTGTGTCAGTATTACGATCAATAAATATTTATCTTTTCAGTCGAAAGATTCTGTTTGTACTCTGATGTAACTTTATACGTTACTAATTAGTAGTTAATTAATTGTTAGGTCTAATCTAATCTAATCTAATCTAATCTAATCTAATCTAATCTAATCTAATCTAATCGTACTGTATATAAACTTTTTAAACATTCAACAGAATAGTAAAAATATGTATATTTACATCTACATACGTACATATGTTTCATGCACACACGCCATCTGTGTGTGAATCTACATATGCACTCGCGTGCACTCAGGCTTATCAACAGTTCGCAAAGAAAAAGTGACTTGCGGAATGTTCCGCTAGAGTGACATCGTCCAGTTCGTCGTATGGAAGTTTAAATATGACGAAACGGAGCCGTAAAGTTAAACGGAATAGAATATATTCTGATTCCAATTTTGATTCTAACTTTAATTCAAATATTCCGCGAAAATATAGAACTGAAACAGTTGAAACAAGAGAGGAGAGTAATGGTGAACATTGTAGCGTTGAAAATGAGGAAATTTTATATCAGTGGACACTATGTGTTAAATTTATAAATTTGGAGGACATGTAGTAATTTTGAATACTATAAATATCAAAGAAATAGAAAGATCGGATGAGATTAATACATATGAATAAGTAATAAATAAAGTTTCGTGACAAAACAGCAAGACATTGGAGGCACTGATACAATAATACAATAATACATTAATAATAATAATACATGTTTTGGCCGAACGACTTGGCTCATTACGTTCATCTACCATACATATACAGTTTGAGCTAGTGACGTGACACTGTCACGTTGCGAATAGGTGAATTTGTATAGACAAATTTAACGTATGAAAGACAAGGAATGATGCGACGCTATATTTTTGTACTTACGTTGTGTTTGTCTTTCGTAAGTTAAATTTGACAGATTCAAACTAAGATATCTGCCACATTAGTTTTTCGCTATAAATAGAAAGATACCTTCTTGCAGGAAATGTTCAGTCGGGCGAACTAATGTCAAGAAAAATATACGGCGGCATTTAAAAGGGTTTGCCTTAATATCTCAGAAAATATAAGATATTATAAAATAAATTTGCAACCATCCGATGAATCCCATGAAATTCAATATAATTCATTTAAGACGTGTTTCGACATAAACAATAGGTAACAAGTTCTTTTAGATAGTAGTTCTTATCGACCTGTATAGAGATAGATAACATCTTAAACAGCAAACGAAATTCTATTGTACGTGCACTTATGTAAACGAAGATTGTATTAGGCTTTAAGCCTCGCTGCAATAAATAATATACGTATGTACATTACCAGAGATCGTTCGATAGGTAGATAAGGTCGTTGTAGTTACTACTTCCTACAAAGTATTTCTATCATTACTTGCGATATATTCTAAGAAATCTCTATATTTGTTTCTTTCATAAGCCTTTTATCAAGAAAAGCAGAAAGACACGGATTGTTTTTTATCAAAATGCACAATCCGATTAATTAATTAAACAGAAAAATTGTATTACTCTGTTTTATAAGTACAATTTATTTATTTAATTATATTATATCTAATATACTTAATTATATATTTATTATATATTATATATCTAAATATATTTATTTAATCTATATTACTGCGTTCTCTTAGCTTACGTGTGATTATCATAAAAACAGAAAATATTTTAAGAAAATTCATCATATACAGGGTGTATACTGAAAGCATTTTTCAAGCATTTCCGATAGTTTGCCCAAAAAAAAGCTTTAAACGAAAGTTAGTCAGTTTTTGATCAGCTACACATTTAGATATTAGAAACTACCGAAAAACCTTTTTTCATTAGAAGGTAATTACGTTAACTTTTTTAAAAGATATATATTTTGGACTTTACAGAGTTGTATCAAGTTGCATCAAGACGAATTCAAGGGTCTACACAATATCCTTAAGACAACCTTGTATTCAACAATTTCGGTTAGCTCAACAGAAAGAATATGGAAAATAATTCTACTTCCATCAAATTACGTATTCAAAATAAGACTAAGACTGCTATTGGTGGAACTTATATTTCTGAATTCAAGGCCACCATAAGATTATCTCAAGGTCATAGTATTTCAAGTCGTTGAGTTTGCTTGTCGCCAGCTACAACTCTACGAGGTCCAAAATATTTAAAAATGTCAAGGTGACCTTGAGTTTTTATTGAAAAAGCATATTTTTCAAAAATTTCTAATATCCAAACGTGTAGCGAATCGAAGAACGACTAATTTTTGTACAAAACGTTTCTTTGGCACATTATTGGAAATCCCTGAAGAATGGTAGTTAATCTCAGAAGATATACCCTGTATATTAAAAGGCATCCTAAGACAAATTTTTCTTTGAAATATAACTTTTCAAAACGTGTTGTCAAAAATAACAAGTAATAACAAGTTGGAATTGATAAAACAATTTAGATAAATGAACCAGAATAAATGTTCCGCCACTCATTCCATGAGGAACCTAGCGTTTACCAGCTCGTTTACGTAATTGCGATTATCCTGACATTTTCCTCCCAAGTTACCCATAACGCAACACATATTTTATTTACGACTTTTCAGGTAACAAAAATTTCGAAGATGAAAATCGAAAAGAAAAGTTTAGATGATATTATCCAAATGCGACTTATGTAATATGATGTGGCCGATAAAATCATAGTGAAAGGTGTGCAATAATGTTCACCTTGCAATAAGGAGAGCTTAAGTGGCTTTTGTAATAAAATACTTCACAGCTGTAGTTCTGAGAGAACCCGGTGACCAATTGAGATGAAATTTAAGGGGATTAGCGATTTACAACAGCGATATCTGCTTCAGGTATCTATAGGGGGTTTCACCTACGATCTGCCCGTCTTTTTTTAAACTACGTTTCAATTTCCGTGATGAAAACATGTTAAGTTACGATATACCGTGTATATTTATATATAGGGTGTCCGACGTAACGCGATTTATTTTTCATACTTTTCTTCTATTTGCAACGATGTAACATTTTTTATTTTAAACCGTACTTTAATGATGTTGAATGTACTACAAATGATGGCAAAAATGGCGATTAATGCGAAATTAGTTTACGCATTATACACAACAATATCTGGTTGTCATCTATTCGAGTTTTCCCGGATTTGTCCTAGTTTTCAAAACGATCAGAGGATTTTCCGTGATCCGGATTTCCCGATGTCATTTATTATTATTTATTATTATTAGGTCAGCATTCATCGATCATCCGTATTATCATGCTACACATGTATCTATGTGCCGGCAGTGACCTGCCACGTGTCAGACATATCTGCATGTCTACCAATACACTAGGTAGCAATGCATCTGTTTTTGTTAGAATGATTTTCAAGTGTTGCGTTCACACAAAATGCATTAGAAACAATCTAAGTGCAAACGTTGTCTTATCCGGTTATTGTATCTAACCCAAAAAATATGTAGTTTGGAAGTTTTCATATTGAGGCTGAAATATTCAAATCTACGTACAGCCGTTTCTATTTGAGATACGTAGATAATTCGGTACGCCTTACGTTCTCTTCTTGGTGCCGTATACACTGCTTATCATTCGGTTTATCCGAGGTCAACAATGGAACTGTCATATCTTATGATGTTGCAGCTTTTCATATTCAGACACAAATATCCAAACTAACGTACCTCCGTTGCTATTTGATATATATAGACAATTCCGTACACGTTATATTCCCTTCCTGGTTCCGTATTCACCACAAGAGAGTTCGTATAAACTATATCAACACTGGACACTATAATGACCTATGTTTTTGCAGCTTTTCATGTTGAGGATGAAATATTCAAATCCAAGTGTCTCCGTTGCTCTTTGATATATGTAGATAATTCGGTACGCGTTTTGTTCTCTTTTAGGTGCCGTAAACACCACATGTCATGCAAGTTACCTTGAGTCTACAATGGACACCGTCATGACCTATGTTTTTGCACCTTTAATATTGGGGCTGAAATATTAAAATAAACGTATCTCTGTTGCTATTTGGGATATGCACCAAATTCCATATACGCTAATCTACCCATTCGGTGCCGTATACACCAAATTTAAGGCGGTTTATTCTATATCAATACTGGAAGTTTATGAAGGTTATGAAGGTTTCAGAATTGATATAGAATAAACCGCCTAAAATGTGCTGTATACTGAAACAAAAGGGGAGCATAGCGAGTACGGAAATGTTCACATATCTCAAATAGCAGCGTAGATACATAAATTTGAATATTAGTGCCTCAATGTGAAGAGTTGCAAAAATATATGACTTGACAGTGTCCACTGTAGACATATGGTAAACCGAACAACATGTGGTGTATACGCCACCAAGAAGAGAACATAACGCGTACTGAATTACCTATTTATCTCAAATAGAAACGGAGATACGTGGATTTTAACATTTCAGCCTCAATATGAAATGTTTCAAAAACATAGGCCATGGGGGGTTCCAGTATTGATATGGAATACACCGCCTAAAATGTGGTGTATACGGAAACGAAAGAGGAGCATAACGCGTACAGTACTACCACTTACCTCAAATAGATACGGAGATACGTGCTTTTTAATATTGTAGCCTCTATATGAAATGCTGCAAAAACATGGGTCATGAAGTGGTCCAGCATTGACATAGAATAAAGCGCCTAAAATCTGATGTATACGGACACAAAAGGGGAGAATAGCGTATACGAAATTTTCTACATATCTCAATTAGCAACGGAGATACGATGATTTGAATATTAGTGCCTCTATGTGATGAGCTGCAAAAACATAGGACATGAAGGTGTCCATCGTTGACATATGGTAAACCGAACAACATGTGACGTAGACGCCACCAAGAAGCGAACATAACGTGTAGAGAATTACCTACTTATCTCAAATCGAAAAGGAGATACGTGCATTTCAATATTTCCGCCACAATATGAACAGCTGCAAAAACATAGGTCATGAAGTGGTCTGGCACTGACATAGAATAAACCGTCTGATATGTGGGTTATACGGCACAACATGGGGAGTATAGCGTATACTGAATTGTCTACATAACTCAAATATAAACGGAGATAGTTTGATTTAAATATTTGTGCCTTAGTATGAAGAGCTGCAAAAACACAGGACATGAAGGTGTCCATCGTTGACATAACGTAACATGGATGACATGTGGTATTTGCGGCACCAAGAGGAGAACAACACGCGTACCGAATTACCTACTTACCTCAAATAGATGCGGACATACGTGGATTTTAATATTTCAGCCTCAATTTGAAATACAGAAAAAACATTGGACATGACGGTGTCCATTGTAGACATAAAGTAACATGCTTGATATGTGGTGTTTACGGCACCAAAAGAAGAACATAACGCGTTCCGAATTACCTACTTATCTCAAATAGATACAGAGATGCATGGATTTTAATATTTCAGTCTGAACATGAAATGCTGCAAAATCATAGGACATGAAGGGGTCCAGCATTGACATAGAATAAAACGCCTAAAATGTGGTATTTAGGGAAACAAAAGGGGAGCATAGCGTATACGCAGTTCTCTACATATCTCAAATAGCAACGGAGATACTTTTATTTGAATATTTGTGCCGCAATATGAAGAGCTGCAAAAACATAGGACATGACGGTGCCCATTGTAGGCATATGATAAACCGAACAACATGTGGTGTATACGCCACCAAGAAGCGAACATAACGCGTAGAGAATACCTACTTATCTCAAATAGAAACGGAGATACGTGGATTTCAATATTTCCACCTTAATATGAATAGCTGAAAAAACATAGGTCATGAAGGGGTCCAGCATTGAGATAAAATAAACCTTCTGATATGTGATTTATACGGCACTAAATGGGGAGTATAGCGTATACGGAATTGTCTACATATCCCAAATAGAAACGGTAATACGTGGTGTTACTATTGCAGCATCAACATGAAATGCTGCAAAAAAAATAGGTCACGAAGGGGTCCGGCATTGACATAGAAGAAAACCCCTAAAATGTGGTGTATACAGAAACAAAAGGGGAGCATAACTAGTACGGAAATCTCCACAAATCTCAAATAGCCACGGAGATACGCTTATTTGGATATTAGTGCCTCAATGTGAAGAGCTGCAAAACCATAGGACGTGACGGTATCCATTGTAGACATGTGGTAAACCGAACAACATGTAGTGTATACGTCACCAAGAAGCGAATGTAACGCGTAGAGTATTACCTACTTATCTCAAATAGATACGGAGATACGTGGATTTTAATATTCAGTGTCAATTTGAAATGCAGCAAAAGCATATGACATGAAGGTGTCCATTGTAGACGTAACGTAACATGAATGATATGTGCTGTTTCCGGCACCAAAAGGAGAACATAACGCGTACCGAATTACCTACTTATCTGAAATATATATGGAGATACGTGGATTTTAATATTGCAGCCTCAACATGAAATGCTGCAAAAATACAGGTCATGAAGTAGTCCAGCATTGACATAGAATAAACCGTCTGATATGTGGCTTATACGGAACAAAATGGGGAATATAGCGTACAGGGAATTGTCTACATATCTCAAATATCAACGAAGATACGTTGATTTGAATATTTGTGCCTTACTATGAAGTGCTGCAAAAACATAGGTCATGAAGTGGTTCAGCATTGACATAGAACAAGACGCCTAAAATGTGGTGTACACAGCTTTCCAGGAACAAACAATGATCCCAAGGAAATGTTTTAAGGACCGCTCTTAGGCCCGATGACACGTACGGATCTAGTGGTCCTAATTTGCCAATGATAGATTTACGGCACTCCTTGGGTCGATTGTTTGTTTAAGTTAAGAGCGGTCGGCGCTTGGAGACCCCCCTCAACGAGCGACGGTGCGCGATTGTGTTACGCAACGTAACAGTCCCCTTCATGACCTATGTTTTTGCAGCTTTTCATATTGCTGCTGATGTATTCAAATCCACGTATCTCCGTATCTATTTGAGATAAGTAGGTAATTCAGAACGCGTTATGTTCTCTTTTTGGTGCCGTAAACACCACAAATCATTCGGTTTACCCCATGTCTACACTGGACAACGTCATGTCCTATGCTTTTGCAGCTTTTCATGTAAAGGCACAAATATTGCAATCAACGCATCTCCTATGCTATTTGAGATATGTAGACAATTCCGTACACGCTGTACTCCCCAGTTGGTGCCGTATGTACCAAATATAAGGCGGCTTATTCTGTATGAACTCTGGATCACTTCACGAACTGTGTTTTTGCAGCTTTTCATATCGAGGATGAAATATTCAAATCTAGGTATCTCCTACGCTATTTGAGATATGTTGACACTTCGACCCTCATTATATTCCCCTCCTGGTGCCGTATACACCACATATCATTCTCTTTACCCGACGTCAACAATGGACACCGTCATGTCCTATGCTTTTGCAGCTTTTCATATCGAGGATGATCTATTCAAATCCGCGTATCTTCGTTTCTAAATGAGATATATAGATAATTCGGTACGGGTCAGGTTCTCTTTTTGGTGCCGTAAACACCACATATCACTCCATTTACCTTATGTCTACAATGGACACCGTGATGTTCTATGTTTTTGCAGCTATTCTGATTGAGGCAAAAATATTCAAATCATCGTATCTACTTTGCTATTTGAGATATGTGGACATTTCCGTACTCGTTCTGCTCCCCTTTTGTTGCCGTATACACCACATTTTAGGCGGTTTACTCTATATCAATACTGGATCCCCTCATGACCTATGTTCCTGCAGCTTTTCATATTGAGGCTGAAATATTCAAATCATAGTATCTCCGTATCTATTTGAGATATTTCGACAACTCGGAACGCGTTATGTTCTCTTCTTGGTACCGTATACACCACATTTTAGGCGGTTTATTCTATATCAATTCCGGACCCCTTCATGGCCTATGTTTTTGCAGCTTTTCATATTGAGGCTGAAATATTTCAAACCATCTATCTCCGGATCTATTTGAGATAAATAGGTAATTCGGTACGGGTTATGTTCTCTTTTTGGTGCCGTAAACACCACATATCATTCGGTTTTCCTTATGTCTACAGTGGACACCGCCATGTCCTATGTATTTGCCGCTCTGCATATTGAGGCTGAAATATTCCAATAATCGTATCTCCGTTTTCCAACTCTTCCATTCTCTCCTCTTTTTCTATCTCGTCAGCCACCTACTCCTTCTTTCCATACTCTACACCCTTTTCCATCGCTATCGATCAGTCTATTCTCTCAGTTGCTTTCTTTCTTCGATCCCCCGTTGCTTCTCTCGTTGGACTTTCGGCTTTCTGGCTTTCGCTTTTCCTTTTCGTCACGCTGTTTTTGCCGATTCGTCCCGTCTTACTTACTCGTCTCTTTTCAGCACCTTCCACGACACATTGTTTTGGCTACCTTTGTTCTCTTCTTTAGCCGTCAAGTGTTCAAGGTTCCTTGCGTATCTTTAAAACGTGTAAACGTGTAAACTCGAAATTCGTACACGTGTTCGTCGATCATTGATAAAAAATTGTAATCGATAGAAAACAGTTACGACGATGTATGGTATTTAAATGTTGCTGCTGGATCAAGAGATGTCAACTTCGTCCCTCAACGCGTTGACCGTCATGGTGGTTACGTGGTGGAATTGCAACATTGCAAAGCGCTTAAGCGATTGTATCGTTTTAATAAGGTAACTATACTTTATACGTACAATGGTTACAATAAATATATCCTCGTTTTCCAGTGACTCGTCTCTTCGTCAGATTCTATATTTTAGTTGCATGGCATCAAATTTCACTTTATCGGTACATACCATCAACGATAGATGATACGAAATTGAATATATTTGCACCTAATTAATCAGCACGTAAGTATTAATTTGTAAATATTACAGTATTAATACATATAAATTAATTATTATATACAGTATTAAGTTGATAAAATAGAGACGACCGATAGAATAGATAGTTCTCGATCGCTGGTCCTGACGCTGAACGGCTTTGGCCTCTTCTAAAGTCAAGGTCTCTCCCTAGGGATATTCGCGAGTGTCTATATCGGATCGTCGGCTATCGTAGATCGTTTGAAAGTCGTGTACCTTTCCAGGATACTTCGAAAAGCGAGATAATTAACGCGGCTGTGATCGAAGCATCTTGCCGCTTGTTCTCCAAAATGGACGCCCTTTATTCTTGCTCATCGATAATAATGTAACGAAGAATATTCGCTGTTCCTTTTTCATCTTGATCCTGGAAATTACAAATCGCCTGGCCTTGAAACAATTACGATTCCTCGAAGAAGGACGTCGAAAGTCTGTGCTGTTTCTCGACCTTCCGCGCAAAAGTATATCACTTTTGCCGACACTGCATCACTTTCATCTGGCGTCCTTTCGATCGAGAATACGATACGTCGTGCCTTTCCAACAATCCCGGTAAGATCATCGATCGTTCCGTTACAGTATTCGCCAACCTGATCCTTCGTACGTAACGTATTAAAATATAAAAAGTATACGAAACGAAGATAGAGGTATCTGGTGAAAACGGTTATGCAGGTGCTGTCGAATGCAGTTATGTCAGAGCGCACGATATTTTCCACCTTTAGCACATCCTTTAGGGAGATTGTGTCAAGGATGTGCGCGAGGTGAGCACGCCATCGGATCAGAAATTATGCGACTACCTGGGCGTAATGTGAACCGGTTGTTTTTCTTTTTTTCTGCGCGTTAAAATGAATCCTAATGTACGAATACATTACGCGATCATTCGTTTCTGGCCCGTGTTCGCCAGCACGCTCCTGCGACTAAAATCGATTATACCGGTGTTCGTTTCCTGGAATTTCTTGGGTTGCGCGCCCGTAGCGAAACAGCATTCAAAAGGAAAGATGTACAATAAAGCCGTGCAGACTGGTACTTTAGCGTTCTGCGCGTCCATTAAAATGTGACCGTGCAAACGCGAGCAACATTTTGCTCGTTCATTGGTATTATCTTGGTCGGAGAAAAAAAATAGGAGCGAGAAGAATCGGCGAGTCAGATAGAGTTTTCGAAAGCGAGAGTTTACGCGATGCTTTACTTTATGCTTATTCGTCTTGTTCGAACGAATTGTCGGTATTACGCGATTAGTGATTGCAGTTACTGCGAAAATGCGCATGCTACTACGAAATATGTATTTACCTCTTTCTGCGTCTATTATTGTCCTCTCTATTATCGTGAACGCGTAATGGTTTGAAAATCTTGAGAACGCTGCGTCAAGTTGCGTTATTTTTTAATTTTCAAGAGAGTTTCTTAGTTGGAAGAAGGTTAAACATAGAGAAAGTTGGACAACTATTCTTTGCTTGATGCAGCTTTTTACTTACTACGCTAATAGCAACGAGTTGTACGGGAAATTCGTAGCCCTTCCGAAAATCGATATATAAGTTCCTACTGCGTATTTAACGAATAAAAATTTCAAAGAATTCGATACTCGAAGTGGTATATTCGTTGAATAAGTGATTTGCACGTTTGAATTGATAAAATTTCAATTCTATGGAAAATCGACGAAAACGTAGTCGTATATTTTCGCACGCTTAATTTTTCCATAAGCGTACAAACATCCGTAATCTACCAATAACAATGCTTAGAAATGGTGACCATTCTCTTATATCATCGATCGAACCACTCGCGGCGATCGACAGCGAAAGACATTGTCGAGGTCACGGTGCACGGGTTTGTCATTTTCCCGGTCACGACTCGAAACCCATGGAAATTGGAGTAAATGTGTGGGTATTACCCGTGGGTCGACCGTGCGTTACTCAATCGTTACGATCTTGACGACGTACGCTCTAAATAAGATCGGATAAATGCACAAGGGATGTGCCGTTTACGTTGTTACATCCGACGATTATTTCGATTCAGACGTTACCATAAAGGTGCGTGACGTTGATGTCGATTAACTTTGATTGTATCGTTCGAACATCGGCAGACACGTTGTACGAACATTGTATATGTAGATCTTTTAAAGATCACAGATTATTCGCAAGAATAATCCTCGCGACTATTTGCGTGATGTTTTCATTCTGGAGATTCTTACGTCTGATAGAATTAGAAAAACGAATTGTAGGAGCTTGAAGGTTCTTGAATTTGAAATTAGAATTTCACAAGGTTGGCACATCGCTCGAAACGATGCGAATGGTTGAATGAATGCTCGGAATCGCTACGTTTGATCTTGTACGAGCTTCGTTGGACCGAGGAATGATCAGCTCGAATATTCTTGTGCTAATTACGCGAATGAAATGCTGTAAACAGAGGAGTATGTAACGGTATACATATCTATTCAGAGGAACTCTCGCATTCGAGTGGAAGCAGCGAAAACAGAAGACGTTTCGTTCGTGCAAGACTCGAGTATTGTGAAGAACATCCAGAACGATTCGGTTTTGCGAGTTGTGCACGCACAGGAAAGGGTAAAAGTCGCGTGGAATTTTTCGTACATCACCTGTAACCCCGTTTAAACTCAGCGTTGACAGACAGCACCCGGTTGCGCAATCGAGAATGTGTATCGTACGCGAAGCGCCCGTTGCAGACGCGCTTTTGCTTGGCGCATCCGCCGTCTCTGCTGGAAATAATTAATAAGCAAAACGCGGAGCTGTTCTTGGCAGCGTTTAATTATTCGACTACACCCGCTTGGGAACGTTCACGACCGCGTACTTAACTCGATAGCGACATTGTTAATTTCCTACATTGTTCGGGAAACGCTGGATTTTAGACAATCGGATGAACAAAATTGGGTATCGAACGATGTCGATAAATTTCCCACTTTGAATCTGTTAGATTGTTAACATTGAACGTTAATTATTAAATTTATCTACGTCGTTGATATTTAATATCACGCATCAACACATTTATAATTTACACTTGACAAATTTACGGATAACAGATTTTTCGCAATGGCAATCTTTGATATTACATTTAGGTATTAGCATCGTTCATAAATTTCCTATTTGGGTGGAAAATTTGTATATCACGTTAATTCGCTATAGACGTCGATGAATTTTCCATAATGGAAATTGTTCGTATCGAATTCGTCCCTCGTTGCTGGCAAATAAGCGAGCACGCTGTTTTCGGTTCCCACGTATAAAAGCCTGGGTGGAACATGGACGACAGGATTGGAAGTGGATAGGCAACAGGGAAATATAGATTTCCACGTGACTTGGTATATTCGTGTGAAAATTTCTCGATAATTAAGGAAGTGCAATTAAGCCCTCTTTATCGGGACTTGGCCTTACTTCAGCTGGTAATTTTCTGTCGCATGACACGGCATCGTTATTATACCCGGAATCGTTTCTGTCGTTCTTTCTTCTTTCCATTCGTCTCATAGACAGGCTACGTAACAGGAAATTCAAGCATTTACGATCGCGAAAAGCGAAGTTTCAGTCGTGTGTTCCTGTAATGTTGTTCTTCATGAAAGCGGCACACATTCCACAGCGGAGTAAGGTCGTTGCAGGGGATATTAAATTCGCCAGTTTCTGTTTTGTCCGACCGGTATAAGCGAATTTAATTCAATTATATGGAGTACGCATATACGTTCACGTATACGTTCGTATCACGTTCACGTACGTATTCGCTCATGGAGTACGCAGAGAAAAACGAAAAAAACGAAGCTTCTATCCGGCGTAATGAGCCAAAGCGTACACGTTAGCTACGCATAAGACTAGAGCAGGGATCGAGGTACGCTCTTTTTGCCAGCGTGCCTTCGAAGATGAAAAGTCGTGCAAACGCTCGGCGAACGAGTTTCTGTATAATCTTTGCATATTTATGAGTTTCGTAAGTAATATTTAACTTGGACTTCATTCAATTATGCAGACCCTTGGGCAGTTTCCTCGGCCCAATTGCATCTCTGCCGCGCTTCTCTACTCACGAATGTAAGAGCACGTTTCGGAACGTCAATTGCGACGATCAGCGCCATCATCTGTCGCAGGAAATTCGATTTTCCTCGCTCGAGAATATTCTGTGTTTTTGAAAATACTACATGCGATGAGATGCACAAAATAACCGATTTAGAGGACAGACAGAGCGTAAAAGTAATTCAGAAGTTTGAATTAAAAACGAACCTTGTCAAATTAGTAAAGATTGACATATCGATCCGGATGGCTACTTTCTATCGGAAGATATATTATTTCAAAGACGCTCATTAGTTTAATTAAATCACGCGCGTCCCGGGCCGGTTCCTGGGCCACACGAAAAGCACTAGTCGGCTACCGTATAATAAATACGAGCATGCATGCGAACGATAGAATGTTATAGTGAAACGATGATGATTAACTGGTCGGTTAGACCGGTATCCACGTCAAGCAACGCGAAAGTGGCGAGGTGCGGTCGTCCATTGCCGATTATAGGCATCCTTCGTTTCTCAGATGCCACTCGTCCTTCTCTCTTTCCTCTTCATCGAGTATCGTCTACGAGAGAGAAAGGAAGAGAGAGTGTATCCGTTATAGCCAGTTGTTGAGACTAATGTAAACTCGTGTTCGAGAGTAAATTTTGTCTGTGTGTAAACGTCGAATTTTTCTCCCGTCTTCTACAGGTTTTCCCTTCGTGGATCTTTCTGGTCACGAATGAGTACATCTCGCGACTTTCTGCATCGCATACCCGCAGGAATCATTCCGGGACACAGGGGGAGAGAAGGCGAAGAACGTTGGTGTACATTAGTCCGCATCCTCCGGATCGAATCGCGATTCTGCCCGAAGAAGAAGGGGAAAATTAGAATTCTCTCGCTCTTTCCTTTTATTAATCGCGGTTGCAAACGTCGAGTTTTTATATCTCAATTTTATATCGCCTTTTGAAGCAACGTTTTAAGAAATGCTTTCATACAAAATACATCGGCAACGATTCTTCTATGTTCTTCTCGAACTTAAGAATCCTTTAACGATAGAAGACAAGAAACGAAAGAACGCGTTTAACGGAGTTAAATTCCGTCCGATTGAAACTTCTAAATTAATTAGATTTTACGCAAAATCGGGGACGCCAGATCAGTAGATCAGAAACTGAATTAGATGTCCGTGATTCTAGGAATGTCATTAAACATCGATAGTTATACAATTACAGGAAGAAATCTGATTCAAAGAAAACACCGGATACCCGTAGTTATGTAGAAATATGATTTTCTCGTGTACTTAATTAACCATATTAAGGAAAACCGTGCGAGAAGAAGAGAAACGAGCAACCGGTATCCATGCTTCTCGATATATTTTCCTCGTCTCTCTTTCTCTTTTTCTTTCTTTTTCTTTTCCTGCCCCCGATGCCGCGTATTCCACTAGCTCGTATATCGCGCTCTTCGAAAGCAGAATATTCTTCGATCTTTCGCGGCCACCAAATGTAGGCGCCATTACTTGCCTCCGGATCTCCCTCCCCCTTCTTCCTCTTCGTCGTCTTCTTCTTCTTCTTTCTCCTTTTCTGCTCATCCTTTGCCTCCTCTTCTTCTTCTTCTACTTCTATAACTACTCGCGCCGTTTTTCCTTCTTCTTCTTATCTCGTCGGTCTCTACGAGTCAAGGAGCGTTCTCAAGGAGGTCGGTCTTTTTAACCAGGCGTGTAGCTGTGGTACACATTTTCCTTTGTCTCCGGGAATCGCTTTCGTATCACCGCTGTTACGTTGCCCAGGCGTTTCCGTTCGCGTCGCTTCGATTTCTTGCTTCGACTTTAGGTAACTTTGCTTTGGTTGCAGAGCGCATTCAGAGAATGCCACGGAGGAAAAAAGATTAAAAATGAAAGACGTTTCTACTTAAGACTTGGTATGTTACACCGTTTGTCTGCTTTACACCGCATAGTTTGCTCCGCAAATTTTCCGCCTTCCTTGAGGATTTTAAATAAATTTTCTTTACGTCCATCACGCAGGAAGATAAAAGGCGGTTTCATCGATCTTTCGATTCGGAACCTTCGTTTGTTCTATATGCAGTGTCGAAAATTTGTCTTGTTTTCTAAGCGATTATATGCCATTTATGCCCAGAATTCCAGGGAATTTTTCTTCAAACACAGAGAGTACCGACAGAGGAAGAAAGTAAAGAATAAAACAAGTTTCAATTTCATTTTTAATTGGAAACCTTTTAACGTCTCTACCGTATTTTTCGGGGAATTTTTCCTGCACCCAGATATTACACACCTAAAACTCTTTAAGTACGCACAGCACACGCAAAGCTTTACCTCCGTTTTTAACGATCACGCTTCCTTCTCGTACGTCGTAATTCAATACCAATATTGGTAAATTATCGTAATATCCAATCCAGACTTTACCTATCATTAGGCATTTCTAAGAAAAAAAAGCAGAGCACAACGCAGAACTATACTTAGCGACCAATTTTAGTTGGCTCTCAATATTTTTCATGGCTTTGGCTTTTCATGGTCATTGGCTGTGCAGGACGAAGATATCATTACGTGTCTCGAAGCAAAGTGGTTCGTAATCGAGGAACACCTGTAAAGCAACGATGTACGGCCAAGTTAATAGCCCGAGTAAATTTAATCATATCGATTCCTCAAGTTCCTCTTCCTCGTTCGCTTGCAACGCCATTAAGAACATCCGATCGCGAGGTTCATGATCTGCTTAGAAGTACTTGAATAAATTAAATATCGTAAAACAAATACGGAAATGAAATCGTAAAAAGTAGGGAATAAATTGATAAGATAAATATCGTAGACCTCCGCTTTAGAATTTGAAAATTTCATATGAAATAAGACAAGACTTACAAAATTTCACTCCTTTCGTTATCATTCATATAATTAGGATATTGCTCGTTTTATACAAGGATATTTATCGATGCTGGGAGTTTGTAAAATTTTTCACCACTAGTTTAATTGTGCAAAAAATTTCCTTCTATCGAGAGAACAAAATAAGAGCACGCAAGGTATTATATCAACGTTTCTTAGTATATCGTTAATAATTCATTTCATTGATAAAAAGAGAAATTTCCGTTTATTGGGTGGTCTTAGAGATTATTGTGTTGACTTACGGTTCTTAGCAAGGATTACGAGCGCAATTACAAATACGATTCCCAATATTGAGACTATCCCTGGACAGATGATTCGTTCAAACGTAGTAGGCGAATCCGTTAAGTGGGAAATACGGTTCTTTAATTACATTTGAACGGCGCAGAAACGAATCTACCGATGATCAGCTGGCTTCTAATGCATGCGCCGAATTTGCATACAAATAGTAGGTTTCTGCAGGCCGAGCGTACCTGACGCACGACTAATTTCTAGCTGGCCGTTTGCTTAACTGTAAAACAGCGTCACGTCTGTTTACAAATTTGTGACAGCGGCAGTTGTCCGAAAGCTCGTCTTGCATCACGCTAAGAAAAACTGTTGGAGGAAAAGAGTTACGGGTACGATCACCGATGTATGGAAAACGTGAACCGATTTTTACCGTTGCAGCGACGAGCCTTCCAACTGCTAATGAAATTATAAACGATTGCATGAAAAGAAAAAAGAAACGCGCAAGGAGAAACGAACGAACGCTTTACGTAAATTATATTAGCAGAGAAAACGCTGGAATATTGAAACGACGATGTGGTTCTCTCTGTTCGGCAAATAAAACTTTCCTCCTTCGACGACGATACAGAGGAAAGTCAGGAAACCAATATCTATATGCATCGGCAAGAAAAGCAAGAAGAAGCGTGCGTGTGCGTGATTTTCTTAATTGCTGTTGTACATCTTAGGCTTAATTAACGAGCAAATAGCTTGGTTAAAATTAAACCTACGCATCGGCAGAAGAAGAATGACGCATAGATACATAAGAAATTCATTCGGATAAAAATAAGGCTGAATAACAGCTTTATGACTAAACATAATCTGTGTAATTTCTACTTCCTCGACAATGGTCAGTCAACATCATCGTTCGATGTTGGGCAAAAAGGTAATAGGAATAGGGCTCGCCGTAGGTGCGGCTGATCCTTCTGTGTTTTCTATGTACCAGACGTTAACAGAAGCCTCAATCATCGTCATGGAGTGTCTCGAGTACACGGAGCCTTCGAGCGTGCTTGTTTGTGTCACGATTGATTGTTTAGGAAAAGCAGCAGTGATGAATGTCCACGAGAAATGGCAACGAGTTGTTCGAGCTCCATTCTAGTCTGTGCCCCGGCACAATTTCCACTAATAATAATTCTCGCGAGTCGTCTAACACGTTCGCGATCGCAGACTAAGCAGAGGACTCGACCTTTCCACCTTTTAACGGTTACGATGCAATTATTCCAGCTTCGAGATGGCAGTGCCAAAAGGTCGCGAAGTAAATTACTTTTCGAGCTCTCTCCCGCGGTTCCGTTACGCGAACGCGTGTACTTACATACACGTACGCACACGGCCTTTACGTAGATGATTTTATTATTTCATTGAGCGCCGGTGACTCTAATAACGAGAGTCATTATGCGACGTGATGTTTCCTTTCGCCGTGTTCGTCGCGTTGTGCTTCAGGAAACTCTACCTTTTACTTATGTTGATTTCCTGGCTGATCTTGCGGTTTCACCGATTTCCCTTATTTTTCCTGTCATCCGCATGGAATTTGAGAAAAAAGCGGGAGAATTTAAAATTGCAAATTTCACGGAACAAATAAACAGAGATGTATCGAAGGTTTTCCTCCCGGATTCTCTATTTTCTTGGATAGTCTTCTGTAACTGTGTTGTAAGCGTAGCCAGTCAATGTGGTAACGCTATATAGGTGCATGAAACGAATCAAAGATGGCGATAGAGATTACGTATAGACATTTTAAGATTGCGAAAGATTCTATAGAATTTTCACGAACAAGCTGCACGTTTCTATAATTACGTAATGTTTAGGGAATTTCGAAATTTGCGACACGTAAAGTTAGGTAAAGTGGATGCATAAGTCGGTTCTGGGAACCAACTGTCCCTAATTCTATGCTAAATATCGAAGATAGCTGGTGGATAATTCCCGTTTCGGCTGTTTCCCGTTTCGACGAGGTGCGTCCTACAATGAAAAAATGACCAGGGGCGCGAGCAACGTTAGAACGGTGAATTTTCGCAACGATCAATTTGACCGGTTTAACAATCGGCAACACGTGTTAGACAGCGATCAGGAAAACTGCTGTAATTTTACCGTTTTGCAGTAGTCATCCAGGCGTGCGTACGCGCTTCGTCCAAACCGATAATAACGCCGCCGTTTTCTGAGCCCGTCGTATACCTTAAGTGGTCCATCGAGCCACGATACGAGTTATTATCCGCCAATTTGTGTTTCGTCCTCATCATCGTTCGCGTGTAATCTCTTTGAGTAATTTCGTTCTTTCCAAGTTGTTCGTTGTTTCGACAGGGAACGCGCACAAAACAACACGAAGAACGCGAATAATAACGTTTCGATATTTGCTCTTCGCTTAAACATTTTCCCTAGCTTGCTTCTTGGAATAACCTTGAATCGACTTATCGAGAAATATTCATCGCGACATTAAAGAAAACAGTACGATATAAGAGTAAAAGTGGATAAGAGGAAAGATTTCGTTTGAACCAGGTCGAAAGGACACTCTGGTATTACGCGATAATGAATCTCAGCGAGTCTGTTATGCGAATAACCGGTGACACGTTCTCGTAGCGTGCGCCTCAAGCGGTCGCGACCGGAGAGTTCAATGCTTGCAACAGACAGTGCGCGCTCGGCAGCTACGAGCTCGATAGTAGTTGCGCCGATTACAATCGCGTCACCAGTCTTTCCATATTTAGGGACAGCAACCGTTAAGTTATTGCGTCTACAGCACGTGGAAATATCCTCGAATAATTCTCTTACGAGGCAGGCGAACTAACGCTAATAAAAGACGCGTTACTTCGATCAAATCCTCGTACTCTGCAAATACACACTATAAAGATGGCTAAAATTCCATGAATATCGAATCGATCATCCAATTTATCATACACGTTTATCAGTCTTTTATGCGGTAGATTCCCACGGATCGAACAACCAGAACCTCTTAGCGTTAGGTAGAAGAGATGCACGCTGGTGGGAAAAAAAGCGCCACTCACGAGACAAAATTGTTACGTTTAATACGACGATAACATGATCGTCGCGTTACATAACTCGTTGATTAAAGCAAACGAAAGATTAGAGGCAGAATAATCGTTTTTACGATATAATCGAACCATCAACCATAACGTCTCCATCGTGGACAGAAAGCTTTATCGCGAGAATGCTTAAAACTGCTTACGACGCCGATAATTGGTATTTTTCACCGCTTCGGTAATTAGCGTTCCTCGAGCTGGCTATAGTTAAACAACTTTCATGCCTGATAAGCTCGAGGATTATGAGCTGGTGGGTTCTTTCATCACGGCTTCTCTCTCTCTCTCTCTCTCTGTCTCTCTGTCTCTCTCTCTCTCCCGATCGATCGTTTGAAATGGCTTTGTTTGCACGCATTATTCAAGAAATATTGCGAATCGTCTATAGCTTACGATGAATGATTTTGTTTCGACTGTATCCGTGGATCGACTTCGGAACACCAAGTTAGAAAACTATTGCTTATCTTTATTAATTGCAGCTTGATACAGATCTTACTATCCCGAGAAGAATCAGTGTGTGAAGCTCTCTTCTCTTCATGAATTAACATCGTACATCAACGTAGAGGATATATACTAGCGTTACTTCATACAATACCACTATCATCAAGCTAATATATAGGTAATAGGCAGTAGTGATGGCAAAACAGTCATATGTAATTTATCGCCTCTTAGACATTTTTGAGGATCGTATCCTTCATTTGTCTGGTATTTCCATGCGTACGTATGTATGCACAATATACAATTAAATTATCGTAGTATCATACAATATAACATCGTTGGATAGTTACTATCCGTAAGTCATAGACCACACGTACTAAGTAGTTCGTGATTTATCTACGGATGCAACTGCTAATAGAAGCTGAAAAACGGCTAGCTAAGAAAATGTATCCTTCGAGGAACTAACTTCCTTACAAATCAATCTCGTTTTTATTTTACGAGTACGCAACAAAATAAATCGCATTTTCTAAGTGATAATTTAAACGTTCAACTAACTTCGAAACACATCGATGCAGTAACTACTTAATCGAGACGATTCTCGAATCGAGGCCAGAGAGACGAACCTTGGCACTCATTCGCACGTCTTCGCGCAACGGTCATACCACCTGGTTTTCCCTCGTTTTTCTCACGTCCTACGCTTTTCGTTCAACCGCGTTCCTTTCGATCGCGACGCAACGCATTAATTCATCGATCTTCAGCGTCATCGCCTTGATCCTGCCAAAAATGATACTCCGTTCGATGAACGTGATGCATTATCCTCTCGTTCACGTTTCACCAGGTCTATGATGTAATTTACGACTGTAATTGTTGGAGGCGGGTTGAACGCACCAAGGAGAATTTCGATCGCTCCGGGACGTCGACACGCGGGTGTTGCACGCGGAACCGTACGCTTCGGCTACCATCGCGGAGCTCAAAGGATGCTCGCGTTACGAGGACCTTTACTGTTAGGCACCGCTTTACGACGCCAGGTGTCTCTTTCAGTGAATCGTAACAACACGGGCTAGCGCGAAATCCCTGGAAAACGTAACGGTATTGACAACGCGCGTACGTTTCGCGGCTCGACGCTTCTCCGAGAAGTAACTGTATTTGTATCATTCCACCGAGCTGTGACGCGTAGATCGCTGTTTCGTTTCGAAGTGTACGCAGTTCCGTGCTCCATATTCTGTTTCTATTCTGAAATTTCGCGGAAAGGAGAAACATGATCCTTGCAATCGAATTGGGGCCAGTTGCAATATTTAACAAGTTGATTGTCACGGTGGTCGTCGGTGAGCGATGGTACTAAATATTTTAGAATGATTAAATTACCGCGAATCTCATTAGCGACAACGTTTCCAATAACGTGAATGACGCGTACTTGAATAACGTTGCCAGATAAAAAGTGCGTAAACAAAATATGATATTTTGCAAAAACATTAATGGCGTAGTACATTTTAATCTATTCTCTTTGTTGTTCTTTTCGAGTATCTATGATCAGAAATGGATGTTATAAAAATATTAATTGGACTTAGTGCCCATTATAATTTTACTATCCTTCGCGTACGAGTATGTTTCACGCCTCTTATGAATAAAACGTTCCGCAAAAGAGGATATCTGAAGAGATAAAAAGCTTCTCGTTGCAACGACAATACGTTCAATTCTATAATTTGCTATTTAAAAGTAGTTGGGTTCGTAATCGTATCGTCCGCACTCAAGGTTGCTGATGGTGATTTAATTCGCTGGAAATGACGGGAAGATAAACGTTTCATTAGCATTCGGCTGGTGACGCAAGCCATATGTTAGGCAATGGCTGTGCGAGTTTCAGTTCGTGGCCGCTTTCCACGTTCCGGTTTTGGGCTTTCGCGGATAGTGAAAACAAAACCACGTCCCTCGCCGATGCTTCCCCTTCAGCTGCTGGGCGGAATTGTTCGTTACCTCTTCGCTACTTCCTGAGACCTTGCTGGCATACGAACGAGCAACGTTCCGTTGCGCCTCGTGGCGGATTCGACGGAAAAAAAAACGATGATTAACCGGACGTTTCCTTTGTGTAAAGGTATAATTTTGCGGCGAGGTGTTGTAAAATACAGTCATCGAGTAAATTTAACAGCTAGAAAGATCGGAAATGGATTGCACGAAACTATATACATTATACACAACGTAGGAAATTGAACTGGCAGGGATTTAGAAAGAAAGACTTTAATTTCGCGTGATGGTTACTGGTGTGCAGTTACATATAAGTCGTACAGAAGCCCTAATGATCGACTTCGTACGCCGAGAAGTACGAAACAGTAAGGGTGTTGTTGGATTATTATTTTTTAAATTCACTATCGGCTGTGCTGACTTATTTTAATAAATAAGTCGTGGAAGTATGCCATTCCTTGTTGCAGACGTAGAATCGTGCATGAAGGTAACACAACATTAAGTTCATCATGCGTCGAGGTAATGAAATTGAGAGACTTAGAAAAAGTGGAGTTAATCGGTTTGACTTCTGAGAAACTCGTATAAAATACAACCACTGTATATAAGCGTATTACATTTCTCACACGCGATTAACATCCATAAATACGTTAAATAATTTTTAATGAGCGCAACTGAGAAATAGAAATTCTTATCTTCTTCTGGCGTTTAAATAAATTTACCTCTAAAAACGTTAATTACGAAGAATTCGAAGATACGATTTTTCGTTTCTAAATACCATAGAAATGCTACGAAAGCTAGGGAAACAATTAAAGGGAGCGACGAAGAGGCTTCCAATGGCATTTGGATGTAATAACAAAAATTTTGGAATTGGTTCGATGACGAAGAACGGGCGATGAAAGCACCACGCGTTACGCCAGTCTAGTTTGTACTCGAACCAACTCGAAGAACTTTCACTTCGCAACGGAATAATTCTGTCTCGCCTCGTTCGGCCGCTCTCTCGTTCTGAGCTCGCGGTGGGCGTATGTTTTAGGCCCGAATCACTTTCCAGCTTTTATACTTTGTTGATTCATGCCGGATGTTGTCACAGACAAACACTATGGACGACGTCTGATTGTGTTCAGAATAGGAATTTCTTAACACGCTGCAACCGACTCTGATTCGGTTCGCACGCGCATCGTCGACTGCATCCTTCTCTTTTTAAAATAGCAATATCTTTATCGATGCTCATTTCGCTTGCAAACGTGACTCTTAATCGCGTCGTTTCTAGCCCAATATGGCATCGGCAGATGATATCTCGAAGGAATACTATAATGCAGGAGATACCGACTACGTGTAAAATTGTCTACCGAACAAATTAAAATGGGAGATAAACCACTGTACAGAGGTATCTCATTTTCGATGAGATACGATTTCATTCGAAAACGACGAACAAATTTATCTGCAACGATTTTAGTCATTGTCGTAAATTATGATAGAAGATGCCCTAAATTACGACAAAAAATACGTACAGACATACACACGATATAGTAACAAGTAAGCACGTAAGCAGTCCACGATGTTTTTTAATTTGTACGCTTTGGTAAAATTCAAATAACATTACTTGCGCAAGGAAATGACGGACCTTCAAAAATACCTGGCAGCAAATCCATAAAATTTCTCTGAAAAGCGACGAACAGATGATCTCGAGCGTTCTGATAGCTGCGATGTTAATCGCGTCTGCCTAAAACACGTAAATCTATGCGGAATATGCTTTCGCTGGAATAATGAGCGAAATTTGATTATCGAATGGTAATGAAGCTGTAAGTCCGGTTTGCAGATTTAATTCAACGATGTTTGAGTTAATGGATTGGGACGCTCCTTCACGAAGAGGAAACATTAATGGTTGGGACGTAATCGATCATCGGTTACAAGGCGATCGGTTAAAAGCAGGCTGTTGACCTATGCTTCCTCCCTATTCGAGGATCGTTATGAAACGACGCTAATTAACGTATCAGTAGCTGCTGACACCGGCAGTGGAATTAATTCGTGACGAGATACACCGCAAATTATACGAATTGCCGCAGTGACTATATCGAATCCCAACAGAAGTCCGGATCATTGCTTTCAGAACAATTAAACATTAATCAGCGTGAAAGGTTGGCGAGAACGTAAAACCACCAAAATAATCCCGAAATTTTAAGAAATTCATCAGTATCGTCCATATGAAATTGGCATAGTGATTCACGAAAGTATCTGAACACCGCAAAAAACGTTTACGGATATATTATCTGCGATTCGCGTCCCGTTACAGCATTAATGAAATTTCCCAACGTTTTGCATAGTGCGCATTATGTATTCGTAAAAAGTGTCTATAAACGTTGAAACATTTTCGTGAGCGATTTCATGCGACTTTCTTACGCGGAATGGGGAAATTTCACTCAATTTGCAAAATTTACTATTCAACGATATGATGTTGGTTGAATTCAGTGACTAGAATTCTAGGCTGAACGTCTTTGTCCACTGGAACCGTTATTGCGTTTCGTAGTACACGAATCCGTGTCGGTGGACGATAAGCTTTCGACTTCGCTTTTACATTTCCCATTTTCTCGCGCGAATGGAATCGGTTTTGCAACAGATAGATACGCGTGACCAAGGTGAGACAGAGAGTCTCCCGTGGCGTCACTTCTTTTTATTAAATCAGCACAACGATTGATAAATATTCATTTTACCGCGTACACTTTATCGCGTGCGCCTTAACGCGCCTTAGCCGGAGAAAAGGTGAATAGCGTAATAATTAAGGTTCTGTTTCAAGCTTGACGTCTCTCGCTAAATACCTAACTGTATCCTCCAGGCGTTCTTCGATGACTCAGATTTTAAGTCGCTTAGAAAAAGTCAATGTTTGGCGAACGCAATTCCCTAGCAGCATTGCGAGGAAAATTGTGTTTTAAAGCGACAAGAAAATAATTTATAGTTTTATCGTGTACAAATTATACACCAGTTGCAATTCATTAATTAACGTAATGCTATATATAATAATGTAATATCAGCTTAACGCTGTGTGTACGATGAGCGCTTATTAAAACGAATACTCTTATAATCATCCGTAATCACCTAAGAGGAGAAATTTCCTTCTGACACGAGGTATCCCGTACGCGTGGGACGATTCTCATCCGGGTGCAATAAAAAGAAAAAACTAGTACTGGTTGTCGAAACTACGGACATATTGTGTCATATCTAAACGGTTTCACGACACTGGAGGAACCACGCAGCTTCCATAAAGCGTAAACGAAACGTGGGCGATTCGATGAAGAAAAAATTCACCAGGTCGCAAGAATTCAATTATTAAGCCGGTTCGTTATCCTTGATGGCGCCGCTTGTTGGGTGCGTGATAATTATAATTGAATAAAGTAATAAATTAATAATCGTCCGATTAAGTTACTGAATCCATAGACACGTTCGAATGTCGAAATCAACGTAAATATGGAGGGAGATCGTAAACGACGTGGGCTGGAGATTTTAGAATTTTCGGGATCCTTTAATCAACATTTCATCGTATCGCTGGTAACTAGACTGAGGATTTTTATGCATTTCGTACGACATCTGAAGATGAAAAATTGCACAGAGTGCACGTAATATGATATACGAAGATAAAGCGCTGATCATAATTTCCAAAACATAAGATAAACTTCTCTAACGAAGTCCTCTTTCTCTAGGTACGGTCGTAAAAATATAAATTTGCATAGAAATCCGTAGCTTGGTAATGATGATTATAGAAAAAAATTAGAACAATTAAAAAATAATAGAGGATAGGAAAAAATAAGAAAGATAAATAGCGACAATGATAAAATATAACAGAAATGGCAAGAAATGGGCTTATTTAAGGACGATCAAGGGATAATTTAAAGGAGGTCACGTAAAAGGACATCGACGAATTCTTTGCAGTAACCCGTTTTCTTTTTCCAAAAGATGTCGCAATGCAAGTGCGTTTTGCGTTATTTGCACGGGAGATACATTTGTGCCGAGGCACGCGCGTCACTGTGGCTGGCGTGTATGCGTCGCTGACTAATTGGTAGGTTTTGTCACCGTTTCCTTGTGTCTACCAACCGGATGATATCATTGACACCGTAACACATTTCACGCCGATACCCTTACTGAGTACCGCGACAAAATAGCATGAATATATTTGCATAAAGTGAACGCGCGTGAGAGTGCAACACGTAGAATTTTCTTGCGTTTTGTCTCGTTCTCCACAAGAGAAATTACGAAGCTATCTAGAAAAACGGCCCATAAAATGAAATATGGTTCAGCGATGCTAAATCGTATGAATTACTCTGAAAGTTCTAGTTTCAATTTTTTATTATTAGCTACGTTTGAATCGATAATTATAACGGCTTCTAAGCAAATTTTTCCCCTTTTCTATTTACGAAGTAATGGAATATTTTATAATAATTCAATTATTTGATTAGAACACGTTCTTTCACGAACGCTCCTTTTACAAACAGTTTCTCGATTATTCTCTATCGAAAATCTAAACTCAGAGAGCATCGAAACTTTCACAATGTAGCTGAACATCAGTTTCCCAAAGTCCATGCTATTTGATTCCAAAAAATCTCCTCGTTCTACTAATTGAATTTCAACGATGTAACATTATTTCACTCATTAGCGTTATCCAATTAAATTCTACAGTAAACGCTGAATTTCAAGTAGCGAATGATATCATTTTGTTACATCACACTTTTTCAAATCGCTTCCGTGAATGTTTCGCGCGGAATATAAAGTCAAGCGATAGGTGATCTAGTGAGTCTACCAGCTGTGTAGTCGGTTGACGTTATGGAGTTAGGGGCACAGGAAGACACCGGTATAAGAGAACAGAAGGGACAGGCTACAGGTGTATCGTTCTCGCACGTCCTTTTTTGTTACGCTCCTCCGAGTCGTCCTTTTCTCGATCACGTGCTTCCATTTTCATCACGATACTCGTTAGTAAACTCTTAATAAGTATCAACGTTCCTTGAGACTCTATTTACAAAATTGAGAAATTGATGAAAGATGCAATTGTTGAATTTCGACTCAACTTTTAAAAGGACTCAACCTTTATGCAGTTTAACCAATTCCACTGTACTATCCACGTGATTAAACGATCGTTATTCACGAATGAAGTTAATATATGCAGACGAAGAGTACATTTGTGCCGCAACGTGAATTGTTTTGAGATACGGCGAACGAATGCCGTAAGAACTCTAAGGTATGCACGAATTCAAACAGACGGCAAGGCTAAAAATAGGCATGATTCTCGGATTCTTCGGACTTTTTCGCGCAACTTCCCTAGTCCATAAGTACATTCGCATCGAATCTTTATCAAGATCAGAACTAAATCGTCGTAGAAAAACTCGTAGGACGAGAACTCAAAAGCCCATCTTGCTATTTCTATTCCATCCCTCTTCGCCCTTCGTTCTGCCTCCTTTCCACCGGTTTCTTCCATCTCCTTCTCTCGTTGCACTCTCTTTTCCTTTCTCCCTCGAACGTTTTCCCCGACAATCTTCCTCCTTTTTCCTAGCGCCCTTACCGCCGGTTCCCTCCTGCTGTCTTTCCTGACCATCTTTCTACGTTCCTCCTGCTCCTTCCCCTAATTGTCCTTCTCTTTTTCCTCGTGTCGACGTTCCACCGTGCTGCTTTCTCGCGCTTCCTCGATCGTTCCTCTCTTCGCGGTGAATCCTCCTCCCTGCACGTACAGTCTTTAACATTTCGCCGCGCGTTTAATCGCCAGCCCTGACTTATTGTGCGACATGCCAGGTTCTGAACTTGCGTACGATGCGTCCGCTCTGGGCTCCCCGCATTTACCATAAGCCGCATAACTCGTAAAGGACGCCTTCCGCGAATCGCGTGAACCGGTGTCCCCTGAAAACTCCGCTTCCGGTGCGTTGTATCGCCATGAAATCTTCATAGGTGCTTCGACAACGACGAACGCCTTGAAAATTTCTGAGATGTATCTCGAATACTCGAGAACACAGATGTTGACAAATACTATACGTAACACGTAGTAGTACTTGAATGTTCATAGAAACTTTTCACGGGTATTATTACATAGGTCAGTCGAAACGTTTTGACGTTTCGTTAGAATTGTAACGAGACACGATTATTATATGATATGATATGATTATATCGATACAATTTGCAACACCGAGAATGTACATAGAATATACAAGATATTTATCGTGATAGTCGCGTCTCGTCGCTGCACTCATGCAAGAAGTTTCGTATAACGTACGTAAAATATTTATAAAAATGTTCTATATGTGTTTGAATACCTTTGCCTCTTATTGCAAGCATGTTTTTGTCGTTTTCAATGCTAACGATGGGGTTTTTAATGATTGAATTTCGTCCGTCACGGATTTAGGGATGTTGCATTGAAGCTTGAAAGCGAGTTAAATTTCCTGGCATGCGTATAATTAGGTACGGAGCAAAAACTGACGATCTTTAGTCACGAAGAAAACCAATTAACCTTCAATCATCTGCTCTATCTGCGCATTGGGTTCCCAACGTGTGTACCGGCCATGTTTCTTTCATTTAAAAATGTTCTCATACTGCCTTTCTTCTTACCATGATCTATGTTGAATTCTAAAAACCACAAGGGAATAAAATATTCTTTCATTCATTTCCTTTAACCCGATATATCGCTGTTGCGTAACGGGTTGCTGCCAGCTGTCCTTGCACCTAGCGACCCAGAAACGGGCTTCTTAAATTTCAAAACACCAGGTAACCAGGAAATTAGGTTTTCAGGGCCAGGGCTAACGTAAATGGGTATAGTTAGGTTCGGATTTGTTGGTGAGGGGGTCGCGAGTGCCGATAAATTCTCGCGTCGTTTCCCTCGATAAATATTGTAGCATCGAGTAGTTTCTTCGTGTTCCACCTCGAGCCTGCATTTTTCGTTTGTTCATCGTTAGAAACTTAATATTTCTGTTCGTTGAGTTTTTGCTCCTTAGTTATGCAGGAGCGATCTTAATAAAAATGTTTCGTTGTTGCGCGAAGCATTGTTTTTCGAGCGAAACTGACGTTGGAACGTGATGCCGTAACATCAACAATTGGACGAACGTAATCCAGGAAATCGTTAAAAAAGTACACGGCTTGCGTTTGACCACGAGTCATCGTGAGAACGAATCGTGATCGAATCCTATCGCGGTTCATCTTGCGAGAAATAATAGAATTCTGCGGCATATAATTTCTCATACAAACTTCGTTATGTGAAAATTAACGCGTTTACAGATGTGAATTATTTAGTTTCCGTTTAAGCCAAGATGAAACATCTTTGGCCGTTGGTGGTGTGGATACTTCTATTCTTGTGTCCAGTAAGTAGAACCAGCGATTTTATTTCGTTGAAAGTATTTCTAATTAAGAACTTTACGTTTTGCTTGGAATTTTAATTAATTTGTTAATGTCATATCTTGAATGGTTACACGTGCGAGCGTTTAACACGTTCTATATTGTTTGTGCGCGATTGTGTGTATCACCGACGGCGCATGAAAGAAAGTGTGTAGATTAAAATTTTCGAAGCGTAAAATACGGATAAAATTCATAGATGCAACTAGAAAAGTGATTTCAAATGTTCAACTGTATGTAAGACAATATTCTAAACAGAATCTGTAACATCTTCTAGGCCGAATCTCTGAGAGGACTCGGCCACGGACTAAGGAGAGAAGTGTTCTTGCTGAACCTCGAAGACGGCTACTTCGGCTGCCAGGTAAACGAGTCGACGGACATTCTACAACTGCTGGAACCCTCCAAACTGTGCGACAACAATGTCGACTGTTATCAAGGGACGGAAGAGCAACGCGAGAGATTAAAATGCACAGGTAACGTATTATACAGTATCTTTGCTACATCCAAGGATAACAAAGCGGAAAAATAGTTGTCTGGACAAATCTTGACAGGAAAAGAAAAGCTTTATCTGTTCCACGGTGCGATCGTGCTACCGTTACAATCTTCGCTGTTTCTTTACGTCATTCTGTTGTTCCCGATAACGATTACGCCAGCAAAGCGATCCTCGCGTGAAACCGCAAACATACTTACGCCTCGCGCGTAACGCCGCCTCGTCATAGCAATTACGAGGAGTCGCGAACTTGTCATCACGTTTCTCCTCCATCGAGCCTGTCTTCCGCAGTCGATTAATCGGCGACATTCATTTCTATTATTGTTATTCCGCTTGCGTTTGCACGCACGTTAAACGCAGGCGTTTTGCCTCGACGATCACGAACGGATGGATGATGAACGCGTTACGTAAGGGAAACGAATTACTCATCGTAATCGACATGATTTTTACCCGATGCTGTTTTCTCACAGGATGACTAAGGGATTGTATAGCCACGATGAATCGGTAATTGATTTACACTTTTCTGTTTGAGATAGACGATTGTTCCAAGGAGGACGGCACCAGGTGTCTGAACGGCGTCTGCTTGGACTCCGTGTGCCATTGCAACAACGGTTTCGGTGGTTTCAATTGTCAGGTGCCAGGTAAAAACTCTTGAAATTAATTTCTTTCTCGTAAATAATCTAATGAAGTAATTCCTCTAACTTCTCAGAAGGCTCAAGTCGTTTGGTTTACTTAAAAACCTTATTTTGTATTAAAGTACGTTTGGAAATTAGAAATTGAAAAAGAGAGAAGACTGCTGGATGGAACAGCTCTAAAAGAACAATTTATTAATTGGAAATATTTTGAAATATTTAGAAGAGAATTGTGTAATACATGTCATTTATCGTTTTTTAGATATGTACGTGTCAACCGGGTTATACTGGAGAACCAACTCAAGGATGTCAATTAATCGATTATTGTTTGGATCAACCTTGCGCATCTGGTTCTGTGTGTGAAAATTCCTATAGATGTCACTGTCAACAGGGAATAGTTGGAGATCCTTATAATAGCGGTTGTCAGCCACCGGTAGAATGTTTGCAGGACGGAGACTGTCCACTGACTGCAAAGTGTATAAACGTCAACAACGTACCCAAATGTTTCGGTATGTTTATGAATCTTAAACATTCAATTCCTTCCTTGATAATTGTCTTCTATGACGCGCAGTCTTTTTTCAAAATATCTTACAAAATATCAAAGATAGAGACTAAAAATCAATTCTAACCTTTTGTCCTATGCTACAGATGTCTGTTCACGCACACAGTGTGGACCATACGCAGACTGCGTGGCCACTAAACACGTAGCAGCTTGTCAGTGTCGGTCCGATTAGGAGGGTTATCCGAACAATCTAAGTATAGGCTGTCGACCTAAACCGGTTGTTTGCACGTCAGCCGTAGACTGTTCGCCCAATACCTACTGTTACGAGGGAATCTGTCGACGTGTGTATCGTCTAACGAGCCAGAACAGTTCGTTAGCTTTTTTGTTCTATGCTATATGGTGCATTAAGAGTAACGTGATCTGGAATTCTTGCAGCGCCCTGCCAATCGGATGAAGAATGCAACCTGTCAGATGTGTGCCTCAATGGACAATACTTGGATCCCTGCAACCTGAGGGCTGCGTGCCGAATAAATGCGGAATGCGATGTAAAGAGTCACATTAAACAATGCAGCTGTCCACCTGGGTTCACCGGTATCTTTGAAGTGGAATGTGTCAGACATATATATATATGGAATATCTGTCTGACTCTTACTCGCCTATACTACTGTTATACTATACGCCTCACACCGAACATACCAGTTGCTACTTTTGAGGTGCTTTACCGTTCAAACGATGGAATGACTCGATAACGGTGATTGACTCGAATTTTACCACAGAATACGGTTTGGTCGATTTATATATTTTGTAAAATGAGAGTGTTCCAGCGTCTGAATGGAAAAACGAGATGTTTCAGGTTCCAATGCCACATATACAACTATTCGTCCCGATACCTATACTCTCCTCTACTCTGCCGAAGCCCTCACTGTTCAACGATTATTATTTTCTCCGTTACATCTGTCTCTGTAAAGATCCTAATCAATTATATACTTCTGACCGATAGCTTGTCTATTTATTACGCGAGCATACTTATATAACTTAATATTAATAATTCGTAGAGTGTGTTTTTTAATATTATTTGGAGTAAGCCAGTATATCAGACGTGATCGTAGTGATTAGTCTAATCGAGAAAAGAGTGACGCTTGAAACATTTTCAGCTGCCTCTTTGACCTACTTCGATCTATCTTTGCTCGTTCAGCGTATTTATATTCTATTGTATCCGCAGCAGTATTTCACCACACGCCCGACCGTTTCTGCGAGTCCGATGACGACTGCAGCGACACAAAAGCCTGTGTCGATGGATCCTGCGTTGATCTTTGCGTCGGCCACTGTCGATCGACAGTTCGATATCGGGTTGAAGCACACAGGCCTGTTTGTGGCTGCGACAAATACGATCACACTTGTACAAACACCACCACGACCACGCAAACTTTCGATTACTCGACGCCAGAAATTTACGAGATGACTTCACTTCCGACAACTACGCAATCCATTTTTAACATCACAGCATATACTTCTTCTACTGTTACGAAAGAAGGTACAACAATTCCGTATTCGACTGAAAGTGCAGAATCTTCAAGTGAAGTAGCCACTGAGACCTCTGAGGCTTCTATGACAACTATGCAAACCTCTACTTTTAACTATTCGACATCAGAAACTTACGAAATGACTGCACTTTCGACAACTACCCAAACTAATTTTGATATCACAGCATATACTTCCTCTACTCTTATGGAAGAAAATACAACAATCCCGTATTCCAGTGAAAGTACAGAATCTTCGAGTGAAGTAATTACTGGAATTTCTGAAACTTCTATTATTCCGGAAAGTACATCCGTATCCATGGAAAGCAAACCAACTTTACGTACAACAGTAGCGGATGATGTATTTAGAACTTCCACGACGTTGGCAACAAATTTCGAAGGTGTAAAAAGCACTACTGCTTCGGACGTCTCAGAAGTGTCTACCGTTAAAGATATTTCCGAAGAAAGTACCGAAATTATTCCAACAGTGAAAGACATTATGTCAATACTACGCGGTATATATCGACTACTGAAATGACGTTCACTACGAATTTAATGAAAGAAACGAATGTAAGTACAGAAGTAACCGAACCGACAAAAGTGCAGATAGTCACTCCTGTTACATATGTTTATCCTCCAGATGAGACGTTGCCATTGGGTCATGTCGTTACTACTACTGATATGTGTAGGTGAGTATACTACAGAGGTGCCACAGATTACTGAATCTACCAGTATGTCTAGTAGTTTTATCGAGAATGTTACAATGGAGGAAAGTTCCAGTACGATGGGATTGGTTACTGAGAATTTAAATATAACGACCACAGAAAATGTAACATTGATAACTGTGACAGCAGAATATCCTCTGACACATGAAACAACAATCGAGTCAATAACAGAGATGTCGCAAATAATAGGGGAATATTCGATAGAGTCATTTTACAATTACACAGCTGTAGAATCTTTTACAAAAAAATTAGGAATAACTACTGAAAGATCAACCGAACGATCTTTTGTAACAGAGTTTTCAGGAACCTTCAGTAACAATGTATTCTACGGAAGAATCTTTGGAAACTTCTACGATTGAACAGCCACCAACAATAATGCAATATGTTACGGACAACTTTCTACAACTAGTCAGTTTTCTATCGAACAACAATCAACGACAACACAATATTCAACGGAACAACCTTGTACAATTCTACAGTATTCAACAGAATCACCATTGACAACTGAACAATATACCACAGAACAAACTTCTACAACTAGTCAGTTTTCTATCGAACAACAATCAACGACAACACAATATTCAACGGTACAATCGTTTACAAATCTACAGTATTCAACAGAATCACCATTGACAATTGAACAATATACTACAGAACAACCTTCTACAACTAGTCAGTTTTCTATCGAACAACAATCAACGACAACACAATATTCAACAGAACAATCGTTTACAACTCTACAGTATTCTACAGAATTACCATTGACAAATGAACAATATACCAGTGCACAACCTCTTACAACCAATAAGTATTTCACTGAACAACAAGCAATTATAACACAGTATCCAACAGAAGAATCTTCTATAAGCTTGCAATATATGACACAGTATCCTCTAATAAGTGAATATACCAACGAACCAGGGTCAACAACTGAACATCCACAAACGACAATGCAGTATATGACAGAACAATCATTTACTACTAGTCAATATTCCACTGAAAAAGAATTAACAACAACAGAATATCCTGAAAAATCTTCTATAACTTCACAATATTCAATTGAACATCTTTCAACGACTGAAAAATACACCACGGAAAAATCTACAACTAGTGAATATGTCATTGAACAACAACCATCAACAATATAGTATTCAACAGAACTCGCAACCACTGAACATATCACGGAACACCCTTCAACAGTTCAGCAATATTACACGCAGCAGCCACAAACAATTATACAATTTTCCACGGAGCAGACACAAACAACTATACAATATTCCACGGAGCAGCCACAAACAACCATACAATATTCCACGGAGCAACCACAAACTACTATACAATATTCAACGGAACAGTTACGAACAACAACCTTCAACACCTAATCCATATTTCGCCGAACAACCAGCAACAACACGGTATTCAACAGAACTCTCAACCACTGAGGAACAACGTCCAACAATCCAACAATATTCCACGGAACAGACATACATAACAATATAATATGCCACGGAACAACCTACAATAACTGTACCATACTCCACAGAGCTAGAACAATCTTCCACAGAATCATATCCCACATTAACAACTCCTATAAATACTCCAGGGCAGATACCTTGCTACCAAACCACCATCAATGATTCTGAATGTAATATCTGTTTGAACGATACGTGTCGGCCCATGTGCTTCAACCTAACAGTGAACCAGAGTATACCTAATTGTAGCATACTCCCAGGTAAAAGATCTTTTTCATAGGGAGTTATTATAAATGTGCTGTCCTCGTGTTCACCAATATATGTCTCGACAAACTATTCTCCAGTGTGACATCATGCGGTATCCATATAAAAATTGGAGACAACCAATTCTGGAGAGTTTTATTTCTATTTTTATTCTTTCTGATCGACAGATTCTACACGAACTGACGATCGTGATACATCCTGATCGATCAATTGTCCGCGGGAACAATGGAAAAATGGATTACTTGATAAATATTATATGTATAAATGTAAGTGTAGTTGCAGTTTACCTCTGTAATTCAATGCAGACATGGACCTGCTGCATTAGCGCTCTTTTGCATGTTGTATATTATTTTTGCGCCTGTGCAAGTTTTCTTCTTGCTTATCTATATGTAGTGATTAATTGTACTTTTTTGTGGACTTACAAGAAAATTTAAAGGAAACTTTTAAACAACGTTTTCTATTTAAAATAATTTTTAAATAATTCCCTTTATGTGATGTGGAAATGTGAAATGGAATGTTTCCTTTAAATGTGGCAAAACTAAAGATTGTTTCTGGACTTTACACATATAACACGAAAACCACTATACATTTTAGAAATTGTGTATACTATTTTCGGTGTTTATTGTTTTATTAGTTTTTTGTTTAGATATACATGTATATTTTTTTTACATATATTTTGTGAAATTTTTATTTAGCGAAGTCATTGAATAAGTTATGAGGAACGAATAGATTCTGATAATTCTTTTATATGGGAAGTTTAGTTTGAAATAGTATGAACTATCGTGGACGAGTTATTTTGAGCTTCTAATGTACGTTCATTTTGTTAGATACCAAATGCAAAACGCACAAAGACTGTCTCTTTCAATTGGCCTGCATAAACGATCAGTGTCTGAACCCGTGCACTCTCCACAATCCTTGCGACTTCGTGGAAGTCTGCCATGTTCAAGATCACAGGTCCGTTTGCGTGAAAGGTAGAATATTAGAAAGAAAAATAAATCTGAAACAAAATTGGATGCAAAATTTGGTTGGAAAAAGATAAAGATCAATTGATACAACCTCGAAACTTAAAACCTGGACATTTGATACTTAATATTTATTCTCAAAGTTCACAAATTGATGTCTAAGGGATCTTGGAAACTTAATTTCAAAGTGCCTACAATTTGAAAATCGGTAACCGAATAATAATTGAATTTGTATCATTTGACGTTCAAAAATCTCTGCCAGTTTAAAAATTCATTTCATTTGCATCCCATTTTGACTAGAAGAAACAAGAAATTTTCCACGAAATTGATCTTTTTTTCCAATTTTCTCAGATGTAACGAACGACAAGACAGACTGTCCCTACTGTCCAGCGGGTATGGAGTGCGATCTAGCGACGTATACTTGCGTAAAAGGTTCGTACAGGAACGAGTATATCATCTTCCATCATTTCGTTTCTTTTTACAACGCTCATTCAACTGGTCGTGTAAATATGTACATATGTATTGTACATATATATTTTGTACGTATCTCGTGCAATTTTAATTATTCAACATTTTCACACTATATTTCCACAACTCTCAAGTCATACTCAAGTCTTAAATTAGATCTGTTAGCATTTTCCCTTCGATACTCGCCCTTCAACTTTCAAATCTTGAAAACGACACGATTGTTTTATATCAATCACGAACTTCGTGCATCCACTCATACACACAGAGAATACTGTGTTTTATACAAGCTGATTCACTCAATACGAGCCCACCATCCTTGTTTTTATACTCGAGCACTCTTTCTCTGCACTATACGTGCTTTTTTTCTCAATCTTTCCCTAGCGGGTTGCACTAGCGACAAAGATTGCCCGCTGACAGAGGCGTGCATCGAGGGCACTTGTGAGGAACCCTGCCTCGTTTGGAATCCTTGCATCAAAAACGCGATCTGCGTTAGCACCTACCACCAAGCAGATTGCAGCTGCGAGGATGGTTATCATGGAAATGGATTCTCCTATTGTGAACCAGGTAATTTCTTCGTTATATAAAGACAACAAATTTTTTCAATATTTATATACAATTGTCAAATTTTAAAAAGAATAATGTAATCTTCATATTTTCATTTTTATTACAATTTATTTTACGTTAAAATACGTTGTTTGCGAAAGAATGATACATGTAGAATTCTACATAGAAAATATATCTTACTTAATAAATATAACATATATCTAGATATAAAAATAAAACAGATATTATATGATATAAACATAAATATTCGTGAATTCGCAACTTTTCAGAAGAAGGAAGCAGAAACATATGTCAATACAACGAAGATTGTCCATCGAGCAAATATCGTGATCGCCTTAACCGGAAGTGCATTGACCCGTGCTTGGAGAACGATTGCGACGTGAACACGAATTGTTATCCAGAAAAACATTAAGCTCAATGCAAGTGTTTTCCTGGATTCCAAGGAAATCCTCAAGTTGGATGCACATTAATGAGCACCAATCCGTGTGTTCCTAACCCTTGTGGTTTAGACGCCATGTGCGAGAACGATAAGGGCAATCCTATATGTTTCTGTCCGAAAGGATTAACTGGAAATCCGTTTGAGCAGTGCAGTAAGATACTCAAACATATTTTCCTTAGTAAGTTTGAAATATGGAATAGTTTTTGCACAGATTGAAATTTTTCATGAAACTTCGATTAGAAAGAAAGTTAGTAAAAAAATATTTAACGGAAATTAATTAAATCTTTTTCCCAACCATCTTTATACCTAAATTATTGTAAATTATAACCTCCGATGAAATTCCAACCAAAATTAAAGCATATATGAAGATGAAGAATATTTGATGGAAATTCGGTTTTCTAAGGAGCCAAAAAATATTTCTTTTCAATACCAGAAGGTGACCAATGCCAAGAAAATCCATGTGGCGTTAATTCTTGGTATTGCGTGGTATACGGCCAAGTGAGATACTTCTGTTTACCAGGATACGAGGGCAAACCACCTGCTTCCCCTTGCACGGTTCCTAGCATCCCTTGCGAACCATCTCCTTGTGGACCTAACACTCAATGTACCGTATTGAATAACGGCCTTTCTAAATGTACTTGCCTACCAGGATACATCGAGAGTCCAAATACGATCAGAGGATGCGTGCCTAAGTCTGATCAGTGTAGTCCTAATCCTTGTGGACTTGGCGCTAAGTGATTCGGATAGAGTACGTCCTTGCTATTGTTCAGAGCACACCGTTGGAAATCCTTAACAGAGTTGCGCAGGTAAGTGTTTGTAAAATTTTTAACGATCTTTAAGTTCTTAAATTTTTTAACAAAGTGCGTTATGTATACGTAAAAGATAAAGAAATAACTCAAAAGTGGCCTTTATTTTTTCTTTTCAGTAACTCCATCAGATACATACTCACCTTGCCTGCCAGTTCCTTGTGGAAAGAACGCAGTCTGTGTCGAGGAGGATGGCATTGCAAAATGCAAGTGTGTTCCACCATATATTGGAAACCCATACATGGACGGTTGCGAAGCGGAATGTATTGTGAACCAAGACTGCGGAAATTATCTTGCATGTTTCAATCAGCACTGTAGAGATCCTTGTCCAGGTGTTTGTGGCTCCAATGCAAAATGCGAAGTGGCTGATCATGTTCCAGTTTGTTCTCGCCTACCTGGCTATACCGGGGATCCGCTTGGCTCTTGCAAACTCGAGACGTCTCGTAAGTCTTTATAATTATTGGAATCGGACCATTGTAATTATGTTATGAGAAGTTTTGCCTGCAGTGTAGGATTCCAGAATGCATTTCATGTAGTACTTTGATGCACTATAAATATAAAACAGTTTGAAAAAACATTCCCTACTTATAAAGTTGCCACTGTAGAATCTATTTAGAGAGTAAAATTGAATTACAATCGGTTCTTCCAGCTCTTCCAGCTGAGAATCCTTGCATGCCGTCGCCTTGCGGACCGCACAGTATCTGTCGCGTGATGAACGATAGTGCAATTTGTTCGTGCAGTCCAGGATACCATGGAACGTCGCCTAATTGTCGTCCAGAATGTCTAGTTAATTCAGAGTGTCCTGCACATTTGGCTTGTATCGGTAAAAAATGTGGCGATCCTTGCCCTGGTCTCTGTGGACAGAATGCTTTATGCCAGGTCGTCAATCACAACCCTATTTGCAGTTGTCCTTCGGACTATCTCGGTGATCCTTTCACTCAATGCGTCAAAGAAGGTAATTTAACTGAATTTCTCGATTCCTTAAATATATTTATGAACGATTTGTGGCGGCCGTAAAGAAAGTTCCAGGGTTCAAGCGTATGTGTAGGTCACATGGCCTGCAAAAGAAAAAATCCTGGTCAGGGCGACGTAAAAAGATAAAGCCCAGAATTTACGAAAAAGCGCAAGGGCCTCCTACAGGAAAAAGCGTTTCCCTACACGGGAAGAAAACTTTCTCTTCTCGATACCTTATATGAAGGGAAACGAGGAAAAGTTTGAGACTGAGAGTGTGCACAGAGTATTATTATATAGCTATATAGTTATATAGTTATATATTATATATTATAGATAGTTATATAGTGAAACATTACGAAAACTAATACGCGGAGTATTTCTTTGGCAACCTAGACGTCCATTGCACCTCAGATTTAAAGACAAAAAAGTTTATAAAATATCTACTGAATGAAATATTTGAGTCTGTCTCTAGGTTCTACCACTTTAGTTGTGTTCATAAAAATATGATCCAATATAATGTGTTGGAGAGCATTATAAATAATTAACAAACTATAACGATTTCAATAAAACTATTTACATTTTCTTTGCCAGATATATCACTGCCAAGACCAAAGAATCCTTGTTTACCTTCGCCTTGTGGTCCGAATGTCGAGTGTCGCGTGCAAGAGGATCGTCCAGTTTGCACGTGTATCAGTGGAATGTTTGGAGTACCGCCGCTTTGCAGGCCAGAGTGTTTAATTCATCAAGACTGTCCACATTATCTCGCCTGTGTTCAGAAGAAATGCGTGGATCCTTGTGCTGGTTCTTGCGGATTTAATACCAATTGCACCGTGCAGAACCATCGGCCGATGTATCAATGTAACGAGGGTTACGAAGGGGATCCATTCTCTGGATGTAGTAAAGGTAGAAATTCTTTAATTCTGTAAAGAATATCCCAACGTTTCATTTCAACGATATAACTTGACTTTGGATTGGACACGTAGCAGCACTACTTTTCCATTTTTTTTTACTTGATCAAATCGAAGTCGATGAAAACACATATTATGAAATAAACGATTATTTGTTTCTCCTTCAGCTACTTTCCCAGTGCCACTGCCATGCGATCCATCGCCGTGTGGCGCGAATGCAATTTGCAAAGAGCGAAACGGAGCTGATTTGTGTATCTGTTTACCCGACTACACCGGGGACCGATATCAAAGATGTAGACCAGAATGTGTTCCAAATTCAGACTGTGTTCATACGAAGGCATGTATAAACAATAAATGCAAGGATCCATGCGTGGGCGCGTGTGGTATAAATGCTCAATGTCAAGTGATCAATCATCAACCATCGTGTAGCTGTCTCTCTCGCTACACGGGAGATCCATTAAAATCCTGCCATATATCGCCTGGTAAATTTACGAAATAACGCGAATTAATATTTCCACAGTGTAGCACGAGAAAATTTCAGGCAAATAATGAACGAATATTTGAAAATTCAAAGATTTTGAGAAATTCAGAAATGCACGCGGTTTTAAGATTTAAATATTCTGATAAAGAAATAATCGTTATTTGTGTCATCCTATTACACTGTCAAAAGATTAAAAAATCAAATCTTTAATTTTTGCTAGTTCTTTATAAAACGTCATTTTCTCTTTCTAGTAACACCACAGCCATGTCATCCATGCCAACCATAATCTTGTGGATCATATAGTAATTGTCCCATGATCGGCAATCATGCGGTTTGTTCCTGCCAGCCAGACTATGTCGGTAGTCCTCCACAATGTATACCAGAGTGTGTGGTTAGCACAGATTGCGCTCAGAACATGGCCTGTATCGATCAGAAATACAGGGATCCTTGTCCAGGCACTTGTGGTCAGAATGCTGATTGTCAAGTTATCAACCATAATCCCGTATGTAGTTGCACGTCTGGATACACCGGAGATCTGTTCTTTGGTTGTGTTAAAGAAGATAAGATTTTTATTTTAATCGCTCATTTTACGTCAGAGTTGTATTTTTATTAAAAGGTTTCAATTATTCGTGATATGTTACACATATATTTTTCCATGATCGTATTTGCAGTAATCGTGATTTTGAAATGTTATTTTTAATTACTTTTTAAAGCGGAACCGAAACAACCTGGACCAGAACCAAGTGGAAATCCAGGCATTCCATCGCCTTGCTGTCCGAATTCTCAGTGTCGCGTGATTGATGGATTCCCAGCATGTTCTTGTCTACCGAATTACGTAGGCCGAGCACCGAATTGTCGACCGGAGTGTGCTATTAACGAAGGATGTCCTGGAAATCTTGCATATCAGAATGAACAGGGTGTAGATCCTTGCCCGGGATCCTGTGGCGTGAAGACTTACTGCAATGTTGTGAAACACAATGCAGTTTCTATTTGTAACACCGGGTACACTGGAAATCCATTCACCGAATGCGTACCCATCGTGAAAGGTAAAGTATCATTGGTTTAAGAATTATTTTTCTCAACGACTTTAATCTTCGAATTTTCAGATTTTTAAATTTGTATACCACCAATTTTCAAGTTTCAAACTTTACAAATTTCCGAATTTTCAAGTTTTCAAATATCTATATTCCTCGATTCTCAAATTTCCAAATTTCCAAATTTTCACCTTAAAACCTTTCAAATCCTCAGTACCCACAACCACGGAACAACCGCGCACGCCATGCAATCTATCTCCGTACGGAGCGAACGCGATTTGCAACGAACGTAACGGCGTAGGATCTTTCACCTGTCGTCCAGAATTCATCGGCGATCCCTACACAGGATGTCGGCTAGAATGTGTGACAAACACCGATTGCGATCGTAGCAAGGCTTGCCTGAACAACAAATGCGTGAATCCATGCCCTGGCACATGCGGCCAGAGAACAACTTGTCGCGTGATCAATCATGCTCCATCGTGTTCGTGTCTTCCTTGTGTTACTGAGGATCCTTTCAACACTTTCACAGCATTCGAAGTGACGCCATAACCACTGCCGCTAAATCCCTGCGAACCATCGCAATGTGGACCCAACACTAACTGTCGTGTTCACAATGGACACGCTGTGTGTCTTTGTCAACTGGGATTCGTCGGTGTTCTTCCAACCTGTCGTTCAGAATGCACAGTGAGCTCGGAATATTCTCAAAACAAAGCATGCATCGACAACAAGTGCGCAGATCCTTGTCCAGGTTCCTGTGGATTGAACACTAAATGTTTGACGATGAATCACAATCCCACTTGTACTTGCACTAATGGATACACTGGCAATCCACTGGTTCAGTGCACCAAATTTAACGTGTCTCAACCACCGTTCAAGGATCTTGAAAGTCGGTGCACTCCTAATCCGTGCAGACCCAACTCTTAATGCAGAGTTATTGGCTCTCAACCAGCTTGTCCTTGTTTGTCGAACTTTATCGGTCGCCCACCGAATTGTAGACCGGAGTACACCGATAACTCGGATTGCTTCCATTCGGCCGCATGTATTAACCAGAGGTGCAAGAATCTTTGTCCTGGAGCCCGCGGAGAGCTGGCTAGGTGCTCCGTTCAGAATCACGTTCCGATTTGTACGTGTCCCGAGGGTTACGAGAGCGATGCCACTGTTCGGTGTATTCTGGCACCTCCTCCAGGTATGACCTCCTACTTCTAATTCTTCGATCATTTTTCAAATTTTTAAACCATTGTTTCAAACCTTTCAATTTTCAAATTTTTATTCCATTATGATTAATCTTTATTTCATTTAGCAACGGACATAAGCGTAATAAACCCATGTTCTCCGAATCCATGTGGTCCAAACGCTCAATGTCACGAACGAAACGGTGCAGAAGCCTGTGCACATTCACCAGATCTTATCGCAGATCCGTACGATAACGCGAAAGGATGTCACAGAAAGTTTGAATCAAACAACGATTGTGCTCCACAATTGACCTGCATTGGTTTCAAGTGTTCTGGTCCATGCCCAATCACTTGCGGTACATTATCTATCTGTAACGTTCATGAACATGTCCCAGTATGTACTTGTCCTCCAGGATACACGGGAGACCCGTACTTTGCTTGCGAAGTTAAGGAAATATCGAGTAAGTCTTTCGTCTATCGAATTTCATTCATTTTGTATTCATTTGATATGTATGTTTGATTTCTATTGCATTTGGTTATAATTAGGTGGAATGACGGTTTTTATTGAATAATTATTACTGTATGTATAAAGTATGGGATAAACATTTTATTATTGTGAATTCATTTTTAGGAGAACCATTGTATCTATTTTCTCCATCACCGTGTGGACCCAATAGTAAATGTCGCGAAGTGAATGGTGAAGTAGTCTGCACGTGTCTTCCGGAATACAGAGGAATCCCACCGAACTGTAGACCTCACTGTCTGGTCAATGCTGAATGTCCAGCTCACTTGACTTGCTCGAATAAGAAATGCACGGATCCATGTCCAAACACCTGCGGATTGAGAGCATTGTGTACTACTAAGAATCATAATCCTATTTGTGCTTGTCCTGTTGGAGTTACGGGAGATCGTTTCTCACAGTGCTCGCCTGGTAAGAATAAGAATAATTCTTATATAGATACAATTTTAATAATGATACTTTATAAAGATAGAAAAACAATAAGTTATAATTAATGAATTGTATTAATTACACTAAAATTCTTGAACTTCTAAGTCTTCGAATTTTTTAGTTTTGCAGTTGTTAAATATTTATTATATTTTCAGATAGCCGAATTTTCTATGATTTCATCCTCATATAGAAAAATTGGAAATATTTAATATCTTATTTATCTAATAGCGCAAGAAGTTCAACCGTTCACGGAACGACCACCGTCGTGCACTCCATCACCTTGCTATCCGAATTCCCTGTGCCAGATCATATCCGGAAAACCAGCGTGCTCCTGTTTACCGAATTACATCGGTGTTCCTCCAGAATGCAGACCAGAGTGCATTCTGAGTTCCGAATGCAAGAGTCGCCTTGCTTGTGTGAACCAGAAATGTCAGGATACTTGTCCAGGATCTTGTAGCGTTAATGCTGTTAGTTCCTGTTTGCACCTGTATGAATGGTTTCACTGGTGATGCGTTTACACAGTGCACAGTGATTCCACTAAGTAAGAAGATATACTTCATTTTTATATTAATTAAATGATTTTTAAGTTTCTTACGAGATGCGAAAACGTATTTTATCCTTAGCAACTGTACCATCTGTGAGCGATCCATGCAGCCCATCGCCTTGTGGACCTAACGCCGTATGCAAAAATGGAGATTGTGAGTGTTTACCGGAATATATCGGTAATCCGTACGAAGCTTGTCGACCAGAATGTATTCTCAATTCGAAAGGTGCACGCGATAAGACTTGTCTGAAGAATAAGTGCAGAGATCCTTGCCCTGGCACATGCGGACAGAATGCGGTGTGCGATGTAGTGAATCATATTCCTGTGTGTTCCTGTATACCTGGATACATTGGACATCCATTCCTCAGCTGTCGTGTTCAACCACAAGGTGAATAGAATAAAAACCCTATTTATTTCGATTTATCGAAAGGCAAACAGTTCGTATAACAGCAGTTCCCTGATTTTTTCAACTATCTGTGATTTCTCAATTGCTTGGAGTTTATTTCATCGTTCACTAATTAAGATATCGTTCCACTAAGAATTTCTCTGTATTTGTATTTTACAAAATTCGAATAAAATTTTTAAATCTGATTTCTCAGACCTACGAATTTTTTAATTTTCAAGTTATTAGATATTTCGATTTTCAAATTTTTCAAATTTCCAATGTCGGATAAATTTTTCAAAACATAACCAAGATATAACGCCTAACGACATCCAATAAATCATAAAACTCATTTTTAGTTCCAGATGCAATGAGAGATCCATGCTCGCCCTCACCATGTGGACCAAAAAGCCAATGTCGCAATATCGAGGACCACGCAGTGTGTTCTTGTCTTCAGGGATATCTTGGATCACCACCTTCGTGCAGACCAGAATGCGTAGTCAGCACGGAATGTCCTCCGACTCGTGCTTGCGTGAACAAAAAATGCACGGATCCCTGTTTGGGTTTTTGCGGCTTGAACGCCAGATGCGAAGTGATCAATCATTCGCCGATCTGCAGTTGTCTTTCTGGACAGACTGGAGATCCATTCAAGAGCTGCTACGATACTCCAAGTAAGAAATTTTCAATCAACTATCAGGTTGCATAATAAATTCGTTCGCCTCCAGCAATATCGAAGTCACAGTCCCAAATTCTACATTAACTACGTTCATCTAATTTATCTTTGCAGTCTTACCAGATGTCAAGAACACGGTAGATCCGTGCAATCCATCGCCACGCGGTCCGAATGCTCAATGCCACAACGTGAATGGCTATCCATCCTGTTCTTGTCTTCCAACTTATATCGGAACCCTGCCGTCTTGTCGTGCAGAGTGTCAGATAAATCCCAACTGTCCTTCGGACAAAGCTTGCGTAAATTCCAAATGCACGGATCCTTGCGCAGGGTCCTGTGCCGAAAATGCCAGGTGTTTGGTAGTAAATCATGCTGTTACCTGCCCGTGTCTAGCCGACTACACAGGAAAACTACTACTTTCGTCCAATGTGTCGAACTGGATCGTAAGTTCATTTAAATTGCTCATTACATCGTTCGGAAGGTTCATCACTTTCTTCAATTAATTTAATCTTTTCCCAAGTAAAAAAGTTTTATTCTACGTCTCTGATTTATAGTTAGTTACATATCACAATCGCTAATTCCTTATTTTCCTACAACTTCTGCGAGTAACATTGAAAATGTTTTACTTGCGTATTTTGAATTTCTTCCATTTAATCATTTTCATATGAATACTCCTGACCGATATACTTCGCATCTCAAATTGCAGAAGAACCAATAAATCCATGCGAGCCTTTGCTTTGTGGTCCAAACGCGATCTGCCAACAACGTGACAACGCAGGTGCGTGTATCTGCATCGACGATTACCATGGAAATCCCTACGAAGGTTGTCAACCAGAATGCATCCCCAGTTCAGACTGTCCAACGAACAAAGCCTGCGTTCGCAACAAATGTGAAGATCCGTGTCCAGGAATATGCGGCATCCAGGCTCAGTGTTCCGTCACCAACCACATTCCTACTTGCACCTGTCAACCTGGCTACGTAGGAGATCCCTTGAGCATCTGTAATTTACCAATCAATGCAGACACTGAGCCTACTGTGACTGATCCATGTAGTCGTATGCCGTGTGGACCCAATAGCTTGTGCAGAGCCACGAAAGATCAAGCTGTGTGTACTTGCCAGGAATCGTTTGTTAGTTCTCCGCCTAACTGCAAGCCTGAGTGTGTCGTAAATTCCGAATGTCCTCAAAATAGGGCTTTTTACAAGTACAAGTGTAATGATCCTTGTCCTGGAACGTGTGGAGTGGGAGCTAATTGTCGCGTAATTAATCACAATCCGCTGTGCAGCTGCCCTCAGGGTTCTACGGGAGATCCTTACTCTAGATGCTATCCTCAGACGAGTGAGTACTTAAAATAATAATTATATAGCTGATCTTTAAAAACGTTGTTTAAATTAAATTAATAAATTGATATTATTTTAAAATTGTTTTTTTCAGTCACACCAACGCCACCAGTGGATGATGCTTGCAGCCTGAGTTCGTGCGGCCTCTACGCAGGATGTAGAGCAATTGGCGATCAAGCTGCTTGTTCATGCCTCAAGAATTACATAGGACTACGAAATTGTCGACCGGAGTGCGTCGTTAACACAGATTGTCCTTCTAATCAAGCCTGCATCTCGGAAAAATGCAGAGATCCTTTCATTGGATCGTGTGGGCAAAATGCAGATTGCAGGATGCAGAATCACATTCCTGTCTGCTTGCACCAATCAGGATACACCGGCGATCCTTTCACGTTATGCTCGCAGATAATAGGTACTTATTAAATTCGAAGGAAAAACACAAGTCCGTTTCTGCTTATTTTTTCATTTCAAGCAGCTCGTTAGATCGACGAATATGAATGTTCTGAAATTGGATAGTACATCTATAAAATTTTGTAACAATCGATTAAACGCGCAGTAATTTCGTAATAGCGAATTGATTATGGAATTTTAAAATTGCTTATCACGTTTTTCGTCTGTGCCCTTTACCTCTCATGTTTTATCTTTATCTATCCATCAGACAGTTGAATTCACGTTTGTATTGTTATTTATTTTACAGAACAACCAAATCCAGAAGATCTGTGCAATCCATCCCCCTGTGGATCAAACACAGATTGCAGAGAGAGAATCTGTACTTGCCTTCCAAACTATTTAGGCGATCCATACTCATACTGTCGTCCAGAATGCACTATGAATTCCGACTGCTCTCGAGTAAAGGCGTGTTTCAATCAATTTTGCGTGGATCCTTGTATCGACACGATACAACCAACAACACGATACAACACGATGTGGAACCAATGCGGAATGCGACGTGGTCAATCACATTCCTATGTGCAGCTGTCTTCCTGGTACCCTGGAGATCCGTTCACACTGTGTCGACCACAAATATCTGAAAGTATGTATAACATGCATACGAGTTTTAGTTTTAGTATACGTATGAATTTATGTAAGCAGTCCGCAGAAGTACATAAGGACTATATTAAAGAAATCTTGATCGATTTCTCAGAACCAAGAAAACAGCCATGCACACCGTCTCCCTGTGGGCCAAACAGCATTTGCAAGGTGGTGAACGATCATGCAGTCTGCTCTTGTCAGACTGACTTTATCGGTAGTCCTCCTGCGTGCAGACCAGAGTGTGTAGTGAGTGCCGAGTGTCCGTTCACTCAGACGTGTCTCGCTAAAAAGTGTCAAGACCCCCGTCCAGGAACTTGTGGACAGAATACCAAGTGCCAAGTAGTCAATCACAATCCAATATGCAGCTGCTCCGAGGAACACACCGGCAATCCATTCACTAGATGCTACATCATGCCCAGTAAGCTTTCTCGTTTCTATATTTATACATTTATCTATCTAGATGGTCTGGTTTGGAAAGCAATGTAATTACCGATATATTAAATCGTACACCGAACGTTCTTCTAAAAATCGTTCATTTTATCGAACGTATACTCCTTCGATATAAAGAAAGAAATGATAAATCAGTAAGTAAATAGATTTTTCGAGACACGATTGCATTATGTCAAAGATATTCACTTCGTATCTCTCGAAAAATATTGATTTCGAAAATATTAGCTATCGTATTTTAGATATTAAGCTTATATATTTGCATCGAATACATTGTCCCTCTTTTTAAGCATGTTATAACGAATCCAGTTTTTTAATCGCGAAGTAACATCGAAATCAGGCGATCGACAGAATTATATTTAGATCTGTTTCTTCTGTAATCTTCAAATATTATTCGTTCGAATTTCAGAGCAACCACCAGTACCAACGATCCCGTGTCAACCATCTCTGTGCGGTCTGAACGCGGAGTGCCAAGTGCGAGGTGATAGTGTTCCACCAAATTGTAAACCTCAGTGTACGATTAATCCCGAGTGCCCGCCGCATTTAGCGTGTATGCAACAAAAGTGTCGCGATCCGTGCGTCGGTCTGTGCGATTTGAACGCTCAGTGTACGGTGATGAATCATCACGCGGTGTGTGCTTGCGTCGATGGTTACAGCGGAAATCCGTTCAGCGTTTGCGAGGCGATCCCGGAGGGTGAGTCTACTAAAGAACGATTTTTCATATTTCTTTCCTTCTTTTTCCCTATTTGCAAATTTCGTCGTTTGCATGCGGACGAAGTGCAAGTAAGTGCATTTGCAACGTTTGGTCCCCTATGTACCCCGTACGAACTACCCTTGTTGCTCTGGATACGAAGCCATTAATCCTTAAAAAGTGATACGAGCTTACCCTTTCGCATTAAAGATTGAAACCGACCTCGGAGACACGCTTATTAAAAAGTACTTATAAGAATTAATTCCGTAACGAAGATTAAAAACCCTAATAAAACCCGAATGCTTAGAAGCGTTTAGAAGATAGTAGACGTTGATTTGAAGACACGCCTCATGACCCAAAATCACACTAACACCCGATGCTAGAGCGAGAACCACTAATTGAAGATTGAATCTTACCGTTGAAGGATCCGACAAACACATCCATTGACAATAGGAAGAATGCTTGCTATTTAAGAAAGCTTCTGTTTATCCCCGATCATTCATTCGCAAATTTATTAAAACTTAATGAAAATTCAACGAATATTCATACCACTGCACGAGCTTTCACCAAACACCGCATGATGAATTTAAACATAAGTGAAAGTGTTTCTCTTTTCGATCAGATACACCCTTAGATATGAGGAAACCATGCGAGCCATCCCTCTGTGGTACCAACACGATCTGTCGCGAGAACAATGGCGTCGGTTCCTGTTCCTGTCTGTCAGACTACATTGGTGACCCCTACGAAGGATGCAGATCCGAATGTACCGAAAACCCCAATTGCTCCAAGACGATAGCTTGCATGGGCGGCAAGTGCCGAGACCCCTGTCCAGGAACCTGTGGATTGCAAACCCGTTGCGAAACGATAAATCACGTACCTGCGTGTTCATGTAACCCTGGATACACTGGCAATCCGTTCACGTACTGCTCCCCCATCTCCGCTACTCGTAAGATTCCGTTTTGTGTCACGTTTTACAACCAAAGTCGCCTGACCATTAAACAAAGATAGAGACGTAGAACGTAGAATCGAGGCTTTTATATTCATACAGCAGCGAGTAGAATAGTAAAGTGGAGGAATCGAAGTGTTGTTTAGATTAATCAAGCTGTTCGTTCGTTCAAGTAACTTGGGACAATTCTACGAGAGTAAAAACGCGATTAACTTAACTTGGAATATATTATCTTAATTCGTAAACCCGAAACACGTGCACGTATTTCGTGTTTTAAACGAAGCTCTAATTAGTCAAACGTGAAAGGATATTCCAAGTCAAGTAAAAAATATTGACTCACGCCGATCATTTAGTTTCAAATTGCTCGAACTGAAGTACCTTAATTAATCTAAATCATACTTAAGAGGATACCATGGCAAACGAGATACAGAGAGAACTAATTTTCCAATCAGAAAGTCAATTTAACTTTCGTGAGATCTCCTCATCTTTCCTCGACTTCGAATAGAAGATCATCGTTACGTTTCATTAGATTCGTCGCACAAGTAGTTTAGCGAGCACAAAGCTTGATGTGTTTGCAACCGTGGCATATGTAGGCTGTTTAATGCAATTTTCCCTTACACAGCATGCCCCATAAAGTCAGATCCCTGTAGTCCGTCTCCATGCGGACCGAATAGTCAATGTCGAAACGTCAACGATCACGCTGTGTGTACTTGCCTGGCAAATTTCATTGGAACCCCACCAACTTGTCGACCTGAGTGGGTGGTAAACAGAGAATGTTCGTACATTAATAAAAAATGCGCTTCTCCGTGCATGAACTCGTGTGGTATCCACACACAGTACAAGGTGATCAACCACAGCCCCATATGCATCTGCAATATTGGATACACTGCTGATCTGTTTACGAAATGCTTCCCTGCTCCACGTAAGAATATTTCTCTTGATATTGTCTCCATGATGGATCATCGAGATTTTTTAACCCTCCATTTAAAAGTCAGGATCAGCTAATAACGGTTTCTGTTTTATCGGACTCTAATGAAAGCATGCAAGTTGCTTTAACATGCTAGATTTCAAAGATTGACGGCTTCTATTGTGCAATGGATTCTATTCTCATTATTTATGGTCTAATTATGTTTTCTAAGCTCATAGATGTGCAATTTATAATTAATGAATTTAGGATACTTTCATCGTAACAAGTCCGTCAGCTTGAATTTCATATTATGCATAACCTACTTCGTCAAACATCCAGAATCTAAAATATTTTACAGTCTTCGTCCATGTATAATCTATTTTCATTAAATATCCAGTATTCAAAAATTCTAAAGCCTTCGATTCATCCTAACAAACCGAATACAAACCGCTTCTATTAATATTAACCACGTATAATGTAAACAAAAAATTTTAGAATCACCCCAGAAAGACACTGACCTCGCTCCCAAAGATCCATGCGTGCCTTCGCCTTGTGGCATGCACGCAGAATGCAGGAACATCGGTGGTACAGCCTCTTGTTCCTGTCTGCCAAGATATATCGGATCCTCACCGACCTGTCGACCGGAATGTCGCGTGAATTCGGATTGTCCTATGAATCTTGCGTGTACCAATGAGAAGTACAGAGATCCTTGCCAAGAATCCTGTGGTGTCACGTCCCTGTGCACGGTTTACAACTATGTGCCTGTGTGCACCTGCCCTGAAGGATACACCGGCGATCCCTTCAGCAATTGTTATCCTGCACCTGTTAAGCCAAGTAAGGAAATTCTATAAAAAGTAAGAACTGAAATTTGTATGGTTTGTAAAAAAATACGAAAGACGTTCATTCCTTTAACAGCTGAGCCAACTGTTGTTGACCCTTATGCATCGTCACCGTGTGGACCGAACGCACGTTGCGACGGTGCACATCTTTACCAGAGTATCAGGGAGATCCTTACGTTGGGTGTCTACCAGAATGCGTACTGAATACGGATTGTCCTCAGAATCGAGCTTGCATCAGGAACAAGTGTGTTAATCCTTGTCCCGGTACATGTGGTCGAAATGCGCAGTGTCTGTTATTCAATCATGTGCCCATGTGCAGCTTCCCTAGTGGAATGGTTGGAAATGCATTTGTTCAGTGCACTGTCCTTCAAGGTACAACTCCAGGAACTAATCTACTAACCCTTAATTCATATCGATATATCATAAGTGGTATAACACATTCGATTACGTTTGAATTAATTTCCGTTATTATTTGGGATACTAATGTGAGAAAATGTTCGTTATGACGACAACTTAATTATCTATGATATTGTGACAATGACAGATACTGTAAAGAGGAATCCCTGTTCCCCGTCCCCCTGTGGACCAAGTAGCGTGTGTAGAGAGATCAATGAACAGCCAGTGCATTCCTGCGCAGCAGGATTCTTGGGTGCACCACCTACCTGTAGACCGAAATGTACAGTCAGTTCAGATTGTCCTCTATCAGAAGCTTGTACCAATCAGAAATGTGTAAACCCTTGTCCCGGTTCATGTGGATACAGAGCTACATGTAACGTTGTCAATCGTAATCCTATATGCAGTTGTCCACCAGACCTCACTGGCGATCCATTCGTTCAATGTGTTCCACGACGTAAGATTTGTTTCCTCGATGTGCCATCATTAGCGAAGTTTATAAAACTAACAATAGTAATTCACACATGTACTTTTAGCACCCGAGCCCGTAGTGCCACAAAACCCATGCGAACCTTCTCCATGCGGACCCAATGCAGAACGCAGAGTGGTCAATGACGCTCCTTCTTGCTCTTGTTCGCCGGAATTCATAGGCACACCTCTCAATTGCAGACCCGAATGTATCAGTAACAGCGAGTGTACAAGTCAGTTGGTTTGCATCAATCAGAAATGCAGAGATCCTTGTCCTGGATCCTGCAGGGCGAACGCGGAGTGTTGTGTTGCCAGTCACACTTCAACGTGTGTTTGTCCTGAGGATTACAGTGGTGACCCCTTCACCCAATGTACACCTATACCACGTAAGGACGAGGAATTTTTTCCCAGTTTTCGAATCTTCAAAATATTGCTATTGCAATATTTGTTCCCTTATGGATATAATAAATAATTCTATCTATCTGTAGTCTTAAATTTTCTGATTTCTCAAAATCGTTAGAGCTGTTCCTGTCAGTCTTTCCCAGTGTACCCCATCACCATGCGGTTTCAATGCGATATGCAAAGAGCAAAACGGAGTTGGATCTTGTTCCTGCTTGTATGATTACATTGATAATCCTTATGAAGGGTGTCGTCCCGAATGTGTCATTCACACGGATTGTCCATCCGCATTGAGCTGCATACGATCCAAATGCCAAGACCCTTGTCCAGGGACTTGTGGCACGAATTCAGAGTGTAAAGTCATAAATCACTGCCCTGCATGTACATGCATTGAAGGTTACAGTGGAAATCCCTTCCAATTCTGTACTCTTATACGGGACATAGGTATGAAAGAAATTCGAACCGCCATATTTAACAAACATCGTTATGACTAATAACTAGCACTTGAAAAATTGCAATTTTGTAGCAAATGACACGAAATACAAAGACCCGTGCAACCCTTCACCTTGCGGACACAATAGCCAGTGTCCCGTAGTAACCGGACGAGGAGTCTGCTCCAGTCTACCTGAATTCACTGGCATACCTCCCATGTGTCGTCGCGAGTGTACATTAAATTCAGAATGTCCACAAGATCGTGCGTGCGTTAACCAGAAATGTGTTAATCCATGCCCTGCTTCATGTGGAACATTCGCCACTTGCGTGGTCAGGAACCATAGTCCAATTGGTGCCTGCAGAGACACATATACTGGAGATCCATTCACCAGATGTTTCCCTATTCCACGTGAGATATTTAAAACTCGTATTTTAACCGCTCAAAAATTAAATAAATTGCTCATAACATATTTGCTCTTTTAGAAGCTACACCACCTACAGCAATTGAAGTTTCGCAATCTTGTTTGCCCTCTCCTTGCGGTCCTAATTCAGAATGTCGTGTAGTTAATGGAGGTCCATCTTGTCAATGTCTACCAACTTACATTGGAAGTCCACCAAACTGTGGTCCAGAGTGTACAGTAAACTCTGATTGCTCGCCCAGTCAAGCCGGTATAAGACAAAAATGCAGAGATACTTGTCCAGGTTCTTGCGGCTCTAATGCACACTGTACAGTATTGAATCACGTTCCTATATGTTCATGTCTCAGCAGATATACAGGAGATCCTTTCAACAGTTGCAATCTTGCCCCCGTTAAACCAAGTAAGGAAATTAAAAAACAGAGCATAGCTAGTAATTGTGAATAATCTGTAAAAAATGCGAAACACTTTTATTCTCCAGATAGCTGAACCCATGGTTATTGACCCTTGTGCGTCATTACCTTGCGGGCCCAATGCACGTTGCGACAGTGGAATCTATACGTGCTTGACAGACTACCAGGGTGATCCATATGTTGGATGCCGACCAGAGTGTGTATTAAACACGGATTGTGCCCAGAATAGCGCTTATTTGAGAAATAAATGCGTCGAACCTTGCCCTGGTACTTGCGGTCAAAATGCAGAGTGTCTAGTATACAAAATTCTTACTGTAGCATTACTCTGAATGTTTACCACATTTCATTGCAACAGATACCGGGATACAGATGTGGGCCAAACAGTGTCTGTCGAGAAATCAACGGACAACCTGTCTGCTCCTGCGTATCTGGATTTTTGGGAACACCACCTACATGTAGACCGGAATGTACAATTAGCTCCGATTGTCCTCTGACACAGGCTTGTAGCAACCAGAAATGTGTCAATCCTTGCTCTGGATAATCATTTGTCCAATGTGTCCCGCGACGTAAGATTTCTTGTTCCAGTATTCCAGTTACTAATGAAAAATTTAACAAACATAATGGTAATTCACTTTTAGCTCCCGAGCCCACAATATCGCAAAATCCATGCGAACCCTCTCCGTGGACCCAATGCAGAATGCAGAGTCGTCAATGATGCTCCCTCTTGCTCTTGTTTGTCGGAATTCATAGGCACCCCGCCCAGTTGCAGACCAGAATGTGGTAGCAACAGTGAATGTCCCAGTCAGTTGGCTGGCATCAATCAGAAATGCAAAGATTCTTGTCCTGGATTCTGCGGAGCGAACTCGGAATGTCGTGCTGTCAGCCACACTCCGATGTGCGTCTGTCCTGAAGATTTTACTGGCGATTCTTTCACTCAATGCGCACCTAGACCACGTAAGGATCAGAATTTATGTTCATTGCCATTCTGTACTTATACCATTTATTCCTAGTTAATGATATTAGCAATCGAACGTTTCCAAATCCGTTATATTCGCGTCATATATCTTTCTTTCATTGATTTTTTCCCTTCTTTCTATAACTTGCCAATTTTTCTGATTGCTTTCTTAATTTTTAGCTATCGTAGTAAATCTTTTACCATGCTGTCCATCACCGTGCGGTTTCAATGCGATATGCAAAGAACAAAACGGTATAGGCTCGTGTTCCTGTTCACCCGATTACATTGACAATCCCTACGAAGGGTGTCGTCCAGAATGTGTGATTGACACGGATTGTCCATCCACATTGAGTTGTATACGCTCTAAATGCCAAGATCCCTGCCCAGGTACTTGTGGCACGAACACAGAATGCAGGGTCAATAATCATCGTCCTCCGTGCACATGCATTCAAGGTTACAGTGGAAATTCGTTCCAATACTGCGCCCCCATTCCACAAATAGGTATGAATAAACATTCAACCGTTTCGTTCTGTGATGAAATATCATCACGAGAAGTATTATGTATTCTGAGTAAGCTTTGACAAAAGAAAAGATCATGGCTTTTTTATTCCTGACGACAAGCAGAAATATTTTTTCACGATGTAAAACAAACATTAAAATCTTGCAGAAGATGAAACGCAAAATAAGGATCCGTGCAACCCTTAACCTTGTGGAGCAAACAGTCAATATCGTATCGTAAATGGGCAAGCTGTCTGTTCTTGTCTAGCCGAATTCACTGACACACCTCCCATGTGTCATCCCGAGTGTACTTTAAATTCAGAGTGGTCACAAGATCGAGCCTGCGTCAACCAGAAATGTGTTAGTCCATGTCCTGCATCCTGCGGAACGTTCGCCACCTCTCTAGTCAGGAACCATAGTCCAATCTGTGCGTGCAGAGAATCATATACCGTAGATCCCTTCACCATATGTTCCCCCGCGCCACGTAAGACATTTCGAAAATTGACAAATTATTTTATATTGTTTTATAATAAAATATCCCTTTCATTCCTTAATTACCCTTTTACAAGCTACACCTCCTACAGCAGTCGAAGTTTCACAACCTTCTTTGCCTTCTCCGTGTGGTCCAAATTCAGAATGCCGTGTAGTCAACGGAGGACCATCCTGTCAATGTCTATCTACTTATATCGGAAGCCCTCCTAACTGTCGACCAGAGTGTATAGTAAGCTCTGACTGTTCCCCTAGTCAAACTTGTATGAGAGAAATGTGCAGAGACCCATGCCCAGGTTCTTGCGGTTTCAATGCTCAATGTACAGTATTCAATCACTTTCCTATGTGTTCCTGTATCGCTGGATACACCGATGATCCTTTCAGTCAATGCAATCAACTAATCACTCCTCGTAAGTAGTTTTCTTCCAGAAAGATTTTTTATTTTCTATCACCGATTCTATTGGAATTTTTAAAATGGTTGATACAAAATTCTTGGTAGCAGCTGAAACAACACAGACGGATTTATGCAATCCATCACCTTGTGGACCTAACACTATTTGCAACGACGGAATCTGCTCTTGCATGCCCGATTACTACGGAGATTCCACTATCGGCTGTCGACCAAAATGTGTACTTAACAACGACTGTCCCCGAAACAAAGCTTGCGTGAGAAATAAGTGCGAGAATCCTTGCGTTGGTACATGTGCCCCTGATGCAATTTGCGACGTGGTTAATCATGTTCCAATGTGCAGTTGTTCTCCTGGTTTCGAAGGAAATTCCTTTGCATTCTGTCGTCCAGCTATAGGTACTTTGACGCGTTGAAAAGTATTTTCTGTTTCATTAGTTTATAAGTCAAGGCCATTTATTTGCTTAAACAAATTATTTAGTTAAGAAAGGCAAGTATAAGTAATCGTATTTCGACAGCCGAAATTCCATCTAATCCGTGAAATCCATCGCCTTGCGGATCTAATAGTCAATGTCGAGTGAAGAATGGCCAGGCAGTATGTAGTTGCGTACCAGGCTATTTAGGAAACCGGCCAGTCTGTCGCCCAGAATGTGTAGTTAGCTCTGATTGTCCACCAAACGAAAGTTGTAGTAATCAGAAGTGCATAAATCCTTGTGTGGGCTCGTGTGGATTGGGAGCTCGTTTCACTGTCACGAACCGTAATCCTATTTGCCACTGTCCTGAAGGATTCACGGGAGATCCTTTCATTACATGTCTTTCACTTCGTAAGTTCCCTTTTTTAACTGATTGAGAGATTCGGTGCACAAATGATACAAGTAAGAATATGTATTTTTAAATTCAAAAAATTATAGGTAAAATTAAACTCTAGAAATATTGGAACATATCACTGTATCAAATTAAATTAAACGCTAGTAGATAAAATACTGTATTAACTGTCGACGAAGGTTACTAATATTGTACTCCTAATTGTGATGATTCGTGACGAAACTTTCTAGATAAATGTAACATTTCTTTATCTTTTTAAAACAAAATACATTTGTACCAATGTTCCACCAAGCCTCCCAAATATCACAAACGTCTGAGCCCCCTGAAAAGGTTCATTTTTAATGTTTAAATAAAATTTTTAGCGCCAGTTCAGCCAGAAGCGATTAACGTTTGCCAGCCATCACCATGTAGACCCAATGCTCAATACCAAATATCAGGAAATTCACCTTCATGCAGTTGTTTACCCGAATTTATCTGTTCACCGCCATATTGCAAGCCAGAGTGCATTAGTCACAGTGAATGTCCTACAAATTTGGTGTGCATAAATCAAAAGTGTCGCGATCCTTCTCCCGGTTCCTTTGGCGCCAATGCAGAATGCAGAATAATTAGCCACACCCCTATGTGCGTTTGCACTTCGGGTTTCGTTGGTGATACATTTGTACAATGTACTCCAAAACCAGGTAAGAAGACCCTCACATTAAGCGATTAAAGTATCAAACGAATAAAATATCCCCAGAAAGTATTTCGTCGTTAAAACGAACAAGTATTTCTCACAAGAGAAGTAATTTACAATTTGTAGTTGTCCAAGACCAAGAAATCGAGAAACTCACCCCATGTGTACCATCTCCTTGTGGATCTAATGCAGTGTGTAACGAACAAAATGGCGCAGCATCCTGTAAATGCATCACTGATTATATTGGCAATCCCTATGAAGGCTGCCGACCACAGTGTATCATTAATTCCGATTGTTCGGCTGATCAAACTTTTGTTAGATCCAAATATCAGAATCCTTGTCCAGGATTCTGTGGATACAATGCAATGTGTCAAGTTGTTAATCACGTTCCATTATGTACTTGCCAATCTGGATACACCGGAGACCCGTTCGTTCAGTGTAACTTTATTGAAGCTCCTCGTAAGTGTTTATGTGAGGCGGAATCTCCATTATTGGAAATTTTATTATCAAAAATTTTCTATTACTCAAACTCAAAATTCTATCGTTCGAACAGTGCAAATTATGAAAATAATGTCGAAGTCATAAGTTCTCACTGTTTTGTAATATGGACGTTCTTATAGCGGAACCAGCTGACCCCTGTAATCCATCACCCTGTGGTCTGAACAGTCTGTGTAGTGTATTCAATGGACAGGCTATCTGTTCGTGTTTACCTACGTTTTTGGGATCTCCATCGATGTGTAGGCCAGAGTGTACGGTCAGCTTAGAGTGTACAACAAACCGTGCTTGCAAGGACCTCAAATGCATCGATCTTTGCCCTGGAATTTGTGGCATCAATGCTAGATGCCAGGCCATTAATCACAGTCCGATCTGTAGCTGTAACGTAGGATACACCAGCGATCCTTTCGTTAGATGTTTCAAAGTTCCAAGTAAGTAATTTGGGCTGAATTCCGTGCAAAATTATTTCAAGCCATTCGTTGTAACCCACTAAAGTTTAAAACCAGTTGTCCATCATTTACTAAAGTACAACGTTATATGAAAGAAACAAGGATAGACTCTCAATGGTAATATTTTCCTTCAGCGGTATCCGAACCAGTGAACCGTTGCGTGCCATCGCCTGTGGCCCGTTCTCCGTATGTCGCGTCGTTGGAAACGCGGACCTACCAAGCTGTACCTGTATGGACGATTACATAGGAACTCCACCAAACTGACGACCGCAGTGTACCATGGCTTCAGAATGTGCCAGTAACCGAGCTTGCCTCAGGCAAAAGTGTACAGATCCGCCCTGTGCGGCCTATTACCGAACATTGGCGGAGCTAGAGCTGCTGTCCGCCGACTATATGAGGGAGTGGTTCGATCCAGGGTCCTGTACGGGGCCCCGGTTTGGGCGGAAGACCTGATGAAGAATCGTCGCAGCCGGATGCTGCTAAGAAGACTGCAGAGGACTACCTCCATCCGTATCGTCAGAGGATATCGGACTATATCCTACGCGTCTGCGACCGCACTGGCGGCGTCTCCTCCGTTCGAGTTGCAGGCCCT